>VCII01000052.1:1200000-1695000 GCA_006030095.1 Triplophysa siluroides | reverse complement strand
ATGTTCTTGTGAAGCCACACAGTTGCTAGTAAGAAACAAACTAAAATTTAAATAACGTCAAATAAAAATCTTCAGTTTCGACTAACCGAGAGTGTTATGGCATGCAGAATACGTACATGTGCAGATTAGATTTACGAGCAATAGTGAACCATGCCCATTTTTTCAGTTTATCAACAAAGGTACACTGTTATACAGATTTTACAGTGAGAAAAAGGAAGTTCACCCAAAAATAAACAATCTGTCATCATTATGCTCCCCCTCAAATCTGTATACATTTCTTTGTTAGGATGAACACAGAGAAAGATATTTGGAAGAATGCTTGTAACCATGGTTGGCCCCCATTGACTACCATAGTGGAAAAAATGACAATGGTAGTCAAAAGTGCACCAGACCGGTTTGCTTTTCTACATTCTTCAAAATCTCTCATTTTGTGTTCAACAGAACAAATAATTTTTTCCTACTATGGTAGTCAATGGTGGCCAAGAACTGTTTGGTTACAAGCATTCTTCTAAATATCTTTCTCTGTGTGCACAAGAACAAATAAATGTATACAGATTTAAAACAACTTGAGATTGAGTAAACGGTGACAGAATTTACATTTTGGGGTGAACTGTCCCTTTATGGGTGATTTTGCAGTGTATGCTTGACCAAGACCAGTCACAATATGCTTCCACTGTATGGAAACAGATGTCTCCTGTTTTGACACATGCATCTTTTTTTGAGGTGGACTTTTCATATTAAATAGTAAATTGCATTCCTGTGGCATCCGGTTTACCTTTTGGAGTGCGGAACTGTGCAGCTTCAGACATGGGACCCATTCCCTTAGAGTTACGAGCCTGGATCTTGAAATAGTAGGTGGTATCAAGGGTGAGCTCCTGAATCTGGTGAGTCAGTCTGTTTCCAACAACCGGCTCGATGACCCAATCGTGAACCTCTGCGTTTACATCAGTGCTGTAGTAAATAATGTAACCTGGAAAAACAAACAGAGCGCATTATAGGAGCCGTGTAAAAACAAGCCAAGTGAAATAACAACATCTTCGTGTCGACAAAGGTTTGTCACCTGTGATCTTGCCGTTGGCTTCTGAAGGCGGCTGCCAGTTGACTATGATGGTTCGCGGTCGTCCTTCTTTGCTTACTACGGTCACATCTTTAGGTGCAGAACTTGGAACTGAAGAAACACGAAACAGGAAATGATTGAGTCAACCTTACAAAGACTCCGCCCCTCTTGATGTTCATTGTAATTAGGAGACGTCACATAGAAACTGATGCTGCGTCCCAATTCGCCTACTTATACTATGCACTAAAACTAAAGTGTGTACTGTTTTTGTTATGTTTAAGTATATACATTTTAGTGTGAAGCAAAACAATATGCACACACTGTGACATACCAACAGGAAATGGAGGTGCCAAGACAACATTGTGGCCATTAACTGTCACACACATCAAATACAGCTCTTCCTTCCATTTAAGTATTTATTCATCCATTGTTTCAAATGTAATGTTAACTCTGTACTTACATTTATTAGCATAATTTATTTAATTTTATTAATGCAGTGAAGCGTGTCTCTAAACTCCGCCTACTTGTGGTGAGTTGTGGGTAATATTAGCTGTTTGAGTGTTCATCATTCTGCACTTCGATTTTCTACCGAAAGTTGTAGACCATCCGGGAATCTTTGGAATACTCTTTCAACACACTACGAGTTGGGACATACTATTTATATTTTCGAATACTATTTAGGACAGATAGTATGCGAATTGGGACGCAGCATGAGTATTATTATATTTGGCTGGTCATGTGACCTGCCCATTGCAGAATAAAAGTATTTTATTTTGTTAGTTTTAAGCATACTTGTTTCAAAAGTAGTTCCATGAGCAGTCATACTCCAGGTGCTGGTTCGTCTACCCTTAGTCACCATGACTGAGAACTCATATAAGGTGTTGGGCTTCAGACCCGTGACTGTGTGGCTCAGGGTGGTGGTGTTAGCCACCTGAAAATGAGCAAATCAATGTCAAGACACAAGGAGAGAAAAAAATGATCTTTCGCCGCCTGTTCATTTTTCACCTCACCTTAAACTTTGTGTTAGCAGGTATGTTGGTCTTCCAGCGCACCGTGTAGTAGCGCGCATCTGTGATCTTCTGGTTCTTAGGCAGCGAGTTGTCCGCCCAGGTGACTTTGATGGTATCGTGGCTCAGGACGGACGCCTGAACGCCCACGGGAGGCAGCATGGGTAAAGGTTCTGGTACTGGAGTGTATGGAGCATGGAAAAGTTCGTACAAATCAACATCAGGGTCTATGGGGTCTGCGAGCAAATTACACAGCATTCCATGGCCAAAATAAAAAAGGTGGAAAATATGTGAGAGAAATTAAATGTACAAAGGGGAGGGTTTTAGGATGGGATACACGTGACAAATAGGTTATGGGTTAAATGGAGGAAGGGGAAATGCGGATTGGAGAAAGAGAAAGAGAGAAAATATTGGATTAGAACAAGAGACAAAACCATCTAGTGCTAAAGAATCTACAATGAGTCAGGAAACTACTTCAGATCACTAGAAACTACACTAAAAATAAGAAAGGAAACAAAAGCTCTGTTTCTAAAACCAAGCGAGCTGTCTGACTACCTAAATATGTATTGGAAGTATCTTAACCTTCATATATTAAAGGAACAGTTCACCCAAAAATGAACAGTCTGTCATAATTTACTCACCATTAAGTTGTTCCAAAACTGTATACATTTCTTTGTTCTAATGAGCAGAGAGAAAGATATTTGGAAGAAAACAGTTCTTGGCCACCATTGACTACCATAATAGGAAAATTGCTTCATAAATTTCTTTGATCTGTTGAATACTTGAAGACATTTGGAAGAATGTTGGAAAGCAAAAAGTTCTCTGGCACTTCTGACTACCTTTGTAATTTTCCTACTATGGTAGTCAATAGTGGCCAAGAACTGTTTGGTGGTTACAAGCATTCTGCCAAATATCTGTCTCCGTGTTCATCAGAACAAAGCCATTTATACAGATTTGGAACAACGCGAGGATGAGTACATGATGACAGAACTTTAAGTTTTGGGTGATCTTTCCTTTTAAATGACTTTGCAATTCAGCTGCACACCACACTAAATCATAATACAATTTGAGAATAACAAGATACTTTACCAGGCATCATAGTTCCTGTACAATGGCTTAAAATGGTATATATGTGGCTAGCTCGCTAGGTTTCCAAACAGAGCCATTCAGTAAGACAGCAAAGGAAGAGTCGTACACAGATGTATAGAGGTTGGAATCTAAGACACACCAACTGAATAAAGAGCAAAATAACCTCGCTGATTCAAAGCCCTGCTGTACTTATATAATGTTGTTTTGTTTTTGTTTTCCCATCGGAGGGACCATGAATAACTAGCAGTCCATGAGGAACTACAAGAGGTTCTAAACTAAAGAATGCCCATAAAAATGCCAAAGCTGAATTAGTCTGCCCAGTCCTAACAAGCATTTCAATGTACATTCTGTCCAACATATGTGCCCATGACAAATAAACTTGAAATCTTTTCAATGTACACTGCGACCCTGGGTCTGGTGATCAAATACCAGCGACACAAAAAACCAAGATAGTTTTATCCATTTAAAGCAGTTTTTCCTCCTTTAAACCACCTGTTTTCCTGTCGGTTGAAGTGAAAAACAAAAATCACTCACTTTGGCTTCAATCAATGGAAAAAAGAGAACACATGCTTTGGAGTCAAACCTTTAACAACAAGTGTTTTACAATGTAACCTCTGGAGTGATTTTCCACAGTGATGAAGCAGAGCTTTGTTATGCAGCCCCATAGTGAGCGATACATGTGGTTGAGCGCTGCTTGGGCTCTGGAATTCTGGTTAAGAGTGGAATGTAAACTAACGCATTAAAACAAAAAAATAACGCAAGTCAAAGCACTGCAGACTGTAAGATGGAGTTAACGTTCTTTTTTTCTTGAAGTAACACAATCTGAATACTATAAGTACGTTTACATTTATGCATTTGGAAGATGCTTTTACCCAAAGCGACTTACATTGCATTGTACTATACATTAGTTTTTATTTTATTTTATTTAGTATGTGCAATCCCTGGGATCGAACCCATCACCTTGGCGTTGCTAGCGCAGTGCTAAACTCTGAGCCATAGGAAAGTTATATGCAAGGGATAATGTACAGGCAGCCGGTTGTTATCGCAGAAATAAGCCCTAACAGTGTGATCAGGTTTTGTATCACACTGAAGGGGCTTATTTCACGATATCAGCCGGCTGCTTGTACATTATACCGCTTATGACACGGCTACTGGCCACATGGGAAAAAAACTAGACATGAATTGCGAATTTGAAATCTTTTATTAGCTCATTTTTTACCGAATGCAGACCTTCTGTGAGGAGAAGCCATTTACTTTCGGTTTTAGTTAATAAACCACGTTCAAATGTCACGAACAGGTAATTTGGTTTAATCATTTGAAAATATGATGTCATATATCTTATATTTATCTTTCGTTGTCGGTCAAAATGATTTGCTGCATCCGGGTAACCGTGTGTTATTAGTTTTGAGAGGTTGTTATCTGAGAATAACGAACCTGGAAATGTTGCGACTGGCATCAGAATCAAGCATTCCAGCGAGTCGTGTAGTAAAAAAATATTACTTTACATTTATGCATTTGGCAGACGCTTTTATCCAAAGCGACTTACATTGCATTATCCTATACATTTATACATAGGTATGTGAAATCCCCTGGGATCGAACCCACAACCTTGCGTTGTTAACGCAATGCTCTTACCACTGTAGCTCAGTGTATAAAAGCTTAAAAGCTGTAATATTAGTATTAATAACATATTTTTCCTGAAGGTTTAAGACTTAATTTCTGGAACCCTGAGAAGTGATGATACATCTTCTTGCTGTATTAAAACGGCTCTTGAAAGCAGCAGATGTGCTGGTGTAAAATAAAGATGGATGAGCTAGAAACCCTGCAGGCCTCCAAAACCCCTTGCAGCATGTTGACTGGAGTTCAGTCAAAGGTAAAGCATAAAAATGAGGAAAGCTGTGTGCTGCAATGCATGCTGGGAGGTAATAAGACTGTACCTACTGAAAAAGAAATCACCTGGTGTTCAAAATGTTCTTAGATGCAGTTTTTACTCTCTTTCCCTGTGTGTTGTATTGAATCAATATCTTCATACTAGTGTAATAACTACTAATAACTGGGAATTTTTTATGTGACTTCAGTCAGTGTAAGCACCTTAATGTATATCATATTTAAGAAAATTCTTGAAATTATTATTTGATTATACTATAATAGTATATACTATTATATAGTATTTTTGTGTGCTAAAATTTTGATTAGCGGATAATTAAATGTAATTTCATATTTGCTCAAAAACTACCTCGAAAAACATTTAAAAAAACGGACAGTTTTGGTAATAAAGGGGATTCTTTTATACCAAACTCAGGCTTCATACGGTCTCAGTAAAACTTAGGTATAGATCACAATCACTAAATGTAACATTTTACACCTTAAACAAAGACTTTTGAATTACAGAGGCATTTTTACATATGATATGAGCTTTCCTGCGACTCAGTGGTTAGAGCATGGCACTAGCAATGCCAAGGTCATGGGTTCGATCCCAGGGGATTGCACATAGTCAAAAACAAATGTATAATACAGTGCAATGTAAGTCGCTTTAGATAAAAGCGTCTGCCAAATGCATAAAAAATTATATATCGATATTTCTGTGGTAATTTTTTATAAATAAAGTTCTTCCTTACATTGTAGTATATATACACACAGTATATAATAATCTTTAGCTATCTCATCCACGTCATGTAAAAACTTTCGCTGCTGTCCTTCTGAGACCTTGTATCTCCAATATTTCATTATTTTTATTTTCAGCCATAAATAATATTACATGATCATTATGATCATAAATCATTAATATAAGTTACCCTTTATGTTTGTCACTTGGATTAGCAGATATCTAACTAACAAAAAGTATTTAAAAGTGCTGTTCAACTTTGACAACAACTAATTAATCATTGAAAAAGTACATAGTTTTTTCCATTTCCTGAAAAACTGTGAATGTGGACATCCAAGGTTTCGTTAGGACGACCACGATTTGTATTTTTTTGTTCTGTTGAGTTCTATATATGGCATAAGAGCAGAGTTTTATTCAAAGCACTGCGTCTATATCACAGCGGTCCTTCATGTGAAGTGCAGATGGCTTTGTCTGCATCTCATAATTTCTGGATTGCTCTGGTTGCTAGGAAGCTGAAGCGTTCAAATTCACCGAGCGCTCTGAGCGACCAGCCGACCACCCGGAGCCGACCAGAACTCGCAGGACGGACTCTAATGAACCGCACAAACACTCAACCATCAACATCCCTTTAACACCTCAAATTTTTCATTAAGATTCTGTTGTCGCATGCCTCTCAGATGTTCCAAACACCCTGCTGAAATTTCATGCATTTGCACTGACATGCAGCACACTGTTGGCTGCAAAGGCACAATGCAATAAATACTATAGTTTTGGGAGTGCCCTATAAATACATGTTTTTATGCATGCACCATGGAAATACCATGTTTTTAAGCATGCACCCTAGAAATACTTTGGTTTTGGAGATGCACCATAGAAGTACTATAGTTTTGGAGATGCACCATATAAATACCATGTTTTTGTGCATGCACCATGGAAATACCATGTTTTTAAGCATGCACCCTAGAAATACTTTGGTTTTGGAGATGCACCATAGAAATACTATGGTTTTGGAGATGCACCATATAAATACCATGTTTTTATGCATGCACCATGGATATACCATGTTTTTAAGCATGCACCCTAGAAATACTATGGTTTTGGAGATGCACCATTGAAATACCATGTTTTTATGCATGCGCCATGCATATACCATGTTTTTAAGCAGGCACCCTAGAAATAATATGGTTTTGGAAATGCAACCTAGAAATACCATGTTTTATGCATGCACCTTAGACATACCATTTTTTTGGTAATAATATTCACCATAGTTCCATGGTATTCCAAGAACTTTTAAAGTCACCATGAAATCAAACAGGACAATTCTAAGTGTTTTACACAGTGTTGGAGTGATTATTAGATATGATTTATCCGTGCACACCATTGTTTATTTTTTTACAAATACAACACAAAGCTCCTCTCCCCCTCTCAACAACAACTCTTCACCACATGACGTAAGCAACAAAAAAGAGGTAGGACTATGCCAACTGTCCAATGGCCTGGCATTTTTATCCCTCCCCTCCAGGTCCAACTTACAACAAACCAATCAAAAATGGAACGGCAAAATAAAGCCTCGCACAACATTTTCTCATTTCAGAAGCTGTTTCACTCGGATATACGTCACAATATGTAATAATAACTTCCGTTTCATGGTGACTTTAATTCATATAATTTAAATTCGGTTGTACACCCATGGCAATCATTCTATATAATATCAAAGTACCATGGTATTACTGTCTGATACCATCAGAGTACCACATGTACCAGTGTCCTTTTCCATGTCAATTTGACATCACGATGCTTATGTACATTATTAAAAAAATGTAGGTAACTTAAAGTGTGCTTAAGCAGGTAACATCTAAATTAGTTTTATTGAACAAACATAATTTTATATGAATGAGAAACCAACCACACTGGTTTTATCTTCCGAACAAAAAGAAGACAGTTCATTTTACAGATTACGCCTCTGCATTTTCACTTCTTAACACACGGCAGTGTGACCATATTAAACAGCCCTTACTTAAGTTCTCGATGGTGTAGTATCTCTGTTTGTAGTCCACTTTAATGGTCTGTGCGTGAGGGCTGCCGATCCCATAGCCGATAATGTAACCCCTCACCACGATGTCCTGGTTCTCTGGTGGGGTCCAGCTCACTACAATACTGTTGACAAGCGGCCGCACATGGAGGGAGCTGGGCATATCTGGCACTTTTGTCTCTGATGATCAAAGAGCAAGAACCATCACATGTAGCCATCGTAAATGACTATAAAGACGAGATTTTGTGTTTGTCTGTCCGTACCGTCAAGATCGCTCTCAAAGGTCTCAGAGGTCATCCATTCCGTGGCCAGACCTGTGCCATTCACTGTAATGGCCGACACTCGCACCATGTATTCTGTTCCTCGCTGCAGCCCTGTAAAAACAGAAAGAACAGATTAACTACAGATTATCAATTCACGTCATGTAGTATTACAAATCATTCAAGATACACTTTCTAGTTAAAGGTGTGCTTTAATTTTTTTTAAGAGCCTATCCCTAAGTATGTTTGAAGTTCTTACCCCTAGTTAAAGTGAGTTCACCCAAAAATGAAAAATCTGTCATTATTTACTCACCCTCTTGTCATTTCAAACCTGTGTGACTTTCTTCCGTAGAACACAAAAGAAGATATTTTGAAGAAAGTTGGTAACCGAACTGCACTGGCCCCCATTCACTTCTATCGTATGGACCAATGCAAGTGAATGGGTGCCAGTTAACAACATTCTTCAAAATATCTTCTTTTTTGTTCTGCGGAAGAAAGAAAGTCCTACAGGTTTGCAAGAGGGTTAAGCCGGGGCCTTATAAGAGTTTAAAACTGTGTGAGACCACAAACATGATGACACAAAATCCTAGATTTAATCGTTTTGCTCCTATAATGTGTGGTGTGCCGTGATGTGATGAAGAAAGCACACCAAACACACAAACAGATTTTCAAACGAGGTCGTGACTTTGAACACAGGAAATCTCGCAAATTCTCTCGAGATTTCCGAATAAGTTTTATTATTATTTCACTGTATGTTTATTATATATGTGTTCAATATAAACAAATGTGTACATATAACCTTTTATGTGATTTAAAAAATATTATTTATCATTGAGAAATTGCTTAAGCAGCGTCGTCTAAAGCAGGGGTTCCCAAACTTTTCAGCCCGCGACCCCCAAAAATAACAGTGCCAGTCATTCGAGACCCCCACTATCCTCGGAGGTGGTTAAAGTATACAAACGTTGCACGCAAATGCGCACATCCCAGAATGTCCTAAACTTAAGCCTTAAAAATAATTTGCGTGCACATGGGACTGTTTACCGTGGTGCTGTAAATGGACTTGCTGTGCCTAACCTAATGCGGTTGCTAATGTTGTTAATGTGACGTAATCACCTCAGGGGTCACGATCGAGGGGGAGAAAACTCCTAAGGCTGATGCCTGGTTTTATTTTTAACTGAACTAATAATTTTATATTTTGTTACACTTATAGATTACATACGCTATTTATAATAATAAAAATATATATTATTACCCCGCCCTCGCGTCCTTACGATCCCCATTTTGAGAACCCCTGGTCTAAAGCATTTAAGGTGGCACAGCACAAGATATAATTTTATAGCAACTCTCAAATATTGTTTTATTTATGTCTTCACAGTAATTAAAGAGAATATAAATACTGTTTTGTAAAAAAACAGCTGCTGACATTATAACCTGAAAGGGTCAAATGGCTCCACTAGCTCCTAGACCAGTTTTTTTCTCTGTTTTACCTTAAAGCATCAGCAACTCCTACCACTACCGTCACTTGCACATAGCCAGAAGTTTTTATTGAAATGATTTTTAATTGCGATGATACGTGTTTGTAATGCGTTTGACAGAAAATTGACAGAAAAAAAAAGCGTTTGGTGGAAGTCATGACTAGTCAAGTCAAGGCTTTCTGATTGGGTATCGTTTCAACAGAGTTCTTGTGCGGTTGTCCTCGGGGTTTACCCAACACATCAGGATTTCTGATCATGAATATTCAACATTTTATGGGCGGCTCAGATGTTCTTCCGATCAGGTTCATTCACTCTTAACGCACATCACACACCATAGGAAATTCTGATAAGATAATAGAGCCGTTTAAGATCATCGGGACTTAACCTAGGATTGTCGGAAGGGGAGATATCGGCCCGATTACCTTGTGGTAAATAATGACAGAATTTGTATCTTTGGGTGAACTATTTAACCTTTTATCCTACATGTACAGTATATGTCATTTGTATTCAACTTCACCAGCAAACGCTCGATTGCTTCACTCTTGTTTCTTCTTCGAATTACTCACCACCAGACATGACTGATAAACACCCCTCGACATCATGCCGTACGACATACTGACCGACACGCTTCATAATTTCCTCAGCATCGCCCAGAGTGATGATTTGAAAAGGTCTACTTGTACAAATTCGCATCACGCTGGACTGGCAGGAACAACTACGACATGAAATCTCACTGATTCCAGAAGAAAAAAATCCCTTCACACGCCTCGAGTCTGTTCTGTTATTCATAGGCGAGGGACTGCCTGCTGTCTTTGAATAAGCCAGAGGTTGTAATTGCTTTAAAATGTTAATAAGCGTCTGTTTAGTCTAATGCAGAAGGCTGTCGCTTTCCCCGAGCTCTCCCTACAGCCTCAGCTGGAGACCGCCGCTCTTGTCTTCTTCCAAAACTCCACTTCAAACCTTTGAACTGCCGAGACAAACATCTCAACCGCTGGCATACAAGACACCGCGGGGGCCGTGAAGGGGAACCCGACCCTGTGGTAATGTTATTAGATTATGGCCTGCATCAGCGATTTTCCCCAGCATCAAAGCAGAAAACATACAGCGCTTTTACCCAGAAGCCTCTAAATGCATCGACACAATTGCGGGAAAAGGGTGCGTCACGCGTTTGAACGTTGCTTATTGATCTGCATGCGAGGACACAGCTATCGAGCGACTACGGTAATCAAATTGGCTTGGTGATCTGTCATCGAGTTGGAAATGATGTTTGGAGGTCTTACCCTCTATAAGCTGAGACAGCTGTGATCCTGAAGTTATCTCCGCCGCCTCGCTCTTTCTCCCTCCTTTCCTGTAACGGATCTTGTAGCCGATAATGTCGCCGTTCTGAGCATCTGCTGCAGGCGGGTTCCATCGGACCATGATGCTCTGCAGACACACACATTCAGAAAACATGAAATAAAGCACAGAACATTCAAACAGGCCTAAAGGTGTCTACAGGATGGAAATCAAACCCTTGTGTCAGTATCAGTATGAAACAAGTGACCCCATCAGAGAAGAATTAGCACTGCTATTAACTCCACGTCTTCTGTGAGCACCTAGCCGCAGAGTCACCATAGTAACTAGCATCAGTGCGGGAATCTAACCTAAGTCACTGTCTCCCTAAGGCATCCATTAGAGAATGTGATCGTCTTTTACATAAAGCATATACAGGTATATGAGTCCTACAGCAGAGGCTGGCCTGCGGTGAACCCATGAATAATAGATAAAGGTGTGAGCGTAGAGGAGCCTGCGGGACGACGGTTCAGGATAGATGGAAGAGGCAAGCTGCAGGGCCCACACTGCCTGCTGGGGTAATGAAGGCAGCGAGAGGGGCCGCCCAGCGTGGGTGGGGAATAATTATCAGTGTCCACAGTTGCCGTGTTCACAGGCCATGAGGGAATAAAGTAAATGAAATCTGCACCGAGAATGCAATTACAGTATTTCAATTTTTCTCCCAATTCCAGTATTTTCGCTAACCGTTGGTTGTTGTTTCTTGTTTTAATTGACTTATGGTTCACACGGGAACACCGTGTTACCAGAGGGGCCCTTAAATAACCCACTGCATTCATTATGCACACCCAGAATCTCCCCTTTCTGTTGCGTAGCTCCCCAGGATCACCCAACGGGGGCATTGAAGAGTCTAAAGAGGAACCTCTAATTAACCATCTACTCCTGCAATAAACAGCGCCGACGAAAGCATCTCCATTATTATTCAGTGTTAATCGCTCAGCCATAAAACGTATTACTGGCATGAATGTGTGAGAGCGTGTGTATGACTCTACTACTGTACTACACTACTGTAAACTACATTTTTACATGCCTGTAAAAAACAAGAAAACGCTAGGCCGTTGGGTGTGGTTTCAGTGCGGTTGCTATAGTGTTCTGGGTGGTTGTTAAACATTGCTAAGATTGCTACGGTGTTCTGGGTGGTTGTCAGGGTATTGCTATATTATGTATGGTTGTCAGGGCATTGCAATTGGGTTGCTATGGGGTTCTGGGCAGTGTTGGGTAAGTTACTCTGAAAAAGTAATTAATTACTAGTAACTCCAAAAAGTATTTAGTTACTTATTACTTTCTATATACCATATCAACCTTGAGTAGTTAAGTGATTCAAGGATGGACATGAAACAGCTTATTTAATTCATTCAAACAAATAATATTTAACTACATAAAGTACTCTAATTTACTGACCAAAGTATTACAAATGTGAGAATTATACATTAAAGCACAGATTTTAAAGTTAAATTTTTATGTCAATTCCACTATTGCACACGCATATATTACACAAAGTATTTCGTTTAATTACATCAAAAGTAACTGTAATTAAATTACAGAAAAATAGGAGTAATCCCTTACTTTACTTTTTCAATGGAAAGTAATTAAATTACAGTAAATAATTACTTAGTAACTAGTTACACCCAACACTGGTTCTGGGTGGTTGTCAGGCTATTGCTATAATATGTGTGGTTGCCAGGGCATTGCTATGAGGTTGATGGGGTGTTCTGGGTAGTTGTCAGAGCATTGCTATGCAGTTGCTAGGATGCTCTGCGTTCTCCAAAACTGCAATTTAAACACAATTCGTATCCGTAGCATAAAAACTACACAAATACTGTGCAAGTATACTATCTAGGATTTGTTGAATTTTCTGACCCTTAGTTTACATTAGCAAGCGACGCTTATTGAAAGTGCTTTACCGGATTCTTACAGTCCAGCAGTAAAGATGCTCGTCTGTTTTGTACTAGAAACATAAACAGACTCATGAATAATAATAAGCACTGGAGAGAGACTCACAGTCCCTGGCAGCTAGACAAATATAAATTGTATGGGTACAAAGCGTGAGGATGAGGGGGAAGTGAAAGCAGAGGAAGAATGATTGGGGTAGTGAAGCTTTGTGACAGCGTTCCAGCAGCCAACAGATGTGCTGCTATGAGCAGTTAACATCACAGCAACAGATGAGGGTCTGAATCTGACCTGCTGTATACTATACAGCACGCAGCTGCCAGAACGCAGGGATAACCAAATACACCAACCTTAGAGTTGAGCACCTCCACGCTCAGGTTCTGTGGAGGGGCACTGGGGACTGAGCAGAGGGGAGAGAGTCAGTCAATATACAGTTTTAATGTCTTCAGTCATATACAGTATATCTGTAGCAACAACATATTCTGCGCTTGTCAAATACCGCATCAAAATACATGCAAAGCTGCAAACCTTTAATAATAAAAAGATTATTTGTGTATGTATGAACTCATACGAGGTTTGCATTTCTATTCATATTTCTTTATAAATTTACATTGTATCATTGAAATTTGCAAATGAGCTCATTTTTGTAACATGTATTGAATTACCACACAACATGATTTTGTTGTGATGCCTGCAACAGTGTCAATGTGAGGGAAACTGACTATCAACACCAGATAACATGCAGAAATGTAGGTACCATCAGAGTAGGTCCGTACTGACACATCCTCAGTAGAAACTCCAGGGCCATGTTTGTTATAAGCCACGACTCTAAAACTGTACTCCATGAACTTTTTTAGTCCAGTCATGGTGTAGGATAACGCGTTCACCTCCACATCCTGACAGTCACAAGAGAAGCTGAATTACTACATCACAACGATACCGATTATTCAGAGTAATATCTGCCGATTCTAACATTTAATTAAGTTTCAATCAAAATTTCTTAACTTTCTAAATGTTAATTAATGTTAATGTAAATATGAATCATATAATGGCAATTAATATGAAACATCAAAGTGGTGATGTTTCTTAACCTTTTTTATATACAGAGCACAAATTCATTGTATTTTCCTGTCCTCCTTTGATTGACAGGATATATCGGCCCTGATCATCGGCTACCCGATAGTGTTAAAAATTGCTTTTAGGGACCGATTATTGGCCGATATAATGGAGCATCTCTAATATTGAGCATATATCAAGATGGGCATCCCTAACTAAGAAAACAAAAAATAATGTGTTCTCCCAAAATGTGTTATATATGTGTACTTATAAGATACACTTTTTATAAATATCCATACAAATACAAAGCTGTAGGTCAGGTGTTACCTGTTCAATGCCCACACCCTTCTCCATGTAGTAAAGTTTGTAGTTTTGGATTTCGCCGTTGCCCGTGAGAGGCATGTCCCAGCTGAGGCTGACTGTAGAGGGGGACGTCACCACTGCCTGCAGGTTGGGAGAAGGTCCTGGCACCTGGACTATAGTACAGAACATACAGAAAAAGGTCAGATTTAAATGTCTTGTGTTCATGACAAAGAAAAAGAGACTGGTATTTGTTTCAAGACAAAGGAAAATTATCTTCAATTTCTTGAAATTGCATGCATTTCTATTAATGACAGATTGATGCTTTGGCAGGACTGTCACTCAACCGTTTTTAAACACAATCGAATCGAGTGAAATCTGTTCTCAGCTGTGCGTATGACAGTGACGTACGTCTTCGGACACCTCTGGCAGTACAGCCCCCAGCTCACACGCCAGGATTTATTTCGTTTCGTTTGCTCAGCAGAGCGGGGAGAATGGAAATGAGATGCTATGTTGCTTAACTTTTGTTTACTTGCTAGGGTCATGAATCATTACATTCAATTATAAGCTCTGATGAGTGTCTGTTAAATCCCTTGTTTTCCCACAGAGATGCTTCAGGACGTGCCATGTAGTGCAAATCGGAACTGAACTCCACGTTAAATCATAAATCAAAAAATATGAGCTTAACCATGGACATAAAATAACTGGCCAATTTTAAAAGTAGTCGTTTCACTTCTATCACAGGAGACTCGTGAAATTCATCCAAGACATCATTTATTCAGAAGCAACATACAAAATCATATTTGAAACAGAATGATGCATTTAAAAATGTACGTATTTAAACAAACGTGTTGTGCAAAAAATATCTATGTCAGTTTGATGTGCAGATCCTTGTTTCTGGGCGGAAATAATCGAACAGTCGAACTATTCCCGTCATGTTACACTTTTAATATAAACTGTCAATTTAACGCCTCCTGTGACTCATGTAGCAAACTTTGATCAAAGTTCCTGGCGTGATCTCAGAACGTCTGTGTGATAAATTAAGCCACTTTATCTCACTTCCACAGACATGCATTCTCTCCAACATCAACGGCTGCTCTGATACTGATGTCTTACCGGATTGGATCGGGCGCCTACACTGGATTTAACGCACTGTTAAAAGTATGTGTGTGTGGGTTTGTGTTAAGATTCATTCATAACGGCGTACATGAGGAGTGTGCGTGAGCCTCAGAGCCTGATCTCCACGCAGCAGGATACCCGGGTGTGCCAGGATCCCGCTCACACACATTATAAAGTGCTTATTAGAGCCAGAGCCAAGGACGCACGGAGGAGCAAGTCTGACCCAGAAACAGGCTCTCCTGTGCTGCGTCTGGACTGATAATGTTTCACATGATGGAGTCAGGCCGTGCACCTTCAGCGCTCGCTTAAAACCCAGTGGGTGTTAAGTTGTGCTTACCTCTATAATGAGATTTTAAACTGACATCGAGGTATTAGAGATGTTTTGGAAAAACATACTGGGAGAAATTGCTAGACATAAATCTCTTAGGCCCGGAAGTACATAAACACAAACACTTGGCACAATACAAACTCGATGTTACGCGTGGTTGTGCCCCGAATCGTGTCTGAATGGGATTCAAAATGCAAGACAAGCATGTGTACTTTCAGTATAGCTGCACTGGGGCTCTATGATGGACACGAGTGTATACACAGCGACCCTTTACGGTCATTTTCTTTCAGAACAACAGCTATTGCAAATCAAAAGGCATCTGGTTCAAAAAGACAGGAGTATAAAGGTAAACCCTCTTAAAATAAAGAGTATTTGTGAAAAATAATGTTATGGCGTAATTTAAATACTGGCTGACACAGGAGCTGGAGGAACAGTAGATGCAGAACTTACCCTCGGGTTGGGTGTCGACCCTCAGAGGTGCCGAGCTCTCTCCAGGTCCATTCGTGTTGTGTGCCACCACCCGGAAGCTGTACTTGGTCCCTGGCATGAGGTTCTGAATGGTGACCTGCATTTCACCCGGGCGACTTGTGTTGACGGTTCTCTCCCTACACACGGTCAGAGAAACAAACATGAGCTGCGTGCTGATTTGTTCGTTCTGAGCTACTTGTTTTTATTCGGTTGTCAATAACAGCTACTTCAGTTAAGTTTTAAGTGTAAAGAACGTCGATCATCAACAGGAAAAATTGGCTTCTTGGTTTTCCAAAAACAAATTTCACCACAAAACTAAAAGAAAACAACAACACTTTAAAACTGAACCAAAGCCTACTGTATATAAAAAAATAATCATAAAAAATATTGCATTAAAAATAAAGATTCCTAAAATGTTCTTTGTCAGTTTGGTTCCACATTCAAATATTCACAGAACCTTTCGGTGGGTCAAAAAAGGGGTAACACTTTACAATTAGGTTATATTTAATAACATCAGCTAATGCTTTAGCTAAGATGAGATAACAAGAAACAATACTTCTACAGCATCTTACTTCATGTCAATTTTATACTATTTACAAATAATTTTTTATATCAAAGGTTATGACTGTTACCAATATTTAATGCAACATGAACTAACATCGACTAAGATTTAAAAATGCTGAAAAATAAATTGTTCATTGTTAGTTCGTCTCAGCTAATGCATTTTCCAATATTATCATGAAAAAAGGTTCTTCAGACCATAAAAAGGTAAGAAAGAAATGGTTCCTTGAAGAACCTTTGACAGATAGATGATTTGGGAAATAAAACTATTCTTGTACGGCATCAACTTATTTTTAAGAGTGTACAGAAACGGTAAAGCTTGGGTAGGGGAAAATAATAATAATGAATAGTCCTAAAAATAGGAATATAAATGCCATGCCTGTTAGTGCCCTCCAGGCCGTAGTAAACCGAGTAGGTGACATCATCTCCATGTGGCTCGGCCGGAAGGCGCCAGGTCAGCTTGATGAAGCGGGTGGAGACCAGGGAGGCCACGACATCGCGGGGGGCGGAGGGAGCGGGGCCAGCACTGCTACCGGAGCCTGGCATTAGATGGTCAGTAGTGGAACGGGTCAGTGAGGTGGGAGGGGATGTGGGGATGGACACATCTTTACGTGCAGACAGTGGGGTGGTGTGAGTGGAGGGGGTGAGTGGAACAGAAATAAAGAGGAAGGGAGTGACAGAAAAAAAAGAAAGACAGAACAGAGGGAACACATAAAGAAAAACATAACACAATGGCGTTCATGAGGAGGAAATCAACAAAAGATCAACAAAATAATCAAAGAAAAATGAGAAATGTTGACCGACAGGCAAGAACAACTGAAGTGGAAAAAATGAATCACAAAATACTGATGGAAAGCTGAAGGACACAAGGCAAATTTATCATAAAGGAAAAGTTCACCCAAAAATGAACAGTAAGTTGTTATTCAGCAAACGTCATCTCATTTCTGAATGCATTTTGTAAGACCCAATGATGTAAACCGCACATGTTTTTTTGTCCATTTGAAGCTTGACAGACCCAGACCACAATACGCTTTTAATTGTATAAAAAGAGCTTCCAGCTTTAAGATGCTTCAAACAACATGATGACTAAATGATGACAGAATTTTCATTATTGAGTGAACTCTTCCTTACAGATGGGAAAAATCCAAGCCGGTCTAAAGATCAATCCGAGACATGGAAGCCATCTGTTTAAATGAATAACATGAGTACCGAAAGCCTGCGTTTCATGGTCACCACACAGATATGTGAACTATTTCATGCTGAGGCTGGTTAAATCTAAATGTGTCTAACTCTTGTTTACAACCAGAGTGAAATCTAAGACAGAAAACAACCTGTCACGACTAAATGCACTGAAGTTTTCGCTTTTGGCAACAGAGCAACGTAAACATAAATCAAACAAACTATTTTTCATTTGCTGCACCAAAAGATGTATCTGTGGAATGGCTGAACATCAATCACACTGACTTAACACATCATGTCCTGGCCATTTAAATGCCATTATCTCACTCTTGACAATAGCGCGAGCAGGTAACATTTCAATCTAAAACTATTATGACCGTGGATCATTTCATTCAATGCCAACCGAAAGCGCCGAACAATAATCAACAAAAAGCACCGCCATCGTCAACAGACATACGCACAATAAAACTTCTTTGATCTCGATCGTTTCTCCTACCGTGACTCAGAACACACTCCAAAGTAACAGAAGTGTCTTATCTAGAACTTTATTTAACATCTCAATGTCACAAACTGTACTTATACTGTATTTTCTCTTGTTTGGAAGAGTTTGGATCGCATTGTAAACAGCCTCTGTATGTAATCTCAATGCTTTCAGGCCAAAAACGTCAAAAATGTCTTAACAGCATGTATTTGTGTATACATGCTGTACGTTTTAGGCAATTGTAAGCAAGTGCTTTCAAATTATTTTTTAGGAAAGTAATTTACATTTACATTTAGTCATTTAGCAGAGGCTTTTATCCAAAGCGAGTTACAAAGAGTGTCAAGCATTGTGGGATTGACAGCGAGCAGCATTGGGTCGGATTTTTTCCTATGCAGTGGAAAAGGACGGTTTAGGCATACACTTTTATCCGAAGTGACATTCAAAGTATATTTGATGAGTTTGGTTCCAAATTGGGATAACTCCGTTTTAATAAAATTCAAAAATCATGTTTTTATTGTTTTAGTTAGATTTATTGTTTCAGTTATTAGGGTTTAATCAAAACAAACCATCGCAGTCTGATTGATATTAATTTAAATGCACAATAAAAAGATTTTTGTTAAAAAAAACACATTTTTGAACCAAACTCTTCATTTTTTCATTAGTTTGTGTTTTCAAAAAATCCATGCCATAAATAACCTTAAAGGGAAACTTCCCCGAAAATGAAAATTCTGCCATGATTGTCTGTTGCGTTGCTGTCTATGGGTGGGAGTCAGAAAGCTTAATTTGAAAGCTAAATTTTCCCAGCGAAGATGAACAGATGTCAACGACTTCAGGGTAAGTTATTCATGGCAGATTTTTAATTTTTCGGCAGAGTTGCCTTTTAATACAAAAATCCATCTGGGATACGCAATCATTTGAAGCTTTTAGTTAACCAAGGGTTAAAAAGTATCATGTAATAGCGTTAAAGGAGAGAAACAACGATTTACGGTGTTAAAATGTGCTGTTTAAATGACTTAATGATTCACAGTAATCTAAAACTGCCTTCGGCTCTGAACAGCCATTGGTAGAAGAGCCTGATAATGCAGAACTGGGTAAAATAGAATATTAGCAGCGCTCATTAGCTTATAGCTTTCTCCTAAATGACATGATCCATTTGAAACCGCAAATTAAACAGTTGTAGCAATTACACTTTTCCAACAAAGAGTCATCAATGTTCATCTGTGCAGCCGCAGGGAAAAATATTCATTCACCATTTTTCTTAGGTTCACGTTTGTGTGGCACGTGACATTCGGTAGTTATTTTATCTCCTTCTGGCAATCTGAACATGTGTTACAACAAAGTGGTTTAGAGCAAGACAACTCACTCAGTGTCCATCTTGAAAACATGGTTTTGGAATAGTATTTAGTCTAGGGCTGATCAACGATTAATTACATCCAGAATAAAATGTAAAAATAAATAAATAATAATAATAAATACATGTTTTATAATTTAAATGATATATAAATATTAATATACGTGCAAATATGTGTACGTGTTTATCAATACAAAATAAATATGCACAGTGCACAAAATAACACACAATACCTGGTTCACAATGCGATAGTATCACAATATTTTGAACAAAATAAAAAACAATACTGAGAACATATTTAAAAGATTGACCATTTTTTTGTTGAATAATATGTAGGGTTTAATGTTCCTTTGAATATGTCTCTTACTGAAAAACAAAACAGAATTTTAGCCAATTTAATTAAGGAACTAAAAAGTTCACTCTTAAGGGACGATCGCATTATGACGATAAATATGACGTTAGCTGTAACTATATTATACAGACGATAACAATATGTTTATTTTAAGCTTGCGCGCTGCATTGTTCCTACATGACCTGCTGCTAATGCTTTTATTTTCATTCCTGAAAGTAATTTCTCCAAAATATGACAGCCAAGCACAGATAAAGGCTGGATGCTCTCTCTGAAGCCTGACGGTGCGCTCGAGTCCGGGATCTAAAGTATATATTTTGCCAGCTTACTCATAAGCGTTACATCAGTATATACTGAACAGTAATATCCCGCCATAAACACACCGCTCTCCGACCGCTTTAATTCAGACATACCGTAAAACCCACATCGCAATCATCAATAGCAAAACATTAGAGATCGCAAGAGCCTATAACTACTACAGAGACTACACCTATTTTTTTTGTTATAATTAATTATTGTTATAATGTGAACGCCCCTTTAGGGTTTAAAGCAGTAACAGCACAACACACTAACAATATACTTTAAAACACATATGTTGACGAAAGTCACATATTGGCAGTTTAACCAATAGGATTAAACAGACATGTTATCGTAAAAGAATCCCCTTGGCTCTACAACTCAAATATTCATTTTTTTTCCACAATAGATTGTAGCGCAATATATCGTTACATCTCTAGTTTGTTAGCTGGGATAACATCAGGACCCTCATCCCTTCGACAGTCACCCGAAAGCAGTGACGTGTTGTGCAGCGGTTAGGGGTGAAAGATAAATACCAGTTCTATTCATAGCAGACAGCCGAAGCGTATTTATCACACAAACTGAAGGCAGGTAAAAAGGTCAAAACACCTTTAGTGCAATTGGGTGTTAATAAAGTCTTAGCTCTTTTGTTCTACACCACTTTTGCTTAAAATTGATGTAATTATGCGGTTCTTCAAATTTACAAGGTAGTTCCTGTTCAAATGGAAAGGTTGCTCATTTTATAAGTAGGTCGCCAGAATTCACTACCTAATATCCCAAAAAAGTAACTGTACAACATGAGGACATGGAAAGATGTAAACAGAGGAAAAACGGCATCATGTACTCCATGTGTCGCAGTCTAAAAGAGGAACCGCATCACGTTGCTAATGACCACTTAGAAATCTCTCGCTTTCATCTTACAGAAATGGGTGGGAGACTGAAATGGCTTCAGTGAAAATGTGAGATACAGTAATAGCTCCGGACATAAAGAACCATGAGACTCCATCTTTTAACATTAAAGCTCACGCCCCACAGCTATTGATCCGAGCAGAATATGCTATTATCGTGAAGGGGTCTTGAAGGGGCTGAGGACATTATTATATTGTATGGGGATGTAAAACTTCGAGTTCTCTGTACGGTTCATGTTCTTCACCTTTATTTCTGTTATCACATGAAACAGGATCGATTCTGACAGCTGCTGACACAGTATGTGTGTAGATCTTGATCTACAGACACAACCTAAAAGCCCCGATCAGATTTAAAATTCTTGTTCTCTTTCTGTGTATTTTATAAAGCTTTCTGCTGTTGTATTTTTTACCAAATCTGTTTTACTTTCGCTGTAAAAATTACAATGAAACAAGTTGAAAAAGAATGAAATGCCAAATATGACTGTCAGTCCTTAAAAATATGTTTGTCTAACTCATACAGAACAAGCATTTATTATCAGGTGTTTTGTTATACGTGAGCACAGAGGACGCATGAGAAATTTAATCATAAAACAAATATGTATCTTCAGTCGGGGAAATCACAAGGCAACGGTCGCCAGGATATTGGAGAACATCTAATAGTAATATCTGAAAACAAAAACAAGAAAATGGAAATCTTCCCAACAGAACAGGAGATTGAAAGTTCAATAAAAAAACTTGTCTGGATGCCATGAAGCACAGAACTAACATGTATTCATTATACTTTAAAAGAATTGTATGAAATATTTTAATCATACATTTTTCTTTCATTGTGTCTATTTAACAACAGTTTAGTCATGTGACATTATTATAATTTTTAATATGATGAAATACAATATGCATTGTAAAATTGCATTGTATAAAAACGATTGGCCTTTGCCCTGACAATAGAAATAAGATTTCATAGATTTAAGATAAGACGAATATATTCAAGATACCAAGTACAAGACAGATTTGGTTTTGTGTGCGTTTTCTTTTTTCAGATATGGCCTGCAGCGATGTTGCGTTGGATTTAAAGCGTGATCTATAGCAGCTTTGACAGCAGTCTATCTCTTCAAAGCAAACATCATGAATATGAGAAGATGATGATGGATTAATGGGCATCATCACCCCCCATGAGATTAAACAGGTCCCTCACGTGATGAAGAGCAAGTAGTTCGCTCCCGAGAAGTCTTGCTTTTATAGTCTGGGAGATAAAAGCAGGAACAGCAGGGCGCTTCCAGAGGGAGTCGCGGGCACCTCGGCGGGACGTACCGGCCAGAACGCCAGCGCAGGATTATGGGTCGCAGCGTGAGGCTGGCAGGGGACGTTCCTCTGTGTTTGCCGGAAAAGCAAAGGCCCATCTGCCATGTCATTACCGTTCGACTGTACCCCACCCTCTCTGCCCATCTCTACAGCCCTCTGGGTCATTCCCCTCTCCACCTGCTAGATCTCTGTGTCTATCAAAGCACGTTCTCCGGGCTTTATGGTCAATCTCAGCACGAGGCAACATGCTCTTATTCACATGCAGCTAAATCGCCATCGTAACATCTTAAGTGACTCTGGGCTACACAACTATCCTCTGAGTTGCATAATGTTGCTCTGAGCTACACAAATTTCATCTGAGCTACATAGATTTCATCTGAGTTACACAAAATTCATCTGAGCTAGGCATAATCTTACTCTAAGCTACACAAATTTCATCTGAGCTACAAAGATTTCATCTGAGCTACACAAATTTCCTATGATCTAAACAAATCTTCTGAGCTACACAAATATCCTGATCTACACAAATTTTCTTCTGAGACACACAATGTTCCTCTTAGCTACACAAATTTTCTTCTGAGACACACAATGTTCTTCTGAGCTACACAAATGTCCTCTGAGCTACACAATGCTAGTCTAAGCTATTCAATGAGCTTCACAACATTCCTAAGCATCACTACCCTGTGCTACACAATGTTTCTCTGAGTTACACAATGTTTCTAAGCCACACTACATTCCTCTGAGCTACACAAATTTCCTCTGATCTAAACAAATCTTCTGATCTACACAAATTTTCTTCTGAGACACACAGCGTTCCTCTAACTTGACAGTGTTCATCTGAGCTTGACAACGCTCCTCTGAGCTACACAACATGCATCTAAGCTACACAAATTTTCTTCTGAGCTTTACAAATTTCCCCTGAGCTATGCAACGTTCCTCTGAGATACGCTGCGTTCCTCTAAACTACAAAATGTTCCTCTGAGCGACACAAATTTTCTTCTGAGCTACACAAATGTCCTCTGAGCTACACAATGCTAGTCTAAGCTATTCAATGAGCTTCACAACATTCCTAAGCTACACAGTGTTCCCCTGTGCTACACAATGTTTCTAAGCCACACTACATTCCTCTGAGCCATACAACGTTCCTTTAAGCTATCCAATGCCCCCTGGGTCGCACAGTGTTCCTCTAAACAACGCAATGTTCCCCTGTGCTACATAATGTTCCTCTCAGCTACACAACATTCCTGAGACACACAAAGTTCCTCTTAACTAAACAAAGTTGCTGTAAGCACAAAATACCAAAAAAGCACTTAGACTAAATGCTAAGCAAATTTAAACAAAACAACCGGACTGACCATATGGATATGTCTTATGTCAGTTATTCGATTGTGTTATTTGTTGTGTAACTGAAACAGCAGGCGTGTGTATATGGCTAAAACACAGACGTTTATACTGACTATTCTACTGAGTGTTGCTCACTAATCAGGCCAAAAGAAAAAATGCTCCACAAACAGAAAAACACAATCTTCATATTAGTCGACTCTTCACCAATAAAACAAGCAGGTGCAACACTACAACTGAGAAGCTTGTTGTTTTAAAACCAACAGCACTGCCTCCCTTGACTAGAGTACACTATATATAACATCATCCATAACATCTGACGTCAATAGACTTATCACTGAATCACAATTCTTGTAAACAGAGCAGAGGTTTTACAAAGCAGCCTCAAGGCTCTTTCTGTGGTCATAAATAAGCGTAGCATATTTGCTTGTGTGTTAGCCGTGTCTGCCACACGGGTCTAGTTAAAGTGTCATATGAACACTGAAAGGTCTCGGTGGACACATGCTTTTTATATTTTATGTCTCCACCGGCTCCTCGGCAGAGACATAAACACACGTACAGCCCAAATCAGCACTGCAGGCTCGCTGCTCTATCATTCTGTCCACCTCTATACACACTACACCTTCATCCATCATTTTACTCCACTCAGACATGGTACATAGACATTTTTGAGTGATTTATTAAAAGATAAACATCTGCAACGACTGCTTCAAAAAAGCAAAAATACAGCACCACCGGGGTAGGCTGATTCACAATCAAATCAGACCACACGAGTCAGAGCGGTTGCAGTGTTGTCTTGTTTAATGTCACATGGCCTGTTTATTTTATTTCATTGAATATAGACGGCAAACACACGACACAAGTAGAATAGTATTTCTTTTCTTGTGGTACTGTAGGTAAATGCTGCAGGAACACTGACTGGTGCTCGGCTCAGAAATAGGCTGCAGCTTTTCTCTATTCCATCAAGTGTTCGCACTGTTGGAGTGGCTGCTTCATGCCACAACCTACAGATTATCCCTCGAAAACAGCAATTCTGTCTAGAATCAGATGCTGGGAACTGGGTTTGTGGGGTGCATGTGCCATACGTGATCTTTGGAGGAGGAGGAAAGAAAGAGAAAACGTGTCTTCTAGCTGCTAGGAATGCTTAGCCACTGCCTGGAATAATATGCATTTAAATGCAAATAGAAAAAGAATTGAAATAATATATATATATATATAATTGAACGAGTGGTTCGTGCTCCGACACATGGCGCCGGTGCGTCTGGGGCGACCCGAGTTTGAATCCCGGCTCGGGGTCCTTTCCCGCCCCCTCTCTCTCATCCACTTCGCTTTTCTCTCCTCTCTACAATTACTGTACTAATAAAGGCATAAAATGGCCAAAAATTTAAATAAAAAATAAAACAATAATAATATATTAAAGATAAAGCGAGAAGCCATCAGGTCGCAAACTTAGTGTGTGCAAGGATTCAAATAAATGGATTTGTTCATTTCAATACAATTTCTTAAGTAGAAATTGGCAACATCTTACATAACTGTTTACTTTCCAGCATTGATGACACAAACTCTATACAGTAAATATATTTTTGCAAATTACATGCAAAAAGTACATGTCTCTGCAGAACGCGGAAGGGGCGGTTCCAAACTAGGATAGATGTTCAATCGTCCAATCAAAAAAGGGCAAATCCTACTACTGGGCCTTTCCGAACTAGGATAGAAAGGAACTGGAAATCACCCACTTGAAAAAGCACAAAATTGAGGAACACCCCTTTTTGTTTTGCAATTTTTCTGAAGAAAATGTTTCTGGTCATTTTTCTGGTTCCTGCACATCCAAAATATTCCACAACAATGCAACAGTGGTTGCTATGGTGTTCTGAGTGGTTTTAAAGTGATAGTCCACCCAAAAAAGACAATTCTGTCATCATTTACTCACCCTCTGGTCATTTCAGACATGCATGACTTTCTTTCTCAAAACACAAAAGATATTTTGAAGAATGTAGTTACCGGCACCCATTAACTTGCATTGGTTTTGTGTCGGTAGTGGTTCTCAAACCTTTTCGTTGTAAGTCCCCGTTTGGGTATGGTGCATCCCTTTGCGGCACCTCAAACAAAGACTTTAATTAAAACCAATAACAATGCTGGAACATCACTTCTTTTGGTTGGTGGTCTTATTTTTCTGATGTTTGATTGCATTAAATGTATGATATAATGCTATACTTCATTAAATGCTGTTAAATCTGTGGTCCCCCTGGATCCGTCTTAGGATCCCAGTTTAGAACCACTGCCCTATACAATAGAAGTGAAACGGTGCCGGCACTGTTCGGTTACCAGCTTTCTACAAAATATCATCTTTTGGGTTCTGCGGAAGAAAGAAAGTCATACAGGTTTGAAATGACAAGATGGTGCTAAATTTTCCTTTTTGGGTGAACTATCACTTTAACATATAAATGGTGGCCAAGTTGTTGTGGGTGGTTGCCAGGGCATTACCAGGTAAGCGCTCTTGGGTGGATGCTAATGGGTCCATGTAAAAACAGCCACATCCACTATTAAATATAACACTATGTGTCAGACTTACTCGGCCTTGTTCTCCTTCACTACCCCAAATAATTTCACTCCTCATTTGAAAGCTTGTTTGTTTTTTAAATCAGGAAACATCTGCATGAAAATAATTGCAATTACAGTTGTGCCTCAGGTAGTTACAATCCATCAAATCTAGACCATTAGGGAAAACAAAAATGTAGCTATAAAGAAAACACAACATGAAGACAAAGGAGCACATGTTCTATAAACCGTCTCACAAAGTTCCTGTCTGTAACTTAATAAACTCAGCAATCAGCTCTAACAATAAGTGAAGATAAGCAACCGTTTCCCAATTCACCATGTGCTCATCCAGATGGCAGCGACAACCGAGGCTCCTCCGATCACACCTGACTTGCAGTTTAAACCAGAACAAGCCGAGACGCCTGCCAAGGAAAAGTGTTTGCAGGGCCATTTGGTGTAAGACGGACAAAAATACTGCAGACGATTTTAAAAGTGACTTCACAAACATGCTACCGGATTTATCGTAATTATGGGTGACAGACTTGGAAGTTGCAAATGAACGCCCCCTCAAATCATAATTATTACTTTGAACGTCTGCGATCATTCAAATAACCCAGTGGGAATTATCCATATTTTGTAACATGGTGAAGATAGTTTCAGGTTTTGAAGTCATATACATTCCTACAGCCCGAAAACACTTTTTTTACTCCAAAACCTTATCGCACCCTACGCAACACCTTCGGTGTGATGCCACTTAACATAACATTGTTGTTCTTTGTTTGTGGCTGGTCTAACACGGCCTGTCATCTTTAACTTAATTAAAGCCGGGATTTTCATAGTCCTTTATGACTGTAGGAAAATGATTCCAGACAAAATCTGTTTCACAATGTGAGGTCTCTTGTCATTAATGTTGGACTGTATGTCAGACAGAACTCATTAAAAAACGAACACACGTAAGAGGACAGAAGCCATATTGCAGGACTGTGTCTCAAAACGTCTGACACTGGCAGAATTTCAGAGGAAAATTTTGATAGCAATGGCCATTAATCGCTTGTCTGTCAATCTCAGCCCTGCCAGCCAACAGTACAGCAAATAATCCAACTATACTGACTTGATCATAAAACCAGTTTGGACTTGCTAGAAACCATTAGAAAGCATCTACCATCAGAATTTGGATTTAGCTGGATTTTTCCAAGTGGTTTACAGAAAACGCATTTCAATGCAAAACATTAAACCATGCACACGAAAAAAGCATTCTGCTCTCTGAGACGTACCTGGATCCAAAATGATAAGCTGAGCACCAGACTGCACGTTTCCTACATCATTCTCAGCTAAACACTGATAGAAACCTTCATCTGATCTGACCAGTCCCAAAACCTGCAGGTTCTGCTCCTTCTGTCAAGAAATAAACATTTCAAAAAAACGCTCACATGCATGTCCTGCATGTCTCTATGAAGCACAGGAGCCAGCAGACAACTTACAATGATCTTGAAATAGTCACTGGGAATGACGGCATCTCCATTCTTCACCCATTTGATGGTGGGAGAGGGCGAGCCGCTGACCTCGCATTCAAACACGACGTCCGTGGCTTCGTGAGCGTACATGTTGGTGGGTTTCTTCAGGAACTGGGGGGGAGCTGAATTGAGAAGCACAAAACGACAAATACAATTTGTGAGTTTACATTTTACATGTACATCTAGGCACTTAGGGCTTTTATCCAAAGCGATATACATGAATTAGGAAACAATGAAGCAATATATCATAGGGAGGCAGTAATGCAAGAGAAGTTAAATACAAATTCTAATTTCGTATGACAGGTGAGGCACTATCAATTATCGTTAAGCCTCCGATGAGGTTTTGTTCCTTCCAATGTACACCAGGAGTGTCTCAAAAGCGAAGCAGCTGAATTCGCGAGACCACGTGATTTGACTGTCCGGTGTTGTATTCCTTAATTTTTCGTGTTTTATACCATGGGAAAGTTGGCTATATGGTTATGTTTGTCCGGTTTCTTGTTGTGTTTATTACTATGAGCCTGTATCATACTTCACTCAAAAGCTGTGCATAAATCACGTGATATTTATCGTCGGTTTATCGTGACAGCCCTAGCGGGGACTATATGAAGTGACGTACATCCGCTGTGGTTCGCAAATCGGACTAGGGACGACTCGTTTGCGTGATTCGGAGTCGACTCCCTTTCTTCCAAGCCAATAATAATCAACTTAACTTAATTTATAATGCATCTTTAATCTACAGTACAGACCACTTCGGGAGACATAAACAAAGCTGGTTAGCGACATCTAGTGGTGAGGTTGTGGAATGCAACCAACGGCTTACCCCTTCTTTTCGAAGCACTACGGTGGCTGACACAGGACTAAGATGTTTTCACGTTTTCGCTTCTTTACCGAAAAAAAAAGTGCTCTGTAGCAATTAGCAATTAGTCCATTTAGGGCTACTGTAGAAACAACATGGCCAATTCCATGCAAGGGGATCAGTGGTGTATGTAGATAGAAATAGCTCATTCTAAGGTTATAAAAAGATAATGTTTCATTACGTAAGGTCTTTATACAACTCTGAAGACATAGTTATGTATATTATATTGCATTTCTCTCAATAGCAGCCCTCCAAAACAATTACATAATATATTTAAAATGACAAAAAAATAAGATTCCATATAAAACTGGTCCATTGACGAACAAGGCCCATTGTAAAGTTAAACTGCCATAGGTGAGATGAGATGATGAATGTCTGTTACTATGTCCTCCTGTGGTTTGCTGAGGTCTGCACACGCAACCTGCTGAAAAACACTTGTCACACACTGCTGGGTTCCTGCTTACACCAGCTTCACATGGGACAGATGGATCACGGTAGCTTATCTCAAACAATATGCTACACCTAGACCCCCAGTGACACACACACAGAGAATGTGGTATAGGTGTTTACTGGTTTGGAGAAAATGTGTGTGTCATCAGACACACTTCTTATGTACTGTACATGGCCCTTAATCTTAAATATACAGTAACAACATCAGTGATTAAAAATAAGCTTTAATTTCCTCCTTTTTTCCACTGTATATTTAGGAGCGAAACAGAATATACCAAGAGGAAAATGCTAGGCTAAACTTGATCGTATCCATTGATCGCTTATACATTCTCACCACACATTCTACAGGAATGAAAAACCATCTCTGGTCTCCTCACTGGCTTTACAGAGCATGTCTCAGGTTTCCTGCTGTTCCAGACAATGTCAAACCTCCACACACATTGTTTTTCACCTGCATTTCAGAACAGGCTGAGAAACAGACGCCTACAAGCTGATCCTTTCTGTTCTGTACAGCACAGAAAAGATGCATATGAAAGTTTAATAGGATTCTGGGTTTCTCACCTATAACAAAAGCCACCGAGATCAGACACTCGCAAATCAGTTTGACCCTCATACGCTTACACACTTTGTAACTGCATTATTTACACATTATGCATGCAGAACTTCATTATATGCATAGCTGTGTTTGTGCATGGCTGGGTGACATTTAAACAGAGAAACTTAAAGAAAAAGTGTTAGAGAAAAAGGACTTGAAAATCACAGACTGTTCCAGTGGGTTTAAAGCAGAAATGTCATATAACGGTTAGAGCACTTGGATGCATAAATTATTCACTAAAGCTTGTTTTTATTAGAGCCGTGAAGTCTTCTTAAATCTCTCTAGCAGTAAACTACTAAAGACAGATACATTTCTGGTTATGTAATTAAACTTTTCTTTATTTTATTAACTAGGGCTGTCAAAAGATTAATCGCGATTAATCGCATCCAGAATAAAAGTTTGTGTTTACATAATATATGTCTATGTACTGTGCATATTAATTATGTTTTTATAAATACAAAAACATACACATGTATACATATTCAGGAAATATTTACATACATTTATTTATATTTACCTACAATTGAAATTATAGATAAATGTTTAATAATTTTTAGATTTTTCTTAAATATATGCATGGATGTGTATGTGTTAATAAATACAAAATTATAATGCACAGCACACAGATATATATTATGTAAACACAAACTTTTATTCTGGATGCGAATAATCGCGATTAATCTTTTGACAGCCCTAATATTAACTAAATATAATAATACAGGTTTTAAGCTAAGTAACTTTGTAATGTTGTGTTAGCAAACATCTTTGTCTTGTTGCAAAATTGTGTTTAGAAATTTTAATTTGAAAATCCAAAGTAGAACGTTTTATTTTGGGGTCTACACAACAACATGTAACACTGATATACAAGTGTGTGTTTCTGCTTCTGTACTAGCGCTCCAAGACAAAGTCAGAAGGAAGAGTCGTGTGGGCTTCCCAGTTTCTTTTATCTACTGGTCACACTGTAGTATCAATTCTCAGCAGACGGACAGATGACCAAAGCTCATTACACACCACATATCTGCATGAAATCTACAGTTGGAAAATAAAGTTCAGGCTCTGTTCAATTCACTGCGATTTCACGGCAGTATGAACCGCCTTACGTCCTCTTCATCCTCACACAATCACATCTCATGCTTTCTCGATGCTCTTCTGTGTCAGTCCCGCCCGAATACTCAACCCCTTTCTGAAAACGTGTTTCACGCAACAGAGCGCGGAAATAAATGACAGAATATAATGTCATCAAAATAATGCAATGCTTCTGCTGAACGACGCAAGAAGAAAGAACCGTTTTTAGTGTGACACTAGTCACTTTAACGTCAACGTGGAAGTGTGTTGACAACCTATTTCACTTAATGTCAACAGATATTTAACAAGATAAACAAATGTAGGTTGGCACTAAACTTGGTAGAGAAAGAAATGATGCTTAAATCATGGAAACAAAACGTGCATGTAATATCTTGCAATGATAAATCATGCACAATGGAACCTGTAATGTGTATTTGGATACAAACTACGATCATGTCTTTAAGCATTAAGGCTTTACTTTACCTTTCACTGTGAGCTCGGCCTGTGCTTCAATGGATGCGTTGACGTTGTCGTTGTCCGCCTGGCAAGTGTATATGCCAGCGTCTTCCTGTGTCAAATTAAAGATCTGCAGACTTCCCCCACCAAGCAGCTCAAAACGGCCCTTCCTGTGCCGAGAGGAGAAAAAGCACAGTCAATACACTCTCTGCAGAAAGTCAAATGAAGACATAACTCGTAAACAACAAATCCTAAGAACAGATAAGCTTCTATAGATAGCATCATAAAAAAGGCTGCATCAAAACTGTGGTTGAACTATAGTTCAGCCCCCCACCAGGAGTCAAGAACTCACACCATTTCACCCTTAAGCAAGAAAAATAACCCTGGGTTGCTGCAGAAGGACTGATCCTGTTGTAATGTATAGTAAGCCACTTTTGATTAAAGGCATTCTGCACGGAAATGTACAAAAAAGGAATAAAGTGTCTTCTTTTTATATAAGGGGTTCATTGAATGGACGTGCTTAACCTTCAGTTTTTCATCCAGCTCAGCAGGTCAATATGATAACGTAAAAGCAGAATAGGTCAACAACATTTGCAGGAGTACAGTATGAAACCCATATACGCATGCTTTTGATAGTTTGCAGTAATAATACAGGTACCTAAAATGACGTCATCTTAATAAAACAACAATAAACAAAAAAAGGCCCCAATGGACAATAGGACTGGAGAGTCATTTAGAAGAGAGAAAATTGCTTGTTCGAAAATGTTAGGAAACAAAAAATTACAGATAAATATTTATATAAATTTATATTTATTATGTTTAATTTTCTGAAAATAATCTTGACAACAGGTGTAAATGGTTTGGCGGGACAAATTCAATCTACACTATGATGTATTAATAATGAATTCAACAGCGTAAGACTCAAATGAGCTGTTATCCATTAGCCAATGTATTAAATAAACAAGAAAACATGCCCTTGGTCACGACCTTATAAATAACAAGCATTCCAATCCTGTGGAAAGTTTCCATCAGTAAAACTGCACTCTAACTCCATCATCACACCTACCTCACATCCCCGAGGAAAACCAGCAGGGCTCATAAAGGGGGTCTTTGTACTATTGGGCTTAGAAAAACTCAATGAAACAAGCAGGTCGACTCGATAGCGTTTTTTACCTCAAAGGCTTGTTTGAGTCTACAGGGGCCAGTCACAAAAATACAACCATTAATAGTGTCTAACAATTAGTCTGACAACTAACTTTGAGACATTGAGGTAAGAGTGTTATATGAAAATGCTTACAGCTGTCTTAAGAAAAGCATTGTGCGATTTTAAGTTCAAAGACGATCTAAAGCATCTGCTTATATATTTTTCTAGACAAAAACCTAATTGTGAAAACATAACTTCTTTCATTAGAAAACTAAAATTGTATTTAATAAAGTTTTTTTAAATGGATTATTTGGACTAAATAATGAAGAAAAGGCAGCCAATGAGAGCCCACCATAATCAGGAACTACTTCAATACAGTTTAAAATGAATCTCAGGGTAAAATTCATTTCACCTCGTGTCCGCATGCTTTGAACCGCCAGCCTGGAAAGCAGGTTCGTTGAGCGGCGCTATAATGGCACTGGACCGGACGGCTGCTTATCGGAGCTGGATTATCTTACCCTGTTGCAAGTCTTGTCTATGGTGTATTATTGTATCTGTGTTTTTTTTCTCCCCACTTACCTCATGTTTTGCTGTATTTTTCTTCTTAAATCCATTTCGTTACACTGTACTTGTTATATGTGTAGGCTAATGACAATAAATTGAATCCAAATCCAAATCCAAATCCAATCCAAATTTCCGCACGTTAAAAAATAAATACACCCTCATTTAGTCACTGCCTCCGATATTTTCGTCCTTCATAAAAAAATTTGAACTGTGTTTGATTTTTCTGGATTTTTCGCATCCATAGCTAGCATTCTGTGAGGCGTTTTGACAATTCAGACACAATCATTCAGGCACAAATGAGCGCCAAATAGGAAAAAATGCATACAAAATGTTCGTACTGTATGTGCAAAGACCTTAAGAATTGAAGAAACTGGCTTATAAAATACCAATTCTGCAAATTCAAGGCAAATGGAAGATTCTTTGATTAGTTTTAGTTTTGTTAAGTCACAACATCATTTACAACAACTCATCACGGTTTTAATAATTTTTTTGTTATTAAAAAATTTAGAAAAAATATGTCATGAATAAAGTTTTGAAAGGCTCTCTAGTTATGTGAATTTTTGTCTGGGTAATTACCTATTAAAATATTGACACACATAATTTCATGTCAATTTATGAATCTGCAGCGGACACGCTTAAAATAGTCTGTTGGTGTGGACGGGCCTTCATTTTTAGACACAGTATTAAATGAATAGCTATTTTTTAGCAACTGGCCGTTCCTTTATAAAGAGTATGAATGCTACAGATCTTCAAGTCAAAAAAGACTAAAACTGATCAAAAGACTACAATGTAACTAGTATTCGTGATCTAGTTTCAATTTGAACTTGAATCCACAAATGGAAATATTTACACAACACCAAACCAAACAAATAAAAATAAATCTGTGCTGTTCCATCAAGCAACCGAGCAGGGAACTGCATTCAGATTTTCAGGTGTTAGGTGAGTGTCTATCATTAAAAATGCATTACACAACGGACAGCCGACTGCATCAGAAAGTGCTTTCAATAAATTGTGAATTCACTCATGCAGCTCTCAGCAACACGTGCAGCCGCTACCAAAGCCACTACATGTGCGTGTCAATCGGGGAGTCCCTAAAACTATTCCTCATTCAAGAAGGCGGCTGCATTAGGAGTATCGAGGGAGCAGTAATCTTTACGGGACGCGTGTGGAACTGCTCCAAATAACCCGGAACTAATGCGTACTGTGCTATGGTTGCGTACACCGCGACCCATTCTCGATGTGCAGTTCCGAGGCCAAACTACTGGCATCCGTCAACAGTAATCCAACACCAAACTACCGGTGGCGCTGACCCAACCTGCCTCGGAACAGCCCGTCTGTGACAGATGCAGCCATAAGATACTATGAAGTGAGATGAAAGACTGCCTTGTCAACGGCTCCGAAGGTTCTGGCATGAACTCCACCCTTAACTGTTCAGCTCTACGGCTGTGACTCTAAACAGAGCATCTACTGATGCTTTGCCAAGCATGAATACATGCCATTTGATGCCACCAGCAAGGGTTATGCTGGAAAATCCGGTTGAAACCAGCAGCTGGCACAGTAGATGGCTGGAGTTGGTTAACCCCAAAATATAAATTCTGTCAATTTATTCCGCCTCGTGTCATTCAAAACCTGCATAAGACACTTTCTAGAAGATATTTTGAAAAATGTCTCAGTGGTCTTGTGTCGATGGAAGTCAATGGAGTCCAAAGTTGTTTGGTTACCAACGTTCTTCAAAATGTCCTACTCAAAGAACTCTCAACCGCTGATATATAAACCAGTATTGAAACTGTTTTTAAATGTATTCTTTTAGATTATGATTTCATTCATATTTATTACCTTTGACAGCATTGTGCATTCAGAGCACCAGCGAATACTAGATGACATGCAAAGCAATATGAATGTAGAGAGTTGCGATGTGCAGGTGTGTCTGTTTACACTGAATATCCTTCTCTGGAACGGGCTGTGTTGGGAGTTGGGACCGCACCGCATATTTAGAGACTTCAAAGTAGGAAAACATTCCAAGTCAAAACCCATATGAGGTAATTTTATGTTATTTTCTGAATCCTGTGCTCTCCCAGCTGTGGTTTGTCTAATGTGATGCACGCTACACTTTTATAGAACGCAGCCTCAAATAAAACAGCCCAAAAGAGAGGAAAAAAACGTGAAAAAATCAATATGAAGAGCTCCGTTCTTATAACAACTCAGAGTGCCTGTTTTTTTCCCAGTGGGGCCATCTTCATACCTTTCTTTATTTGTTTTGTCAGTGCTTCCAATGGTAAACCGATATTTTGATTAGCACATTACTATACGGCCCAAAGCCACAACCTGCGTAATATGCACAGACATTAGAGGTCTGAATGAACTGGCGGACGAGGCTACATTTAGCTCTGGATGTGTCATTAGCTGCTGAGTGCAGGGAGAGGCCATAGACATTTCTAAAGGGACCAAATGAGAAAAAAAGAAGAGAGAGAGAGAGAAAGAGAGGCAAAAATGGAGAGGCAGCCACAAAGTTCTTTTCCTCCAGTGACAACAAACAGCTGCCTCACTTCCAGATAAATGAACCCGGTTACATTGACTGCAGTACTGAATATTCGGTACACGGCTGTGATGTCACAAACCTTGCAAGCATCCAATACAGTGCATTGCAGCATGCTCAAGAAGTAAAAATCGGTTATTTAGCAAGTATGAAAAAAATCTGTGTTCCAAGACCTGAAAGGGTTCCTTATGGGACCCCAACTTGTCTTAAGAGAATAGTTCACCCAAACCGAAAATTCTGTAAAAATGTATTCGCCCTGTTGACATTTCAAACCTATATCGCCGTGCCTACACCGGACGTGACACGACAAAAGACATTAGAAATGCATTAGAACCCGTTATAATTTAACTTTTGTCCACACTGGATGCGACTCTCCGATTGACACGCACATGCAGTGGCTTTGGTAGCGGCTGCACCTGTTTGTGAGAGCTGCATGAGTGACCGAATTTGATGCAACCATTCTAAATCCGCTTTTCTGAAAAAAGATACAGACGTATGTAAAAACAGATGTCTTAAAACAGGGGTTCCCAAACTTTTCAGCCCACGACCCCCAAAATAACAGTGCCAGTGACTCGAGACCCCCACTATCCTCGGAGGTGGTTAAAGTTTACAAACGTTGCGTGCAACTCTGCACATGCACTTATTAGGTCTATCCATACACTCGCATAATGACAACGCAAACAGTCGAACATAATATTACTTTATAGTAATTTACTCATTACTTTACTTGTTGTTATACATAAACCATGAACTCTTACTACAGATGGTCAAATTTCATCAAACAGATTTGTTTTTTACCCCAGGGGTCAATTACCAAATAACGGCAACAGCAACTTCCTGTCAAAATGGGCATCTCTTGGCATGAATTTGCACTTTATGCTGACAGTCAAAAGTCCAGCTAGGCGAGACCATAAATGATATAACTGGGGATACACAAACAGCAAATTCAAACACCCTCTCTTTTCTCAATATCTCTTTACACAATTTTCTTCCCTCCCTCCCAGCAGCTCTTTGTGCCAGTCTTCACTATTTATTCTTCAATAAATCCAGCCTGTGGTTACATTCCCACTGAGAATCGAGAGCATCTCCAAGCCTGCCATTATCTCTCTCGGTTTCCTGCCCAGTGACTCATCAGCAGGCCTATCTGCGGAGAGATTCCCAGCCTGAGAGACGGGCACACAGCTAGTGGCACGGAATCAGAGCAGTTGGTATGACTCCACAGTCAATAAAGCACTGTTTGGGTTTCGTCATTAGAAAAAACACTTTTTCCCCCGATACACTTGTAAGGGAGCTGAGGAAGCGCCATCTGTGTTGACTGATGGACTGTGTCGTTTGTCTGTTGTGTAGTGCGTGAGGAAAACCCTGGACCAGAAAACAGTACAAGGTCAGCGTATAAAAATAAATAGTTACTGAAAATAGACATAAATAAGCTGGCCTTGACCTACAGCAATAAACTTTGCATAGAAAGCGTGTAGTGTCCGCCATGATGCAAGGTTTTTACGTGGTTGCCAAGGTGTTGCTATGCAGTTTCAATGTTGTTAAAGGGATAGTTTAACGCCAAAATCAAAATTCTTACATCATTTAGTCACTCTCATGACATTCCGGACCAAAGAAATACATTTTTAAGGATGTTGGTAACCAAACAACATTGGCCTATTGACTCCCATTGCAAGAACCCAAAACTACTGAGACATTTTTCAAAATATCTTCTATTGTCATAAACATTTTGAGACATAATAATAATTCATTATATTTATATAGTGCTTTTCTGGACACTCAAAGCGCTTTACATGGAAGGGGGAATCTCCTCAACCACCACCAATGTGCAGCATCCACCTGGATGATGTGACGGCAGCCATATTGCGCCAGAACGCCCACCACACACCAGCTTATTGGTGGAGAGGAGACCAATTAGTACATATGGGGATGATTAGGAGGCCATGATGTATAGAGGCGAATGGGCAAATTTGGCCAGGATGCCGGGGTTACACCCCTACTCTTATTCGATCTTATGGGATTTTTAATGAGCAACATGACGGTGAATAAATTATGACATTTACATTTTTGGGGGGTGAACTATCCCTTTAAGAGTGTTTTTATTAAGTTGAAGGTATAATGTAATCTAAATGAACATTGGTTTACAGTATACTGTATTGTAGGCAACCTCTGAATCTGTAAATCATTAGAACAGTTAGAAAAGAAAAAAAATATGCAAACAAAGAGGCACAGCAGTATCAGGTAATATTTTAAGCCAAGCTCAAACCTACAGAGTCCACATGAGCATCTCAGCTCAACCTCCCAAAGCACAGTGGCAACCAATAAGCCACAGCTTCACTGTGATTTGTTCAGAGTCATCAGCACCCTTCCTTGAGCTAAACATGACACACTTAGAGTGTCAGCGCTAATGCCAAAAGCATAAATGTTATATCAGTGAAACAGCACTTCATCTTAATAATACTTATCCTCAACAAAAAGGCTGCTGAAATGATAGGCCATTAACATTGATAAGCAACTCTGCCAATGGCCATATCACAATCATTTCACACATCCTTTATGGATCGCGAATGCAGTGATCGACCGCAAATTAGATTTTAAATGGGGTTCCAGAAAGCTGAACAAAAGGGAACAAGGGGACTGGATTAATGGTTTGCTAGATGATCATTATTTTATAAGCTTATGGTGTTTGTAAGAAAACATTACAAAAGTATTCGCTAGGTTTAGCTAATAAAAACGACACGTCCTTAAAACATGCATGAAAAATAGTTCAGTCCTAACCATCCACCTAGCAATGACATGGCAACCAACCTTATCAAACAAGACAGCACTCTCGTCCATTATTAAAGCTGTGATTTGGAGTCTTTGCTATGCATCTGATAAGTTTTGCATAATTCCCAAAGAAGATTTCACATTCTTAAAATATTCATACACACAATATAGACTGGAGAAAAATTGCCACTTTGCTGTATCTGCCTCAATGGATTTCTAAAGTACTGTCTGATAAAAAGGGCAAGGAACATTCTTTGTGTGACATTTAAATCGTGTCTTATGTTCTTGGGGATTGAAGTCACTTTCTACAGACCCCAGTATGAAAAAATCCACAGTCATTCGTCGCCATGGTCTCTTTCATCTAACTCTGCTCACTCGTTCTGCCTCTCCGACTCCATCGGTTACTGCGGTTAATCCCCATAGCGCCTGCCGCCGTCAAGGACCGCGAGGACGTTAAAGCTGTGCCAGCACACAAAACACTTCTAATACATTCAGATATGATAAAAAGAGGCTTGAATGCCTCATTCTATCACTGTATGATAATAAAAACTGTACAGATACTTCCTTCTGCACTTCTATTTTACCATCCCAATTAGTTACTGACAGTTCAAACCTCGTCTTCAGGAACAAAAGGAACGTGGGTAATTTTACTGGTTCTTTTTAAATAGTCAAGAAGAAAAAAAAAGTCAGTGTCTGCCTTTATTTAAGGAATTCCACTTAATAGACTCTGTTCGGAAGGTAACCTCTCTGATTATTAAACAGTAGAAACAGGTGTCAAATCTTCTTTACCTAAAGTAGAGACATTTAACGGCTCATATGACACGGCTAAAACAAATATTATCGTTTGTTTTAGATGTGATGCAATGTGTTTACACAATTTAAGTTTAATTTTCCACATACTGTGCATGTTTGTATCTCCTCTGTGCCCCGTCTCTCTGAAACACGCACATTTTTTAAAAAGCTCATCGGTCTGAAAAGCGAGGTGTGCTATGATTGGCCAGTTAACCAGTGTGTAGTCATTGGTCGAATACTGCAAGCGTGTGATGGAAATGTGACGCCTCTTACCATATTTGGAACATCAGGTTCCAAAGCAATTGTACTGACAGGTGCGCCCACCTTACTTGCTTATACATTTGGGTGATCTTAGTCAAATCATACCACGAACTGACGTGGATTTGTGGGGATGTGTTACAGGAGACGTTTCAGGCAGGTCTGAGTGAGCATTCGCTTTTAGATAGAATGCATCATTTGTTCCGACAATTTTACATGTTTAATACATGCATGGGCAACTTTGAAACACACCAAAGACAAAGAAAAACACGTATTCGCGGCATATGACCCCTTTAAAATTAGAGATGCATTGAAACTAAAGTTCTCCACCGATACTGATAGCCGATTTTTCACAGTGATATCTGCCAATACCACTTCTGAGATTCAATTCATATTTATAAACTTTCTGAATGTTCTTAATTCATATAGACCTTACTCCAATGACTATTAATATTGAAAAAATTTCATATATTGACTAGTTTAAACTAAACTATGCCTAATTCCTCTTTCCATTTTGTTAATTTTGTGTTTTCTTTTTTTGGTCAATAAATCACACTCGAAAACAGGAATGTACGAAAAGGCAGAGATTTTTAACCAAGGCAAAACTACAAATGGGTGCTGAATTCTTTACAAAATTACGATGCGTGTAGAATTAACACAATATCGATAATCATGGTTTTTAATAGCACCAAACTTTAAACTTCAATGCAGACTATACTGATATATTGTAACACCCCCTAAAGTTTTTGTGAAACTTTCAACAAACACAAATCTACAGTGTTTGGCAATACTTGTTAGTATACAGCAGTGTTTCTCAACCAGGGGGCCACTAGGGGGTCTCAACAAACTTCCAAGGAGGCCTCAAGATGACTTAAGGTGATTTAAAATAGGACAAAACTGTTATTAAAATTAGATAATAGCATTAAAATCAACTAAAAATATAAATACGTTTTACGGTTTTGTTATTTTCAGCAAAAAAATATAATACAAATATTCCCAGGATGAAAATGGATAAAAAAATGGATAAAAGCGTCTGCCACAACATAAATAATAAATAAATAATTTCTAAATAAAAAAAATATATGCCAGTAGTAGACTAATTTATTGGGTAGAAATTTAGTTTGATGTATTATTCTTTTTATTTTATTGTACATCACGTTGGTCTACATGTGCTGTTGTAAAGTCCTTTAACAAGAGTGGGAGAACTTCAAATATCGTTGTGGACAATGAAAGAGGCTTGAAGTTAGAAAGGTTGAGCTCCACTGGTGTACAGCGCTCCGAGTCTCTGGATGTCATGTGACCTTCAGACACATAGCAGCAAATGAGAATGTATAGCGTACATAAACAGCGGTCACTCGGTCTAATCTGTGAACAGCCCTGAAGTGTGTGACAGAGATTTTGTGCGTGTGTGGTTTGGACATTCGCAGTCTTGACTAGCATTTGCACCTCTCAGGCGGGCGCCGTCACTCTAATTATTTACTCGGGCAGCTGGGAAGGGCTGTGTGCCAACACCACAGCACACATACACGGAGACTGATGGCTAAAAGTGGACACTGTTGCCACAGCGGGACTGAAAGCTCATGTCGGTCACACTAACCCGAAAGTGAGGAATTAATGCCCTGTTACTGCCAAGCACCTGATGACGGCTGTCTGATTGGAGCGCACGTTTTGGATCCGGTTTTGGAACCGTAATATTTACTCAGCCTTTGAAGTCTGTAGAGTCAAAAGTGCAGTTCCGTCCAAACATAAGAGATGATACTGGGATCTCACCTCTCCTCAATGAGCTGGTCTTTAAGCATCCAGCGGACGGAGGCTGTGGGATATCCCATCACCACACAAGGGAACAGCACGGCCTCGCCTATGCTTTTAGAAACGATCTGAGGTTCGTGGAGGAACTCCAAACTCCTCTCCTCTCCCGTTTCTGCAGAAGAGAAGTGAATGCACAGTCAGGGTATGCGTGTCTACATCCTTCACTTCAGAAACTACACAACTGGCTTATAAGCGGACCCGTTTGATCTTAAAAATGTAAAGCCGGCCATTGACCAAAATAATTAACAGCAGTCTTTGAAATTGAAATGTTTACTTTTTTGTTTTGACTGCATTTGCATTTGCGAACCTCCTGCTCCATGTTTTGTGTGATAAAACCAGCAGGTGACAGAGCTTTAGGCCTGATTTATGTTCTGTAATATCTCACTTTGTGTTCAACATGCTTAACATAAGACACAAATGAGTTCCATTCACTTTAGCCTCAGTATAAATTACACGTGGCCTCTTTGAAAACCTGCGTGTTGTGCATTTGTTGGGCAAAAATGTTATATCGAGGGCCACAACCAACATGGACGATTATCGGTCAATCCAAAAAATCAAGATCAAGTTGGTCAGAGGTTTGGTTTGTTCAATAGTCCCATGATGTTAATATGTATGATATTTGAATTTCGTGTGTGTACATTTAACATTTATTTTTAACATTTCTTTGCCCCGTTTTCCATTATGTCTTACTCTGATATTATTGCTTCTTTTAAAAATATGAGGGTTGTGCAAAGATATTTTTGTGATAGTAAGCCACCAATAGATCTCAACTTCTATGAATCAATTGAAAATACTGAGCATCACTTTTCTTCTTACCAGGCAGTATCTGTATTTCGGCCTCCTCGCTGGTCTTGATGGGCCCAGCGTTTTCGATGACACAGCGATATAATCCTGCATCCGTCTCTGTGGCATTACTGATGACGAGAGCTCCGTTCGACAGGACGAAGACTCTCTCATCCAGCTGGACCAGCTCTTTGTTTCTCTCCCATTGGATGAAAGACACCAGGTCTGGATTTACCTCACAGCTCAGCACCTGATTGTCACCCACCCGAACCAACGCCGCTTCAGGCTGGCTGAGATACCGCGGTATTCCTGTAAGAGAGAAGATGAGGATTCAAATGTGTTGTTTTGCACTGATCTAGTTCTGCACTTTCTTGCGTTTGTGTACAGTGTGATTATTATAACCAGATTATTTATCAATGATTATGCAGTGGTTAAACAGGGTATATACAGATTTGTTTTACTTTTTAAGACCTTTTTTTAGACTCTTTCCATACATTTTGAGACCTCACTACCACTTCAAGTTTTTATCGGTTACATTGGCGACACTTTAACTTGCATTAACTGTATACTGATTGTAAGATAGCACAAATAAACAGTCATAGTTTGTGATAGCTCCATATTAATACAACGTAATTCAGAAGAGGGAACGACGCTGCAGAGAATTAACTGTAATAAACCTTGCATTGGTCACTCAAAGAGAAACGCGGCTATGCTAACCGCCATCCGATACACAGAGCCGTACGCCTCACGGTTATTCCCAGAGACAGCCCTCAGCAATGGTTCCAACTCTTTATCTTTCGACCATTTGCACGAACCATTTTAATTTCCCCATTAGTCAACGATGTTGTTTTACAACCGGGTGTAAATGGACCTCCCACTATTTGCCTCCACAATTATTACATTCAGGCAAACTTCAGCATATGACGTCTTTGGACAAATATGAAAAGATGATTCAAAATTAAATACCTTGGAAAATGGTATTCAAGACTTTAATACTTTTTAAGGGCCTTTATTTTCTCTAAATGTATTTATCAACTTTTAATACTTTTGAAGACCCCGCGTACACCCGGTTAAAACTGCAATCGTATCTTTTACTTCTCTATTGCAATTACTGTTCGAAACTGTTTGTGTCTTCACATCAGTTAACTGCAAAACTGACATCATTACCAAAGCTCAACTTATAAATCATATTAAAGCGTATCCCATGATTCACAGTAAGGTAAAATTACTTTACGTACTTGCTCAGTAACCAATCTATGTGTAGACAGAATGCAGTTTCAACGACACTTAATTCATCATGTCAACCTTTATGTTAATGTGTCTAGTTAGTCATGTAAAACTATAGCAGTGTTGCACAATAAATGACTGGGGTTCTATGTGAGAACTGTGTAGCCTACGGTTTAAAAAAACAATAAGTATATAAACGTATATATTTCAAAAACGTAATGCCAATTTGGCCACAGTCGTCACCTCATGCAGAGTGATGGCAACAAAATCGAATGAAAAATGCACTTTTAAGGGAAGGCTTTAAAATGGTGCCTGAAAACAGTTCGCCTTTGTGCCAGACTGAAGAAATCCTGGAATAAAGTCTGCAGCTATAGACTAAATAAGATCACTGGGGCGTTAGAACAGAAATGTTTGAAAAAAAAAACAATGACGTTAACAGCGCATAGAGATCCTGCATTATTCTCTATGAAAAGATCCCTGATCTCTCCAGACATTTCTCGGATATCTCAACTTGATCTCAAATACGTTACCCATCCATCCTTCCAGGGACAAATGATCACAGCTACAACATTTGACAATGACATTTTTTAGCTTTATTCTACGGTCTGTCATTCATATCTTATTTATTTTCTTCTTAGGAGTTTCAGTATGCTGCAACATACTCTAATATGGACAACTATGACCTCCATTAAATCCACTGAGTTTATCAAAAAACATTGAGTTTCTCTGCGGTGTCTGACGCACACAGAACTGCATTAGCACGCAACCTCAAGACAGACACCTATGGATTGTACGCAGGCAAATGAAAGCCATACATCAGAATCTCTTTGTGAGAGACTAAAAGAAAGGAGTGATGGAGATCCCTTTGTGCGGCGCTGGTCTGCTGCACACATGCCTCTCTCTCTCTCTCTCTCTCTCTCTCAATGCCTGCAGTGAGAGATGCTATCAGCCACAGGCTCTGAGTGAACACAGAGCAGCATTCATACATCTCCACAGGCTGTGCTTTATAACGGCCGGGAGAAAGGTTTCACAGAGCAGGCTGTGGGCTTTTAATCCCCTTATAAACTATATACAACATGAGGCTTTTAGTACAGAACAGCTTTCATACTCTTAAAGAAAAAGTTCAGAGAGATTTCTTATTTTAAGCGTTCAAGTATCTTTGTTAAAGAACAAAACAACAGCCTTAATAATTATGGCTGGCAGATATATGGAATGTTTAGAATGTAAGCAGTAATGGACAGTCAGGCGATCATTATCGCAAAATAATCGCTAACAAGACGATGCCTAGCTGAATGTACATTATTCTGCTTGTTGCACGACTACTTTCTAATTAAATAAGTGGACATAAAATACAGATTTTAGTAGCAATTATTTATGTGCGTATATACAGAGAGACATAGGAGTACTGAATCAGTTCTGGCTCAAAAGACTCTTTTAACATTTATTTTGTGTCATTGCTGAAATATGTTTATGAAAAACCCAGCATGGCATTTTACAAGTTTTGCACATATAGAAAAATATGTGTGTGTGTGTGCAGACACAGTATATAGATATACAGTATATACATATGAAGAGTTTGGTTCCAAAATGAGATAACTACGTTTAAAAAACAAAACAAAACAAAAATGTTTTATTGTGCATTACAGTTAATATCAATCAAACTTCAATTGGTTTGTTTTGATTTAAGCCATAATAACTCAAAAAATACTGCTAGCTAACACAATAAACACAATAAAAACATGATAACATAATAAAAAACGTAGTTATCTCATTTTGGAACCAAACTCTTCATATGTATATACTGTATATGTATATACTGTGTCTGTGTGTGCGTGTGTGTCATATATATATATATATATACTGTATATATACACCGTGTGTGTATACTGTATGTACATGTATACTGTATATATATATATATATATATATATATATATATATATGGAAGCAGGTCATCCCACAGCTCTACATAATGTAATATTGTAATAAAAAATGTTCCATTAAATGTATGCATATATACATTTATATATATAGACATATAGACAAAAATTGTGCCCCCTGGCCTTCAGTAAAAAGCTAATCTTTCTTTACACTTTCGTTTGCAGATCAGGCGATGTGTTTTGGTCGCAATGGGAGCTCTAGGGTTATATTCTACCTCTGTCTCAACCTTTCCACCCTAACAGTCCAAGAGCAACATTTGTTGAGTGATTCATTATGCTGGTGTAGATGCAACATGGGAAAGAGCGTTTCGCTAGCCGGACCTCACACATACTAACAAACACACCGAGGGCCAACCACAGTCCAGTTAAAGATTCACAAACACACACACATCACATCCCTTCCATCTCAGTGGTTTGATCCAGGCATGAGTACAGAAACACAAACAGGAGATTTGGATCGACAGAGCCATCAGAGATTATTGGCCAGACAGTTGAGGGATTTCACAGGAGTTTGTTCACAGCACGTCTCTGAAGAATTCATCTATGGCCAATAGAGTTTAGCACTAAATTGATCGATTGTGTGGTAAGAACTTCTAACCAAAGCATAAAGCCAGCACAGGAAAACAGGTCACCTCAAATCACGGGCCCCTTCAGGACCCCCAGTGTCCCTTTAATGGGGCCCCGGCCTCTATTTATTCTCCACAAACTGATAAAAGAATGCGTGTGGCTGTAAGGTCTCCTCTGCCCCGCTGGGCTGATGCTCGTTCACAATGGCAAGACACTGCGTCAACTCTCCGGATACTATTCTTTATTAAGTCTTAGAGGCGAGAGGCAGCTTCTAAAAAAGCTCCAGAAATTTCCAAGCTCACAGACCAGCGGTTCCCTCCATTTTGTGGCAGTGATTTCACACAAGAGGCCTACAGAGAGAGATATGCGCTGAGCAGGATTTACCGACGCTGTTAAATGCGAGTATGAGAAGATAAATCCGAGGTTGAGAGGGTCTGGGAGGAAAACAAGCAGACAGACCTCACTGCAGCGGGCTCAAGCTACAGCAGTAAACAAAGTGGTTGCAGTTCATAAAGCAAGCAAATAAAACCTCCACCTCAAGCAAGGATGAATAAATAAATAGGCTAACTTGTACCACGGTCATTCTCAGAAAAGGTCACCAATGATGAGGTGGAAAAATATGTGTGTGTGAGTTACTACTAAATTTAATATCAGAATAATAAAATGTCTTATCACGTGGCTTAGACTGTCAATGAGGCCCAATCTATAATAATCCTAATTTACAGCACATTTTAATTTTTACAGCACTTTAACTTTTACTTTTATCTTTAAAAGTCCGGTGTGTCGTTTTTTGGAGGATCTATTGACAGAAATGCAATATAATATACATAACTATGTTTTCAGAGGTGTATAAAGACCTTACATAATGAAGCTATTTATGTTTATTTAATCTCAGAATGAGCTATTTTAATCGACATACACAGCCGGTCCCCTTACATGGAATTCGCCATGTTGTTCCAACAGTAGCCTTAAACCGGCAAATTGTTCGTAAATATGTCATCTCCTATGGGAAAGAAGCGAAAACGTCACAACATCTTATTACTGTGTCTGCCACCGTAGTGCTTCGAAAGGAATGCCGGAGGGGTGGAGTGAGCCATTGGTTGACTTCGCAACTTCACCTTTAGATGCCGCTAAATTTCATACACTGGACCTTTAACATGTTTCTTTCCAAACTAGAGATGTTAAGTTCAAGAATTCTGTCTCACAGTTCAAAACACATCTAGAATACTTTGTAATACCTAAGAGGAAAAACAACTGCTAGCCATAACATGACCCAGTTCGTCGGGAATCCGTCAGAGACATGCATGTCAGCTTTCCCAAGCTTGTGAATTTTGCATGAGTCTTACATGCATGAACACATACTTTCGTAATGGTCTGAAAGATCTTCTCTCCCGGGTTCGAAATGGTGTGGAAAGCCTTGGCAGATGGTTTTAAAACTAACCATACCTCCTAATTTTGAGCGATTATAACAGCACAGTGATTTAACTTTGACGTCATAATATCTAAAAAATAAAACAGAGATATATAATATATATTTGACGTAGAACAGTAGTAAATCCATGTTAATTCAGCTACCAATTAAACTGGTTTTAGCTGGATTTCCCAGCAGGGATGTTTAGACTCTTCCGTCTGACGTGCAGAAAATATCTTCAACAGATATTTGACACAAATTAGCCTAGAGCAGATCTGTTGCCCTGGATTTGTTTATGAAACTTAACATTAGAGCAACAAAATGAATAAGATGTTTATCTGCTGATGTTGGTTTCTGTCCGTCTAATGATAGAGTCCCACTTGAATAAAGATGAGCGTCACTGTATGCGGTTATATTTCAGCTCTGTTTCCCAGCAGCGACCAATAAAAGTGAATTGATAACGGGCACACACATTAGTGAATGAACGCTGCGTTCCCACGGGGCCGGCTGATTACAAATCTAACACAATAAAACATCTCTCCCATTGTGATATAGCGCTGCATCAATGTCAGAGATCACATGTGTGTAACACTATACCACACTGAAACTGTAGGTTCATACTGAGGTCAGAATTGGCCTGGACACAACCTGCACTTTCATACTAACAATACTTTCAAATGTATCGTATTTATAAACCCAGTCGCCTTTACATTAAGTGCTAAGATGGCACAGCTATAAATGGTCTTACGAGTACGTTTTTGATATGATATAGTAAGTTCTCTCTCTGACCAGTAGCTGAACTATGACCACACCAAAACAATTTCCATAAAGCATATCTCCAAAAACAGCGGACCACCATGTTACGTAAATTTGTAAACAATCACATCCACTTCAGAACAACGCTGGTTCAACAAGGGTCTTGAAGAACGTCCTGTTTCAGCTTTTTAAAGGAAAAGTTAATCTCAAAATCAAAGTTGTGTCATTTTGTACTGTCATGTGGGTGAGTAAAAATAACAATAAGAATTTTGAGATGAACTTTGCCTTTAACACACAATGTTTACATCTTGCAAAGTGGTCCATAGGTCTGTCTAGAGACTAACTCTCAAAGATGAATACGATTAAAATGTTATTTCAATACCAACAGTTAGTCAAATGATTATTAAACAAGATGCTATAACATAAAATGTTCATACACGTAGTGACCTATTGGTAAAGAATGACAAAAGCAATTCCATAGTCATATATTTTCCTAGTATACAGAAAATGTACACCAGATATCCAATGTAAAGTATACAGTAGCTTAACTGCACTTTAAGTCAATTTGCATAAACGTACCTGCCAAATGCAAAAAATAGAAGAACGGTGTTACAAAAAACTGCAGATTTAAATTGCACTGGTCCTTCTGACATCCCTGCTACATTTTTTTTTATATTTTTAAGGAGTAAAAAATACCAAAACAAAAAGTATAAAAAATGTATCAGTAGTGACAAGAATCACAGGGAGAGTTTGACCCGCTCTGGTAAAGGGGAGGGGCTTCTGTTTGATCTTGTATTTGCATACAGATGAGCACATGAAAACACACCATTCTTTTATGCCCTGAAGATATGTCTGGAATACCAACCACACAGACAGAAAAAAATCCTCATAATTATTAGTGTGTGTAAAAACTGAAGCTGAAGCTCTGCTTGTATTGCTCAGTGGTCACTCTTTGATAGCTCAGAAGACTTGAGGGTGTGTTTAATTTAAAAAAAAAATCATACAAATAATTTTTATGTTAACTTGATATTCACAGATTATTATTAAGGATTTGTAGGTTGAATTTGGGGCGGGACTACCTGTTTGTATTACAGACATCAGAGAGAACGTATAAGAACATTTTTATACAATTTTGTTTGTGCTGCTAGAGGCTTAAATCACACATCTGTAAAGATATGAAAGAAAAAACAAACTGTTAACATTCAGTAGAGCTATAATATTAACATGGATACGCTAAACTTTATGACGCTCTCTTGGAAGAATAAGCACTGAAATTGACTTTGGGCAGCAGACCTTTTGAAGACAAAAAGTGATGAGATAAAAGTCTTCATTTCCTCATTACTGTCAAAGGAAACAATTGAGATATCAAAGAGAACTCCCTTGTGATCTGATATATTCCTATGGGAAATAAGATGTAAGAGCAGGTGGAACGGAGGTCTGATTGAGTTGTGTCTGAGACAATGAATGACAATTACATTTGCTTCAACATGATTAAAATGACACATTTTACCTTAAGCAACTTGCCTCCTCACTCAGTTACCCTGACCTTCACGAGAGGTCGTTGCCAAGGGAGATGGCACCGTCGCAGCGAGATGCCGATCGCATTACAAAACGCTGATAAATGCGATGCCAGGAACTTGTGCCTCTTCTCTTATCGGACACTGGGGGAATCGCACCTCTCCGGAGCTCACCCGAGCACGCTCTGTAGCACCGGCTCAACAAAACTGTGAAAGGACCTGCCAATCAAAGCCTGCGAGGACCCCTAGTCCACTCGAAGTCTGCGCTTCAGCCAATGAGGAGAGTGCGGCCCCCTCATCACCTGCCTAATGCAGTCGGCACCCCGCAGACGACACACCAGCAAATCTGATTAATGCACTCAGCCTCGGACAGCTGCTGATAGATGCCGTGATAAACCCAAGCAGAAGTAACCCGTTGCTCTTTGGGTCTGTGTGCATCTCTCTCGCTATCAGCACAGGCGACTGTGAAGATCTCTGACCTTTGGTTTCAGAGCATCAGTATGCTAAGTCTCGGTTAAGAGAAAGACCAAAGTGGAGTGGAAGTTGGCATGCAGAAAGAGGGGGGTGGTATTGGTGTACTAGATTTAATTTTTAGCACGGGAATAAAACTTGGCAGCCACTGAAACATACTTCCGATTGTTTATAAGACAATAAAAAGATTTCACTTTTTTCTTTACTGTATATTGGCAGCAAACAGCGCAAGACATTGTCTCACTCGTAGCATCATATTCAAGCCAGTCTCAAAATACCACTTGTCACCCAAAAAAGATCTATTAGGGCTGTGCCAAGTATTAACAATCCAAATGTATGATTTTCTGGTCTATAATTTTTGCTTTTTGTGCTACTTTTACAATCCCCTGGATGAAAATTGTAAGTCTGCTTCTTTACAAAGCTAATAGCGCAACTTGCCTCAACAGAAAATAAACTTTTGCGATTCTGGAAAAGTTACTCTTCAACTACCTAGTACGTGATCAAATATTTATGTATATATTATGTTAAAGCCAATCCATTCTTTAATTTGGAGTGTTGAAGGGACAGGTCGCCCAAAAATGACAATTATTTAATCATTCATCCCTTTCTAAACAACACTGACCCCTATTGACTTCCGTTTCATGAACACAAAACCACTGAGACATTACTCAAAATATCTTCTATTGTTTTTAACAGAATAAAGAGTCCGATTTTAAATGAATTGAGGGTGAATAAATGATGATGGTTTCTATCCCGTCAATGTTAGGCCTACGCTGGCATGCGACACTAAAGAATAATTTTGCATTCATATATATTCTTACATGTGAAAAGACTCAAACACATCCTTCAGTCTGTTCTACTTTTATCTTTTTAATTGCCATCCAATCCCCACATACATTAGCACACTGAGGCAGGTGTTTTTATCAGACTGTGACTTGTTGGATGCGTCTTGCTTAATGCCTCCCAGCAAACTGGCACATGGAACAATAGTCCACCCGTTTCGTCTTTTTTTCAGCCTGTTCACGCTAAACAGATGCAGAGCTTCAAACAGTCACACATAAATGAGAGAAGACTCTACGATCAGTGAATTGGCCAGAGTTGAGGAGCCCGTCAGCGGGGGATAAAGGAAAAAAAGGCGTCAGAGTTGACAGGGTGTCTGTGGCGTCCTGCCCCGCCTCCAGACAGCTCCGCCCACACTGTGAAATCAGGACAGAGAGTTTGAGCCAGAGGTGACAGACGCAGTGTGATTCCACAGCAACAGCTGAGCCTCCCTCCAGTTCACTATTCACTTCTACACTTGGAGTATGAATAATAAGCCTCTTTAGTCCAGACACCTGCAAAACCGAGGGTGCGAGACCAGTGTGAAATTTGTGCATTCGTTTTTTCCTCCGGGCAAAGCAGAGCGGCACACAGCGCCTGCTTATCAAGAGCATATTGATATCTGTGTGGGTTAAATAAGCAAGTGAAAAAAACTGAAATGAACAAAAACTTGAGTTTGAGATGATTGAAATGATTCTTTATAAAGACAAATTACAGAGCTCCTAACTTTCTCTATAAGGGATAGTTCACCCAAGAGCTGTCATCATTTATTTACGCTCATGTTATTTGAAATGCATATACAGGATGACTATTTCTTTCTTCTGTGGCAAACCAAAGAAGATATTTTAAGAAATGTCCTCGTGTCCATACAAATACAATGGAAGTCAATGTTGATTGGTTACCAACAGTCTTCAAAGTATCTTCTTTTGTGTTCTCTAGAAGAATGTAAATGATAAATACAGGTTAGAAATGAGAGTAAGAAAACAATGACATTTTTGGTGAGCTATCCCTTTAAAGGAGCTGTATGTAACATTGACACCTAGCGGTTGAGCTTGGTATCGCAGTCCAAATTCAAAATATTTGGGTTTTTCCCCACCCCTCCTCCTCCACAGACTCGCACAGGAGTGTAATGGAAAGCATAAACTCTTACACTGTAAGTTTATCTGATCATTTATACATTGGCAGGGGTTTGTTGTTTGCAAATATAACTAAATCAGCATCTCGCTTCAGAGGTTGCGTCCTCCGGAGGTCGCATTTACGGGCCATATTGCGGTCTCGTTTAAATAACCGTAATAAAATTGTATATTACTCCTCGTAAGATGTAAAATAATATAGTAATTCTTTCTAAGTTTGCAACGTAATTGTACCGGAAAGGTGGAATCCGCTCTGACCCAGATCGTTTGCTTGCTGCAATATGCTGTGATTGTCGCCAACTGGCAACCGAGCAGTTGAAATACACTAGCGGGTAAATCCTTAGTGGGCGGGGTCACACGGACCAAAACAAAACCAGACATTACGGCACGGAGAGCAAATATCAGAGTGGGATAAGTGGCTATAGCATTGTTTTTTGGACAAACCAATATATGAACTCTGCATGTTTTCTAAATGTCTACGAACATATTAAGGTATTGTTTTGATTTAATACAGTAAATGTATTACATACAGCTCCTTTAAATACAAAACAATGAAGCCTGTTGCTTAAATTTCCTAAGATATTTTTCTCTGCAGTCGCCCGAGAAATCTCATGTGTCCATCAGAGATTTAAAACAGATATCACAGGATCTCCCACACAGCCATAAGATCGAATTCTTTCACAGACCAAATCTTCTGAGCTTGGCCATCCACATTAATTTGCAAACTTACTAAGATTACCGTACGCCAGCATTTTTCCTATTGGCATTTAAAGGCTTAAGACAAATTATACAATAGGAATCAAATTAATCTCCAGATCTATAAAACTGGAACATATGAGCAATAAAAATTCCCCCTGGTTTGGAATATCACACCTAGCGTCAGAGAGAGAGAGCCCACATGTGAGCGCCTGCATGATTTATTTCAGAGCGAGAGACAGTCAGTCACTGACACTAGCTTAGTGATAAAGCCCCTTTTTCTAGTTCTAGTGGTGCAGGCTCCACTTACACATCTCAAACATGCCCCTCCAGTACTGTTTTTTCATATCCGACTAGTCCAAACAGGTTCTTCCTGTGAGGTGCGAGGCTATACGGCGCACACACAAGTGCAGCTGCAGGGGCCCTTCAGACCACAGCGTTACGTGAGCGTGAACACAAGGGAGCTGAGAAAAACAGGAATGGTTACGTCTCCAAACACTCCAGCACCCTACATCTACACAGCAATTCACATTCAGGCTGAAAATTGGCCACATACACAGGAAAGATGCGCGACCGATATGTAAAGTGACCAGCCATCATTCTTTATTTTTACATGCTGTTACCTTCAGCACTAACGCTAACCGAGACTGAAACAATATGGAACTAACCAACAACAAAACAATGAAATCTGTGTAAACGCTGTAACCAGAATGTATTTTCCCCCTAAAAATGTAATAAGATACCATCATAACTCAAGACGAAATACACAATTCTGCTTGTTTACTTTACATTAAAGGTCCAATGTGTTCTTTTTGGGAGGATCTGTTAACAGAAATACAATATAACACATAACTAAGTTTTCAGAGGTGTATAAAGACCTTCCATAATGAAGCGTTATATTAATATTACTTTAGAACGAGCAACTTCTATCTACACACCGGGGGTCCCCTTACACGAGCGAGTACAGAGCGAGTTTCGTAAATATGTTTTCTCCTTCGGCAAAGAAGCGAAAACGTGATGACATCTTAGTCCTCCCTGTTGAAAAAACAGCATCTGCTCGGTTAGGAATGTTTTGATGCTGGTTTGACCAGCTTAAACCAGTTAAGGACCAGCACATGACCAGTTTAAACCAGCACATAACCAGCTTAAACTAGCACATGACCAGCTTAAACCAGCACAAACCAGCAAACCAGCATCAAAACATACCAAACCAGCTGGGTTTGTATACAGGACTGTATCAGCTACCATAGTGCTTCGAAAGGTTGAGGTGGAGTGAGCCGTTGGTTGCCATTCGCAACCCCTAGATGCTGCTAAATTTCATACACTGGACCTTTAATTTGTAGTTATTTTAACTTAAGTGTCACACACCCTCGCTCATTCTATTTGAAGTAAATAGTATTTCTACATTCAAATCTTATCAGTTAACAAGCATTAATCATACGCATTCTTCTAAATTACTTTAAAAAAAAAATGTAAATAACTCAGAATCAGTTTGTGAATGGACTGTGGGCGGTCTGTGGGCATGTAGCCAGAGGCTAAATCTAAATCCTGGACACAATTTGTTCGCTACATACTGATGGACGTTAGTTAGCCAGCGGAGAAATTCCTTCATTCTCCCCAGGGCCCAAGCACACAGGGTTCAGAGCACACTGGTGAAACAAGGACCTTGAGCTAAAGTAAGCAGTCATTTTAAGAGCCTGTTTCAAGCAGGGCCCAACAAGCCCGTCCAACTTGGAAACCGGATTTATTTCATAGAGAGTGAGAATCGGCTGTCGACTTGATTCCTGCAAGCGTTCACTCCCCTGCTGCTGTTGAGAGAAGGACGCGTATCGTGGCAACAGCGCCTGCCTCTCTGTCTTTTATTAGTTTTGAGTGACACTTTGAATCTGCGGCCAGCATCGAGATGTTTTCTAGACAAAGCTGTGACATAAATACAAATGAGCCTCCAGCTAAAGGCTACTAAACAGCACCGGGTTCGAATTGTTTTGACTTCGCTGGTGGCGAAGACGAATCAATAACGCTTAGAGTGAAAAGTCGGAGGCTGAAAAACACGGACATATGCCAAATACTCTGATAATGAAGAATTGAAAATCTCTTTCTTTTCAATTCTTCATTATCAGAGTATTTGGCATATGTCCGTGCAAATAACGCTACTGCATAGAAACAAGCTGAGAAGCTGCTGGTTTTGTACAGATGGCATCTGGGGCTGAATGGTTGACCATGGTGCCTGGATCTGCTTTGACAAGTGAACTAAACCGGAATTCACCACCTACAGGCAAAAGTCTAAGACAAACAAAAATTGCAATGTCATGGCAATTTTCCAGAATACACAAACTACCACTCAAATCACTTGCCTAGCAACTGCTTCAATATGTGAATCTTTATGATATTATAATGTATGTGTTGATTAATTCTTTAGTCACTATATACAGCCATGAAAAAATTAAGAGACCATTCCAAATTTTTCTAGCTGTATTGTGGTCATTCTGTCTAGTGTCGGTTGAATTTCCACAAAATCAAACCTCAGGAGTGACAAAGTCATCCAACAACAATATGAAAGAATGACAGCATGATAAAACACAGGAAAACTGAAACAAAAACCAAGGTAATATCAACTTTATTTGCAGTAATCCAAAACAAAGCTGTTTTTCTGCAAATAAATGCAAAAGGAAACAATATTTTTATTTGAAATTAGGTAGAAAAATTGTTGGAAGGGCACAGAATGAAAAGAAAATATTATTTTATACTACAGTATTATTCATATGGGAACTTGTTTCTAAGCTATTAGTTTACTAGATTACAAACTGTGCCCAGTTTCATAAACTTAGCACTAAGTTAAGAATGCGTCTTAACAACTAACCTCACTGACTAGAAATGAGTTAGGACTTATCAGTCTTACTTTTCATATTTCAAGTAGCCCAATCTACCTTTTCATGTAACTGATTTAAAGAAGTTATGACCAGTCTTGAAGAAAAAAATTAGAAAACTAGTCTAAGCAGTTTATGCAACTGTCCCCTGCTGTCAACAAATGAGTTTCTTGGGACTCGTACTTCAAAAACAGCAAACTAGTAAGACGATTACCAAAAAATACCTTTGAGACAAGAAAATACACAGTGACAGCTCATCCTGCTGCAAAACAGCAATTTGCGAACACGACAAATCTGGATTTTTCAGTTGTCACCCTTAAACTATTTCTGGGTCGACTAACAAGACGTCCACCTTCATCCAACAGGGATTACGCTGCTGGCCAAGATTGCAATTCGAAGAAAAAACATCAAAAACACCTGAAAAAGAAAGCTACATTTTCCAGGCTGATTGACAAAATAAATCACTGGCCACTCAATGAGGACTGTCACTGCTTATCAATGTTCTCGGCAAACGCGTCAAGCCCTGCGAACATCAAAATGAATTCGGTTCAAAGGTCTATCAATCCGGTTGAGGACAGCGATGCATGATGTGGCTTGTGTCCATCTCAATCAGAGTCGCACAGAAGAGATTTCCCCAGAGTACAAGAGCGACCGGAGCAATCCGGATTTTTTAAGCGGCAGTTTTTAGATGAGAGACCGTCGGTTTAATGACACTACAGCGCTGAGGTAAAAGAGCCAATGGGCCCTGCTCTAGTAAAGACGTGCCATCTACTATCCCATCTCAACCTCCAGAGCACTGCACAATGCATTCCAATGTGTTCAGGGACTTCAAATAATAAATCAAGTGCATCTAGGTTGCTTTGTTATGCAGATGCGCTTATTTCCGCAGATTGATTCCTGTCTATAGAGCCCTGGCTAAAGGTGTTAAGGGATGAGTGATAAATGAATCCCCATGATAGAGCCACTAAAGAGGAGAGAATGAGATAGTTTACCGAGCAAATGCTAGATAAAGCATGCAGATTCTCAGAGGGGTATTTTTCGAACTAATCAGGCTATAACTTGTGGAGCGTTAAGTCTGCTAATGCGTCTCAACGTTCAGGCATCTGAGAAGACCAGCATAGCTAACAGCACACAATACTGAATGTTGTGTTTTAGTTCCACTGTGAGATGCTGGTCAACCATATAGAGACTGGGCGAAAACCAGCCTGTACTAGCATGAACTTCATGCTGGCCTACCCTAAACTGGTCTTCTTAACAACTTGGTTCACAGCTGGAAATGAAGTAAATATAATATAGCCTAAGAAACCTAAGCTAGCTTAACTTTTCTCTTTGAAAACCACATATGTAATCGTAGCTGATCAAAGTCATTCAACATAGTAAAAAATGAGATATCAAAAAGCCTCATTTGCACTTAAAGTTCACCCAAATTTGAAAATGATGTCACCATTTACTCACCCTCTTGTCATTTCAAACCTTTAGGACTTTCTTTCTTCCACAGAACACGAATAAAAGATATTTTGAAGAAAGTTGTTAACAGAACAGGACTAGCACCATTCACTTCTATTGCATGGAAGTCGACAGGGGCCAGTTAACAACATTCTTGAAAATATCTTCTTTTGTGTTCTGCGGGTGTCATAGAGCAGGGCTAGTCAACTGGCGGCCCGCGGGCCAAATGCGGCCCGCCAATCATCTTTACCTGGCCCGCCTTAACATTTCAATTAAGTAGAGACTTTAAGAACTTTGTGCTTTAAGAAATGCATGCACGTCCTGAGACGCCACATCTTTGAAAGTCCCAAACGCTGCTACATTCATCATGAAAGTATTTCCCGCGGCTCATAACGATTGACGTCTTATACAGCGATTTGATCGGTCTGTCCAGGAAACGTAATTATTTACAACCTCATAATCGGCATTCCAGAGCCACAGGCAGTCGGTTTGCGCATGCGATAGGTCGCGTTCCAAAACGCGTCTTGTGCCCTTTAAAGTAACTGCAGGAAGGGTGCACCGCATAAACTGTTTTCTCAGATAAGTGGAAAACTGTGTTGTTTTTATTACTGCATTCATTATGTATGATTTAAACGGCCAAATAATACGAAAACCAGCTGTTCCTCTCCCTCCAGAACTCGCACTACAAAGGATCTGGCCTTCTAAGTGCGTGGGGCACATGGATACGATTGGAATCCACCAGAAGATGCGATGATAGCGTTCAATTGATTTGCTTTATAATACGCCAGTTTAACGTCAACGGGCAGGGATTACTTTTGCGCTGAATGTATTAGCGTTTTTGACTAACATTGATTTGACTTTAATTCAACCAAATATCTTCATAAATAGGCTATCTTTTAGAAAAAACAATGCCACCCACATCGGATGGAATGGTGGTGAATAAATTAAAAGCAATTTTATTTTTGAGAAAAACTAACGCTACAAGGAATATAAAACAAAAAAAGACAATATTCCTTTGAATTAAATATCATACAAAGACACAAATACCGGATGCAATATTTGTGTGCATGTTTTAATATATGATCTATATGTAACGTATAAAATCAACAAAATGCAATAAATAACAGAAATACAAAATTACAGAAGAAATGAGGATATGGTAAAAAAACAAGCCTGCATCCTATTTATACTTTTGGAATCTTGCCCTCAAAGAAAAGAAGACCCCTGTCATTGAGGTTGAAATGACTTAAGGGTGAGTTATTGATGACCGAATATTTATTTTTGGATGAACTATCACTTTAAATTGTCTTCCTTGCTGAAAATAGCTAAAACCAGCCTAAGCTATTCATCTGGTTTTATTTGGTGGGACAACTGGATTTCCAGCCTCATCAGCTAAGACTAGCTTGTCCAGCAAAAAAAGTGGTCAAAACCCCTTGAAAACCAGCTTAGCTAAAGATTAGATAAAACCAGTAATGTTCTTTCCAGTAATGGTTTCTACTACGCTTAGCTATTTAGTATTAAACAACAATTATTACAGTACTTCTTGAGTGCCGTCACCTTTAAAATGGAAGGATATTTTTATGTTATCTCCTCTACAAAATCGTTTTCTTCAAAATGAAAGTGTCTTGCAGACCTCCTGCTTTCAGACATGCTGCACCAAGACTTCCTTTAACAGTACAGTGCAGTAGACATCTGTCAGAACGTTGGCGCAATCTTTGTCCTTCCAGAGATGATAAAAGATAGACCAGACCTATAAATAGTATGAAAGTTGGCAAATGCGCTCTGGTTGCTGTGCTAAATATTATTGACCTGTTCCCAGATTCCAACACATTAACAAATGATCATTTTATGGTCTAAGCATTACACAAGAGCAACCATCACTCCTGGTTCAGTCAGCGGGCATCTTGGCAACATACCCAGGCAGTTTTCCAGTCAGGTAGGTACAGCTCCTAATATCTTACTGCTTATGCTTTCATAACCACTAAAACAATAATGGTGTCATAAATATGACTTCTTAAGCTCAAAAACTAGATTCTTCATATTCTTGTCTAAAATGCTTTATTCAGGTCGATCCAGCTAACGTGCATTTCAGAGCATAAAACATACAATGCTTTTGCTAACAACCTGAACAGCTCTTTAAAACAGATGTGATTAAAATGTTCTTGTGTTTACTAGTCCAATCCTCTTTGTAAATGCATGGGAGGCAGAATACAACAACCAAGTCACATGTTGCTAGCGTGTCCAAAACAGAGACACGCATTAAGCTAAAAATTCCCTGCACAGACAACACAGCTGAAAGCCACAAACGCAGTTAGAGAGCCGATAAGCCATAAACGCTCACAATCCACGCTGACATCACCGCAACCCTGTGCCAAAATGTACCATGAAACAAGTACGGTTTTGTGTTCTCTACTCCTGCAGAATGGGAAAGTTTTGTGCTCATTACTCATTAGCGACATCCATATCCCTGACTTCAATGCAGGTATTAAACTTAAGCCCCTAAACTCCGTCCAGAACACGTCCTAGGACACACCCATCCATTTTATCAAAATACCCTCCAAATGACATACACAATAAATACACAAGCACACACACGTACAGCCGGTAGAGACATTCTCAATGTGTGGACAGCAGAGATATACTTCACCACAGCGCTGATAAAGCATTTCAAACTCAAATGAGCACACAATGAATTTCAGAGCATGAGATTTTATCACACGCCACAATTCATTTTAAGCCACTTTAACTAAAAACGGGGTAAGAAACAAAACGATGGTGAAAAAAGAAATACAAATCAAGACATCTTGTCTAACATGAGACTGGCACATTGCATTGTGACGCTCTCATTGGAAACACATGTTAAATCTGCTTCAGTCTTTCCAAACTATATCTGACCTCGCTTTACAAATACTACATAAATAAATAAAAGGCCCATGCCATTTAATTTAGTATGCTGCCTGCCCCAGATGTCCAAATTCGCAGTTGTTAAGGGACTGGAAAAAACGCTGTACCTTTTAAATGATTAAATACGGTGTTATCAAAGTTGGCAAGCACTTTTTAATACTTCTTATTGGTTAGATATTTGTAAAACCAAGTGACACTGTCGAATGATAATGATTTATGATAGAAAATAATAATCATGAAATACGGAGATACTATGTTTCAGAAGGACAGCGATATTTAACATTTAGAATACTGGATTTATAACCTCATACAGTCGTCTGTTGTTTGGAAGATTTTAAAATAAAAACCATGCAAAAATAAATAAAAAGCAATCTCTTGCTTTTCCTCGGCAAGCACAAAATTCGTCTGACTGCTTCCAGTATGTTTGAAATTCATAGCTGTGTTGCGTATGAATTTCATTGCCGGGCGCCAGCCGGCAGGGCTGGGTGAGATTGTACAGAGGGCTGATGTGTGAAATGAAATACTGATTGATTGAGAGAGCAGAAGACAGCTCAGGGAACGACACGACCCCACACAAGAGGAGGTCACAGGAAGACAGGGACGCATGCGGCTGAGCTGAGGTTATTCAGGAGGGTTAGATATAGAGCCTGGATTGGTGTCACATCCTGACCCCGGATCAGTGTTTATGACACAAAACATGCCCCGTGAAGGCAGCACGCCATAAACCAGCAAATAAAGGGTCCTCAACTGCTGGAGATGTTCATCAACATTTAGAGATATGATAGCTGTCACTCAGCTGTCAAGCTTCAGCGTTCTGTAAGACAAACATTTTGGATATTTGAGTGGGCAGAAGATTTAAGAGATACAGCACAGATTTTTTCTGTGCTTTTCTGTATCGAATACAGTATAAGAATTTAAAACTATTAGCATGCTGGATCATTTCAGGATTTAAGGAAGGATTTAAACAGTTTAAGGTAAGCTGATTTCAGGTTTAAAGGGGTGATTTAACGCCGTTTCATGCATTCTGACTTCTTTACAATGTTAAACGTGCCGTCTTCTCATGCTTAACATGGTCAGCTTGTCAAAAAACGAGTTGGACGTATTACGTAGTATTTCTGTGCTCGATACACCCCCCAAAGTTCGTATAGGTTTCGAAAAAGTTTTTTTCGAACATGAAAAACCATTGCGTAACAGCTTTTTAGTCCCTTATTGGGCAATTCTCCCGGAAAAGCACGGACACGGCGAAAGAAATAGCCCGCCCATGGGTCAACCAACGAGCGATAGGAAGACCCGCTTAACATCAAGATTGGCTGCTCTGCGTCAAGATTGGCTGCGCTGTGGGCCTGCAGCTGCAGCTCGTTACTCTTGCCATAGCGAGAGAAGTTGAGGTGTGTGTTTGTTTGTTCACGGCATTTCAGTGATGGATGTTATATAAAGCTGGATTTTGCAGATAATTTGAAACTGATAGATGGAACATTCCCAGCGCTAAAAGATGCCGGACATGAACCGCACGTGGTAGGTGAAACTCATATGTCTGTATTTTGTGGGTAATCGGCGCAGATGTGCATTATGTAAACAACACGAACTTATAGGGATAATGCGATGATGTATTGTGTGCTCTTGATTTAGTGCAATAATTTATTCACCCTCATGTCATTCAAAACATATATATGATTCTTTCTTTTGTTGAACACAAAAGAAGATATTTTGAGAAATGTCTCAGCGGTTTTGTATCCACACAATGGAATTCAATGTAAGCCAGTGTTGTTTGGTAACCAGTGTTTTCAAAATATCTACTTTTGTGTTCTGAAGACGAAAGAATGGTCATGTGGGATAAGAAATGACACGAGGGTGACAAAATGATGAGAGAATGTTCACTTTTAGGTGAACTATTATCAGGTGGTGAGGCACGGACACCGACTAAGACCATCAAAAAACAAAGCGCTTTTATTTTAGCAGGGTAAGTTTAAATGAAAGAAAACACCTCTTTGGTCCTCAAATCAGCAAGTAAAATAACAGAGCACACTGCCTACCTACACTAAGGCGATTCCACATTTCTCTGGCCCGAGGAAATTCACTTCTCATTCTGAGAGACACAAGCAGTTCAATTGCAGAAGTGAATTGTAGTAGAGCACCTTCAGAGTACCTGTGATGGAGAAGCATGCAAACCAAAGCCTTTCATTTTGGGTGTTCTCCTTGACAGCCTGCTCGACAGCCCACCTGCAGCCCACCCCCAGGGGTTGGGCTCAAAGTATGCCGCGCGCTATGAGGCGGCAAGGGCTAGACAATTCCCATTACCCGCGCCTTGCTCTCTGCCCTGCCGTCTCACGCTCCGCGAATACAAATAGCCTCAACCAAGCCAAGGCCACGACTAATCCCCCCCCTCACACTCTCGTACGTGACGGCCTCCGCTTCGGTGGTGCGTGGAGATAGCGAAGGGGCTTTGTTTCTGTGTGAGGTTAGAGAGAACAGGGAAAGGAGCGGTTAAAGAAAACAAGGCTGATGGAGGGAGGGTCACGGTTTTATTCCATCCATCACGAAGATTGCTCACGCATTAGCCGGCGTGCTACTGCAATTCTGATGTCGCAGGTTGTGGCGACCGTACTTTTTTTCCAGGCGCAATGGCACTGTAATGGCCCACAGCAAAGACGCAACAATTAACCTTTGCATTACACGCCTGTCGGCCGCAGTAGACGGATTTCTGTCTGAAAGCACAGAAAAATGTGAGCACAAACACCATTTGTGCTACTGAAACAAAACAACCTCCCTTTTCCAGGATATTGTATTGAATGAAACATGAAAGAAGCAGCGGTTGAAGGTATATGCTGAGGAAAAATAGGTCTACTTACATAAGGTCATCTCACGCATTGATCGGAGTGTTATCTGATTGGGGATGCACATTTCATCTACACTTAGCCACATAAATGTGTCCCCGAACAAATTTAAAAGCAATTTACTCTTACGACCTACACAGTTAATCTTTTCCAATAACTCGATTTCATTTTGAGCATTTCTGTACGTGTATTTCATTCATTATTACAAACTGACGTTGTACTACAAAATCATACACCGACTGCTCCATAGACATTTATTGTGAGTGCAAGATGGTGGACTTCTAAAAGTCTTTTTTTCACCCAAAAATCTAAATTCTGTCATCATTTAATCACCCTCAAGTTGTTCAAAATCTGTATAAATGTCCTTGTAGAGATGAACACAGAGGAAGATATTTGGAAGAATGCTTGTAACCAAACAATTCTTGGCCACCATTGACTACCATAGTAGGAACAATGACAATGGTAGTCAGAAGTGCCCCAACTGTTTGCTTTCCTACATTCTTCAAAATAGCTTATTTTTTGTTCAACAGAACAAAAGCAATTCTTCCCACTATGGTAGTCAATAACCATCATTATACAAATATCTTTCTCTGTGTTCATCGGAGCTAACAAATGTATACAGATTTGGAAAAACTTGAGGGTGAGTAAATGAAGACAGAATTTTCTCTTTTGGGTAAACTGTTCCATTAATGTCCTTCTTTAACTCAAAGGTCAAGTCAAGTCTAGTAATGATGTGAGAGGTCAAAATCAGATCAGCCAAATTGGCAAACCAACACAAGAACTTCTCAGGAGACTTTCTATAGTTTTCATTTTTTTTATATCAACTTTGTATCAACTGTTCCTTCACAAATTCCTGATAATGGCAAACAAGACAATGAATGACATACAGTAAGTATACTGTGTACAGCTAAAAAATGTGTGGACTCATTTTTCAATCAGATTTTGATATTTTTAGCAAATCAGAGCAAATTTTGAGACACCGTCTCGAATGTGGGAATATTGGGGGCAATTTTTGCAAATCTAAGAAATAGGACTTCTATTTCCAGTACTGTTTAGGAGAAACAACTGAAATACAAAATAAAAGTGTGTTTCGTTCCCATGGGACCTATACTAGGCGTTCAACTAAAATACCAACGTCGTTTGAGAGAAAAACCTCATGCTTTGGTCCAATCTTGCACAGCTGAAAAGGCTCGCCAAAAGCCTAATAAACATTTCCCACAGTTTTTGAAAAATAATAAGCTCGCTCAAAACATACCTCCATGGGGAAACCAATATGTGCTCCTTCTCTGCCACAGACTATTCAGAGATAACCTCAGTGTGTGAGCCCTTCAGAGAGATTTCAATGAGGTTACAGTCAAAACTCAGACTGCAATGGCTTGATGTAACTTAATTGCATTCCTTTCTCGCCTCCGACGGCAAATTGAATTCCGGGGTAAGTCCCAACTCAAACAACCTCATAAACCCTGCTGCTTGCCTCCTGCAAATCAAACAAGGTCACTTTCATTTCCACTCAAAGGGCCTAATATAGCAACCCCTGTACTGCCAAACAAACCTGCTCTCAGAGCATTTACAACAATAGCGCTGTCAGTCAGAACAGGACAGGACGCCCGACTGCCTCTGAACTCGCCTGCAGCCAGTAACGCTGAAGGACGGATACAGAACAGACAAACAGCTCTCTTTATTCTGTCCACACACATGCTAATGCACCGGCTTGAGTTAAAAGACTGAGGAGCATGATGGGAAATGCTTTATACAGCAGTCCCAACTGGTATTTGGAGACACGGATCACATTTGAAAAATCAAAATATTCAATATAATTAATATATGGATTTCACTGCATCTCTTATATATTCTGTTCTACTCGTTTCTTATGTCCAAACACTTCCTGTGCTTACTGTGGTTGACAAAACAAGTCAAAACTGGTGATTTTCCTGTAAAAAGAAAAGAAATAACACAATCCACACTGTGTGTAGGAAGCGGCGAGAGTCTTACCCGCTACACTGAGTCTGGCTGTATGGCTAATGATGGTTCCCAGGGTGTCTATAGTGGCCACACACTGGTAAACCCCCTCATCGGGTTTATTGTGTTTGGAATGAACCACGGAGGTTATGAGGAGAGAGCCATCAGCCAAGATCTGCCTGCGCTCATCCGACGCCAGGTTGAGAAAAGAGCCATCTTTCCTCCACTCGATCTTGGCAGGGGTCTCGCCGTGGACCGAGCAGTTGAGTAGCGCCAGCGCTCCCCGCACGGCAAGCGTGTCCGACGGCTCAGTGGAGAACCAGAGCGGTCTGAAGTTTCTCACAGCTGCGGACCCTACAGAGAAAGAAAAAGAGGTTAAAACCGGCACTGGATTCATTCTCGGGCAGGACGCGCTGACATTAGGTATGAACTCGAGGTTGAAAGGACACGAATTTAATAAAAGAAGGTATTTGCATCACTGCTTTATAAAATTGAAATGAAGCCCATGTGGATGATTTTATTTCATATGAGAGCCAAACACATCCATTCAAATGTCAAAACTTTATTACAAATGTCGCAAAGAATTTAACCCAACGTTGAAGTGAAAGAGAGGATAGCGATGATTATAAATCATTTTAATTACAGATGTAAATTTACAAACGGAGCCTCTGGACATTAAAGCTCATTTGAATATGTTTTGTTTTATTGCTCATTGGAAAGAAATGGGGGTTCATGCCGACAGGTCTAATGCGAAAGCCAAAGTAAGTGCAATTACTTTGCATTTGTCCTCATAAATTATTCAAATCTCGGCCTCTGGAGTCATGGAGACATTGTTTAAATAAATAACTTCAGTACTTCTTGGATAAGATATGAATAATGAGCCATTTTTCAACACCGCACTGAATGATTACTGGAATGCAGAGAACCACTGAGGGTGAGCATCTTCTGACAGGGGTCTTCCGTTTATGGCAGGTCCACAAAGAGCTGCTGAGAGCAGGCCTATAATCCATCGTTCTGATGTTTGAACTCAAGGGTTAATGTCTGGTCACACTGATAATGAGGTCACACTGATACAGAGAACACTGCATGTCCCTTCACATCACAAAGAAAAATAAAAGGGCTGTTGAAACTTTTTTAATGTTACAGCAGCGGGAAAAATTATAGCGGCATCTAGCTGTGAGGATGTGCATTGCAATCAACGGCTCGCTCCACCCCTCCCTTGCGAAGCACTAAGGTGGCGGACACAGCGCTAAGATGTTGTCACGTTTTCCAGTTTTAGATAAAAAATAGCTTAATAAAAGGTAATAAAAACAACGCTTCATTATGTAAGGTGTTTATACACCTCTGGAGACATAGTTATGTATATTAAATTGCATTTTGGTCAATAGAACCTCACAAAAATTACACACAGCATCTTTAATAGACAACTCAAAAAATCTATGCAGTTTAGGTGAATTTAATACATTAAATATGTTCTACATTATAACTATAAAATGTAAAGGTTAAAAATGTTATCATTCCTCAGCTGGAAAAAGTGATGCTATCAATATAATTTCTTTGCATTTATTGTTATAGCTGGACATTCTCTTTTCAACGATTTCAAAAAGTATAGATTATATAAAAAGTAAGTGTTAACAGGGATGAACTTCGTCTCCCCTCAAAGTACCGTGGTTTATTATTATCACCAAAATAAACACAGGAATGCATATTTATTCATCTATTACTAACCACAAGCCTCAACGTCGGCCATTTACATAATGGGGGCACAGTTCCCCCACCACTCGGTCTTAAAAGTCTCTTGTAATGGAGTTTGGGGTGTTGGTCAGATAGGAAGTGTCATGGGGCTGTGGGCAGTAATTGCGGTCGACCTTCTGTCCACTCAGAGAGGTCTACTGGAACTAAGCACTTATTCTGACTCGCTGGACAACTTCCACAAAAACAGCGCTGAGAGCCTCACAACAGCGGCTTTAGTTGGCTGGGCTGTTTTACCGCTATATAAGATAATTGAACTCTGGCAAACGTTTGACTTTCCTCGAATAGTTTCCTTAAGAATGATGTGAGGCAATACCAGTTCCAGCACAAACACATCTGGATTAGATTCATTCCTGTAAAATAGACGCTCGCTTTGTTCACAGACTTCTTTAGCACGTCATAGTCCATCAGCATACAGCATGTAACACAAGGTCGGCTAACAAACACAGAGTGAATACACAAAAACTCACGCTGGTTTGTCTAGCATCTTAAACCTCACAACATTTGCTTTGTTTTACCTTTCTCCATTCAATTATTTGAGAAAGACTTCAGAGTTCTTCACAGATGGTGATGCGTGTCCTCGACCGAGGGACTCGCACCTCCAGCACGGCATCGGATGAACTGCATGCCTAATCATCAGCATCTTTGCCGCTGTTTGGATCTCGCTTTGAGGAGAGATGCAATTCACGCTCGCCAGCTCCCACTTTACCATCAGCCAAAACTGACAACCATCTGCTGCTAGTGTTCCCTGGTCCCATAGCAGAGCAGACACTGAAGCCACGCTCAGCCTTCTCCTTTACAGAACTTTTCATGGGTCATTAACCTTTTAAAGCTCTGCTACACATGCAGTATATGAATCACACTAGAGGCAAGCCAAGCGCTTAACCGTACAGATACGCTGGAGTAAAATGTTGTGTGCTGCTACCTCAGGCTATACATATGAGAAGAGTCAGCGGTCAGAACTGATTGTTGGCTTCAAGTGGCAGGCTGAATGATGTTAAGTTGTTTGCATTGGCAGTTCTTGGTGTGGTTGAAAATTCAGTATGGAAAGTATTTAGGTACCTTTTAGGAATGGACTAGCTAGAGGGGTTTATACGTCTAGGGATGCACAATATAAAGCCGTGGAAAAAATTGAGAGACCATTCCAAATTTTCATTGCAAATTAGCATTTCTAGGTGTATTGTGGTCATTCCAGTCCAGTGTTTGTTGGATTTCAACAAAATCAAACCTCAGGAGTGACAAAGTCATCCAACAGCAACGTGAAAGACTGACAGTATGACAAGCCACATGAAAACTGTGATAATCGAGGTTATATATATACATTTTTTATTTAATTTATAAAACATGTGCAAATATTACTGTTGTATTGCTTAAAGGTGAATATCAACTTGTTTTTTTTGCAGTGTTTGAGGTTCATTTATTTTGACCTGTTTCTCCGGTTTTCATTTTCTACGAATAAATGCAAATATAAAGAATATTTCTATTATTTTTAACAATATTCTCAAATTAATTTTATTTGAAATTGGTCAAATATGTGTAGTTGTTCACAGAATTAAACTTAAGTTGGTATTTTACCTAAACACATAACTTTAAAAAGTATTTTAAAAATAAATCAGAAAAAATATCAGGTCTCTTATTTTTTCCGCGGCTGTTTATTGACAAATATGAAATGTTTTTGGGATGCTATGTTTGATACAATACAAGGGGTCACTAACCTCTTTTCAATTCTTTCACTGTTTTTTATACATTTTAATTGACAACAGCAAAAATGCAGACAAAAAAACTTTAATAATATACAAATAGCATAATGGAGATGTATCTTCATTGTTAGAATCTTCATATAGGCTAGTGTCATTTTTATTTAGAAATGTCTATTGTATAGAACTATTTCCATTAGTAACTTCATAAGACTATTTTGAGATTTGGCTCAAAAATAAAAGAAAATCTAATAATAAAACACCCAACACACGAGCCATGTGCACTGAATAGAAGTATTTTGAAAATAGAAATCGTCCAAAAGATGTTTGTTGAATATTTATTTATTTTATAAATAAAAGACAACTTTTAAGATTTTTCAGACAAAGACCATCTAATCAAATCAAATTAGTTATTGGTTAATATAATTTCTAAATGACATAATTTCTGTCATTAAATCTAGCTTACTAAAATGTATGAGTACATGGAATTCCCACAAAAATGCAAATATTGACAGCACATGTAATGATAAGTGGGCAGTTTCTTGGTTTGTCTATACTTCACAGATATACTCAACTTTAAGTTGGCATCATATTAATCATTTAATTGGCTCAAAACACAGAAAAAACAGCAGCAGAGACCAATTACGCAATCTCTTTAGAGTCACTTGAAATTCCGACGAGATACAAGCGCTCTTTGGTTATGAATCATTTTAAATACTAAGCAGGTCAGAGCAATATTGGATTTCCACAAGAATTTTGTTACATGAATGAAGAATAATAAAAAGGGTGAACGAACAGAACAACCTTCACTAACTCGGCTCAAGGACAGAAGTGAGAATATTGCCAGTAATTTGACACCTAAGCCCAGATACAATATGGCTAATAAATAAAATTGTGTTATATTATTGAAGATGCAGTGAATAAATTGACTTTTCTTGGTTAAATATGCAGACAAATCCAAATGAACCTACCCCTGTACTACTGTGCAGTGCCAGTGTCAGGAGGAATTCTTCAAGCAGAAGTCTAATCTATTCTGCTTTAGCTCAAGGATTGACTTCAAATCCTGTTCTCCAGAGCACAGAGGAGGAGAGAGGAAATGAGCTTGTCTCCTTGATAAGTAAGAGTCGTTACTTAGGTCCCAGGTCTTGAGGAATCCATTTTATTCTATATCCAAAGAGCCCATCAAATTCAGAACTCTAGTCACAAGCAACGCCTGAAGCCAAGCTGATATGGAAAAAAAAGTTTGCACTGAGCCTCATTCAGAGACTTTAACCTCTACAAAGTGTCTGTCAAGCAGCTGAGGGCAGATGGTACAGATAGTTATAAAGCTCTTCAAAATCTGTGCCAATATCCACTACAAGTGCCTGTAGAATATTTTTAAGGGAAATCACTTAAGGAAAGTTGAAAGTTTTTTCCGGAAAAACAAATATATAAGAATAAAAAATGTGTGCTGTGTATAATATACATACACAATTATAAATATTCAGATACATTTATATTAATATTACATAAAAGCCGGTTCACACCACCATTAACAATAACAATATACATTTAAAAAAATCTAAAATTTAAGTGTGATCAGACCTTAATAGTCATAGACATGACTAACATAAAAGGAATATGATGTTAGTGATACATAACTTCTACAATTTAATTACAATTCCTTAATGGCGAAGGTCCAGGGATCAAATCCCAGATGAGTACAATATCTCTTTATTAACGAAGTAAAACTGTAATAAAAAAAATTCACACCGCCAAATTAATTAACTCTCGCTTTACTATTAATATAACATCCAGCCCTTCTCCGCTGTGAGAAGACTTTTATAACCAAAGAGATAGCAACAGAAAAACCCATTCACTGCTTCATAAGCTTTCATCACTGTAGCAACAGACAAAACCCGGGTTTGTCACAATTCTGCAGCAATGTAGAATCCAAGTTTTCATATTCATGCCCTACACAAAACAAAAAGCTTTTCTACCTTTTATAACAGCAGGAGGCCACACGGCTCTCAATCAAAGATCTTATACAGCTATGACTGCTTTCCATCCAGACTCTTAATGACAATCCAACTAAATCATACAATCAAAACAAAATCCTAAATTAGAACAGCACATTAAAATAATACAAAGCAGCCTATGAATTTAAACTGCCATTGCTCATTTTGTTGCACCACGCAGAAGAAAAACAAGCTAAAATCTCTGTTTCATCATAAGTCACTGCTGTTACATCTGGAAATGACATCTGTATACGCTCTGTGTCAGAAGAATACCTTGTTCTTATCTGCATTGGGGAAAATGCCCCGTGGCGTTAGGTTATTGAGCAGCAGGGTGTTCTGTGTGCTGACCTTCAGCTAAATAAATACACGGAGAAGGAAAATAATTTGGGCTCTGGAAAACAGTCATTTCAATATATAGAACAACCTCCTCTTTTCTTAGACTCCATCCCACTTCTTTATGGGTTTCTAGGCTCATTAGTCCGACTGGAAATGCCTCTTGCTTTTATGTCTGTCCACCTCTAGTGTGCCTTTATCCTCCTGCATCATGTCTTCTCTCTGCCGTCACACTGAACACAGTTTGAAAGGATCACTGATGTGATTATGAGAGAGGAGAGCACGTGTTTAACTTTGGTTTTGGCTTTCCTGTGGAGATGAGACATCTCAAACCCACCTAATAAATACCCTTCAGCTAAAGCTTTTTAATCTCATGCTGAACGCTGAAACTGAGACTCATTTTCATATTAAATCGCTTATTAAATTAAAAACGCAAGACATGCTCAAATTTTGAGAAAAAAGATGCAGTTTCCATGAGTAAATCAAGCTGATTATCTTAAATCATTATTTATCCTTATGGGGGTGCTGAGCGCATTTAAGCATTTGTGGAACACAAAAAAGATATTTTGAGAAATGTCTCAATGGTTTTGTGAAAGTCAAAATGTTGTTGGTTACCAACACTCTTCAAAATATCTTCTTCTGTGTTCAGTAGAAAAAAGGAAGACATAAGGATGAGTAAATGATAAATAAAAGTTTTTTTTTTTTTTATATTTTTCCTATCGTTTTCAATGCACACCCAGTTATACTGAATATTGAGCAGAGGGCCACCAATGCCTTGTATCAAGTATCCAAATGGGTCACTTTTATTGTTCGGGCTTATAGGTCCATTCAAAACCTGACCTCTTCTCAAATCTTGGAAAGATGGACTGTCGTAATAATATGGGCGGATACGTCAGCCATTTTTAAAGGTCACTGTCACCACAGCAGAAAGGAATGAACCGGTAATGACGACCTCATTGTTCTAAACACTCGCTGCCCTTCATCTTTCACACCAGCTATTGGGAACAATAGCGGTTCTCTCACTCAGGACCCCTGTCCGATGAAAGCCCCCCATGCGGCAGTCTGGATGCTCTGATAGCGCTTGAACTCTTAAGCATCCAAGGTGCAACGGCTGATTGGTAGGCCTCCATGCCTTCTTTATTAGTTTGGCACACGCTCAACTGGCAGCACGATGCAATTTTCCTTACGCGAAATCCCTCGAGCTTGCCTTTCCTTCTCCTGCCAGTGGAGCTTTTCCAAGACCTAAACAATCCTGAGCACCGGTCTCGAGCCAATTCTGTCCCCCCGCTACTACATTTAGCAGAATTATGGGATATTAAGTGGAATTAACACCGACTCTGATAAGCCTATTGGATAAAAACAATGACACGTTTTTGCTGCAATCCTCTTTCGGTAACAATAACATTTGGTTTGCTATCGCTTTATGATACAAGATGCTGCATTGAAACTCAAGAATCGATACAGTTCTAAATAAGAAGAATATCAGCGGGTCATTCTTATCAATTTGCAAAAAATGCTGTAATATTTCTTAACTTTTCGAATGTATATTAATAATGACTATTAATATTGAACGTCAAACTGGTGATGTTTCTTAAGATTTTATATATACAGAGCACAAAATTCACTGCACTTTCCTATGCTCTTTTGATTGACAGGATATATCGGCCCTGATCATCAACTGTTTTTAAACTAATCGCCCGATAGCCGATAAAATTTGCTTTTATCTACCGATACCAATTATTGGCCAATATATCAGTGGATCTCTTTTCATAATTTTATTATAAATAATCCGTTTCACTCTATCCTGTATTCATAATTTTGTTTTTTAACATTGACGGATGCTACCATGAAAGGGGTCATATGGCGCGAATACGTGTTTTTCTGTGTCTTTGGTGTAATAAGTTGCCCATGCATGTATTAGACACGTAAAATTACAAAAATGAAAGTGTCGGAACAAAAGATGCAGTCTATCTGAAAGTAAATGCTCACCCAGACCTGCCTGAAAGGCCTCGTGTAACCACACCCCCACAAATCTACGTCAGTTTGTGGTACGATATGACTAAAACCGCCCAAATGTATACGCAAGTAAGTTGGGCGTACCTGTCAGTACAATTGCTTTGGAACCTGATGTTGTAAATATGGTAAGAGGCGTTACATTTCCGTCACACGCTTGTAGTATTCAACCAATCACTACGCACTGGTTAAGTGGCCAATCACAGCACACCTAGCTTTTCACAGCGATGAGCTTTGAAAAAAATCCATGCGTTTCAGAGAGGCGGGGCAAAGAGGAGATAAACCATGCACGGTATGTGGAAAATACAGCGTTTTTGAACCTTAAATCGTGTATATTACATTGCCATACATGTAAAACAAACGAAAATATTCGTTTTAGCTGTGTCATATGACCCCATTAACACATATAAGTGATGTCAAAACGCTTCCCTTCAATACGTCAAACATGTCCATCTGTTCTGTTAGGGAATGGATGCACTTTAGTACAATTTCAGAACGTATAGTGGAAAAACATTAAACCAGTCTGTCATGTACAATTCAGAGAATAAGAGGTGTCTTAGCTCTGTCGAGGTGGGAAGCACACTACCTCTAGAGTGGGTTTTCCACTATACCCAGCGATGAATGATGAATCTGAAGGTAAGACCATATGCCAAACACATGCAGACAGAAGACCCCCAAACATGGAACTCGCTTAGCCCAGAAGGGGGAAGGGAGGGTAAATCCACGTGCCGTAGAAAAGCCTTCCAGCACCAAATGAATGAAAATGAGATGATATGAATCTGATGTTGAGAGTCGGCGAGCTGTCTCTAACAGATAGCGAATCCCCAGAGCACACAGGTAATTTCCAGCCTGCAGTAAACCTTGAGTGCACGCTGGCCCTCTCACCTCTGTTGGACAGAGTAATTAACCAAGCTGAATGAAACTCAATCTCCTTCAATCATCAAAGCTTGCCAGCTCGCTTCTGAATCAAGCTTGAGACAAGAACACAGTCAAAAAGAACAAAAAACTCAAAAGCCTCGTCTTTTATTTTACGCCAGGTGACATGCTGAACAGAACAAAGAGAGTTAAATCAAAAAAGGCAACATGCATTGACTAACTAAATATGCTGAAGGGCTACGTAATACACTGCCCGTCCAAAAAAAAGTCACACACTCTAATATTTCGTTGGACCACCTTTAGCTTTGATTACGGCACACATTCACTGTGGCATCATTTCGATAAGCTTCTGCAATGTCCATTTTTTCCCATCCAGAGTCTTCTCCAGCACATCACAAATATTCTCAATGGGGTTAAGGTTCTGGACTCTGTGGTGGACAATCCATGTGTGAAAATGTCACTCTTTCACAATTTGAGCCTGACGAATCCTGGCATTGGCATCTTGGAATATGCCCGTTCCATCAGGGAAGAAAGAACCCATTGATGGAATCACCTGGTCATTCAGTATATTCAGGTAGTCGGTTGACCTCATTCTTTGGGCACATAATGTTGCTGAACCTAGACCTCCAATCCAATGGGAGGCTCTTACCTATTTGCTTAGTCAAATCCAGGTAGTGACTTTTTTTGGACGGTCAGTGTATATTGAAATATTGCTTATCGCAATCGTTTGCAATAATACTGCCCGATTTGTTTTAACTCAATGTACTTAAACAGTAAAATAATGCTGTTCACTTTTTTTATCATTTGAATTCATTTTACAAATCATCGTCGTATCGCATACTGCATTATGCATTATCGAATGTTTTAAAAAAATGCCATGTTGTCTTAATATACGAACAAAAAAAGAATGAATGTAAAATGTTTCTGCAAACACGGGCAAGTAAGAAAAGGAAAAAGTCTTACATGCTGTTTAATGTCCATTTTCATGTGATCAAGTTAAAAACTGAGGCGCACTTATAATTACACTAGTTTAAATACACAAGGGTCCCTTGTGTTAAGACAGCAGCTAATTAATTTAAAGCAATGTGACACACCAGGAAAGATAAATTCTATTAATAAATAAAGACACCGCTAAGGGCAAAGACCACCAGACACTGGGAGGGGGGTTTAGATGGAGTGTAATGACCTGATGATGGGCTGTCAGCATCCTTATGATGGCCGATTCCAGCTGCTTTGCTTTTAAACCCATTACATTTCATCTACTCATAGGGCTGCATTGCTTTAACTGTTGGGGTGAACTTCCAGCAATCTCCTCAGACTGCAGATATACATCCATTGTATCAGTACTATATTATGATCTACAGTGAACATAAATAATGTGAAACTACGTTTTTAGTCATACTGCCCACTCTTACTCATAATGCACCAAAAGCAAGTAAAAAAGGACTTTGGTGAGCAAATAAATATATATTTGGAAATGGAACAGAAGTGTCCAGCACTAAATTTAGGTAAATTATACGGACCAAAATGTTTCATGTGGCGAGCACTTAAACCACATTTGAAGTTGAAAACAGCTGAAAACACTGCATTGGCAGTGCGTGCTTGCTTATCCCTCATGACTTTTTATAGTCAACATCAATAAAGCGCTTAAATACACACAAAAACAGATACATTTGTTTGTCATGGGGAAACCAAAATACATGACGATAAAATAATGCAAAGTAAAATATTTATACCTGGTAACTGTTTCATTCCCTTACCATTAGCAGGTATGACCAAAACTCCTACATTGTAAAATTGTGCTTAGTATTTTCAATTTGTCACTGGAACGATTCAATGGCTGTGTGTGTTTGTTCTTCATCTTCAGTGCCTTGAGGCAGACAAGGGGAATAATACAAGCGGGAGTAGAACATTTATCTTTCTGTCCTAATAGTAAAGAAAATGAAGTGCTCGTAATCAGATATTTTATGGATTTGATCATGCAATACTACAGTATTTTTTATATTTTTCCATTCCTCACATTTATACCAACCCCAAGAAATCAATATACTCCAATAGACCTATGCAAAGTCAACCGCTGGCCAAACTGTAAGCATCATATTACGAAATGCACAGTGACACACCAAGCAAATAGTTTGCTTAAAGATGCTACAGTCATTTTAAGATGCACCACTTCTTCTGTGATTTAAGTCATTGTATGTTAACCACAAAACCAACTGCACACAACAACAAAGCAAAATGTATTCATATCTTGCCATAACAATGTTTAAGTATTCCAAAAATGCTGAGGGTACTAGCAATTTGTCACCTGTAATCTGTAACCAGAAAATATTAATGATGCTGCCACAATTCAGGGCGTAGAGGGAGGTTGCAAGGGCATTGCTAGGGTGGTTTCTAGCCCGAGTCAGGAGCCCACCTTGAGATTATGGTGACTAGATACAGCTGGGGTGACTCCTTACAAATCAACCAGGTGAAAATCTTAAAGCGGTCATATGGCGCGAATACGTGTTTTTCTGTGTCTTTGGTGTGTTATAAATTGCCCATGCATGTATTAGACACGTAAAATTGCTCAAATTAATGTGTCCAAACAAAAGGTCCATTCTAACTAAAAGCAATTGCTCACCCAGACCTGCCTGAAACGTCTCGTGTGACCACACCCCCACAAATCTACGTCAGTTCGTGGTATGATTTGACTAAGACCACCCAAATGTATATGCAAGTAAGGTGGGCGCACCTGTCAGTACAATTGCTTTGGAACCTGATGTTCCAAATAAGATAAGAGGCGTTATATGTCAGTCACACGCTTGCAGTATTCGACCAATGACTACGCACTGGTTAACTGGCCAATCATAGCACACCTCGCTTTTCAGACCGATGAGCTTTGTAAAAAATCTGCGCGTTTCAGAGAGGCGGGGCAAAGAGGAGATACAAACATGCACGGTATGTGGAAAATACAGCATTTTTGAACATTAAATTGTGTAAACACATTGCATCACTTCTAAAACAAACGATAATATACATTTTGGCCGTGTAATATGACCCCTTTAAAGGGAGAGGCTTTTAACCCACACATAGTTTTTATTTATCATTCATTCACACTCATGACTTGACCTGAATCACTTACGTAAAAAAAAAGGTATTTTGAAAAACATTGGTGACCATCATTGGCCCCCATTGACTTCCATTGTATGGATGCAAAACCACTGACACACTTCTCAAAAAACCTTTAGAAGAAAAAGTCACATTCAGGTTTTGATTGACATGATGGTGAATAAATGATGACAGATTTTTGTGTGAACTATGATCCGATTCTTCATATGATTCATCATTCTTCATTCTCAAACCCATGCAGAACCATTTCTATAGTTTTAGCACTCCCCTTCACACACACATAAATATAAAGTAACCGAGAGCTCAGCAGAGGTTCATTTTGTTCTTGGCACCATTTACTCCTTCATTAAGAGAGCCAGTGAACAGCGGATTCCGCTAAACCTTTTTAATTAGAGAGTGATTCTAAAACTAACAACTCTAGACTCATGAGACCAGCTCCTGATAGAATCTCTTACAGAGGAGAGTCAGAGCCTGAATCAAAACACATAAACATGCAGAATAAACACTATGCTGTAAAAAATCTGTTCTTCCACTAGAAGGGAAAGGCAATCCTATGTTGGGGCAAAACAACAAGGTGGAGTGTACATTGGGCTTGTGTTGGCCGTGTTGAGCTGATCTTGTGAACTTCAGCGAATGTCTGTTAGAAGAAAACGATGCATTCTGCAGCTATCGTTTGCTTAGGTCCATTTAACACATTTGACCATATTTACATGCAAGTTCTACCAAAAGAGAACAAACACAACCCCTACATTCTTGTAAAATAATCTCCTCGACTTTCTTTGATGGTAGCATTATGCCAAGCTGCCCCAGCTGCATTCTTCCTGGAAGTTGCAAAAGATGGAGGTTAAGTGTCCAGAAGCCAAGCACCACTGCAAAGATAAAGTCAACCAAATCCAAGTGGACCACCCGTAATTATCTGAAGCTATTTGGATCCGATGCTATCTGACCCGCTTCCGCTGCTATTCCATTGAGAGTCCTGCAATGGCATTTTTTGCAGGCCTGGCATTAACTTCTCTTCTGTTTCCCATTTGTCTGCTTTTGTTATTTTGTACAGGGGGAGAGTTTTGGTCCCTCTTTGTTTGATCATTACGCTACAGTCCCACTGGAAAAACTAAAACAGGCCATACCAGAGTGAGGTGGTCAAGCGTTTTCTGGAAGCTGGTGGATCATTTGATGCTGGTCCAAATGGGTCTACCAGCTCTTAAAGGGATAGTCCACCCAAAAAATGTAATTCTGGTCATGAGTTACATTTACATTTATGTATTTGGCAGACGCTTTTATCCAAAGCGACTTACATTGCATTATCCTATACATAGGTATTTGCAATCCCCTGGGATCGAACCCACAACCTTGCGTTGTTAACACAATGCTCTTACCACTGAGCTACAGCTACATTTGGATGAATGCTAGCAACTGAGATTTCTGGGGCACCATAATAAAAAAAGGTATATGTTTTCGTTCTGTTAAACACAACAGAACATATTTTGAAGAACTTGGGAAAACAAATAGTTCCGGGGCACCTTTGACTACCATTTTTGACTACCCCAGAAATCTCAGTTGCTAACATTCTTCTAAATATCTTTCTTTGTGTTCATCACAACAAATAAATGTATACATGCTTGCAACAACTTGAGGGTGAGTAATTAATGACAGAATTTCAATTTTTGGGTCAAGTATCCCTTTAAGAACTTGGCCAAGATGGTCTACAAACCATGTAAGAAGAGGTCCAATGTTGTCCATTTATAGGCATAGTTCCCTCGAAAATGAAAATTCTGTCATCATTTACTCATCGTCAAGTTGTTCCAAACCTGTATAATTTTGGTTGTTCTGCTAAACACAAAAATATATTAGGAAGAATGCTTGTAACCAAACAATTATGGGTCACTATTGAATTCCATAGTAAAAAAAAACTACAATGGTAGTGATTTGAATAGTGACCCAGAACTGTTTGGTTTCTCACATTCTTCAAAATGTTTACTTTTTTCTTCAACAAAACAAAGACATTCAAACGGCTTTTCAACAACCTGAGGGTAAGTTAATGATGACAGAATGTTTATTTTTGGGAAAACGGCTGTTTTTATCTATCTTTTTACAACAGTGGTAAAGCTGTTTTTACTGCACTGGCTTATTTGTCCTCCTGCAAAGACCACCCACACGTTCTTTCATGCATAAATCTCATCTTCAAGGGCCCTCTCTGCTTCTTCTTCTTCTTCTTCTCACCCCATGAGCAAAACTGAAGATGGTGCTCTACAGCATTTTAGAGCTCCATCTTTGTTATTGGTGTTCCTCTTCCTGAGAAACACTGCACATAACAGAAGGGGGATTTACTTGAACCCACTGTGAGATAAAGGACTCCATCTCTCCCCTTCATCTGCTCCGCTGCCATCTCAGTGCCTCTCTCATAAACACAGGAAGGAGCACGCTAAAGAACTTAAGACAGATCCCATCAAAACCCATCTTATCTTCAGAGAAAAACACAGCACTGTCAAAAAGATGACCTTCGTATCTACACAAGACTCACAGAGGTGCTTGGGAACCGTTTTTTGCACAATACTGCAGATGCTATCATTACAGTAGGTGTGTTGGGTCTTTTAAGACCTTTTGCTTACTTTTATAAATAGGGACGGTTAAAGATGTGATGTGCAATAGGGAGAATGTATTGGGGAAATTCAGCAAGCTTCTGACGCCCACATGAGCACCAAGTCTTTTGAAGGTTTTTCCCCCTCCCTCTGCAATTTCTGTGACCTAGACGCAATCCGAAAGGGAGGAAAAAATCAATAAAGAACGGGGAGATATAATTTATATTCTCTGTGCATCATACAGTATGTAGGTTGGATATGATGAATAATTAATCATATTCTACTGGAAAAGGCAACACATATGCTGCGCAAGGACTTTAATGCGCCTCCGTCAACGTTTAATCAAACAAACAAATGTGAATACAAACATTCACTCTCCTAACTCCATGTACTTCATGTTTACAGACAGGTGACTGGATAGCAGAGCTCCATTGAGTACCATTTGACAGCTCTGGCCATTTCCTCGTCTTTTTAAACGTTGCCTTGACAGCCACGTCTCTCCGGCGTATGCGGATGAATCCGGCTGACGAGTGCAAGTGACCATCAATATGGAGCATTCTGCTCGCTCAATAAATCCATTTCCTGTTAAGATCTAAAGCTGCCTTATCAAAGTGAGCGAGGCCAATTCATCCCACCTTGAAGGACACGCTTCGCAAATGCAGCGGCTGCCAGACATCCAGGAGAACTGGGTTCTCATCATACCACCGACTATCATTTACTCCACTTACAAAAATTTCATCACAGAACTATGATGATGTTGTGGGATGGTCATACTAGAATACTCTTACGGTTGCCATGGTACTAATAAAAAACATCTTCTCAAAGTCTCGAAAGGTTTCTCTTGCACTGCCTGTCTGTCATTGTTTCACCAAACAGGTAGCCTCGGCCCAACTCACGCCATTGGTTGAGATGAAATCTGTTGAAACGGTCACAGTATTTCTGGTTTGGATATTGGAAGACAGAACGTCGGTCCTGTATGGCTGTGCCAGCCTCTTAAGACTGTGCCAGCTCAAATAGAAGGGAAGGTCACATAGACGATTCCCCCACAGCTGTGTTTATGTGTGTGTCTGGAAAAGAGACACTCTGACTGGATAATTATTTGTGTTTTTACAAAGCTCTTCCCTCTAAACACAAGGGTTCTCTGGCCGTGAACTCTTCATACCCTTTACAAGCCTATTTTTATGTCGCGTGCATCTGCTTGCATGGCTGTGCTCTTCTGAATGTATAAATAGGAGTCACTGTTTTTGATTGGTTGAAAGAGAAACTATTTAAAACGACTGCTACTACAAGCAAGAGCTAGTGTTTATCTAGTGTACATCACTCATTTAATCCCAATAGGAAAGGCCATTCTAGCTAACACACTGTGCGGAAGCAATCACATTTTGAAACACAGGGCTTTTTCAGTCACAGTTACAAAAAAAAACATGTTAGAGCAACAATATTTTAACAGGTATTAGCTTAACGGTATTAACTGCACGAGCAATTTTACACTGAACATTGTTGCTGATTTGTGAGCACCCAGCATGCATTGCAGGCATGAATAAATGATGCAGTTAGTGCTACAGATTTTTTCCTTTGATGTTGCCGTCTGTATTTATGCTGTTGTCAATTTTTTATCACCACTGTTTAAATGCTAAAGTAAATATCATCAAATATCATAAATATTTTACATAAAGACATTGGTTCAAAACAAATATATACAAAAACATAAAACACAGATTGTTTATAGCCATCTATAACTTTTGGCTCTACACTGCTGAAACATAACATTGCAGGTCACTTTACATATTATTCTTTATGTGGGTTGAGGTCAAATGACGTCAAACTGATCATTTCTGTGAAATCCTACACCGTCAGGTAAAGAGTAGTTCACTTTCAAAATAAATTTTCATGATCATTTACTCATCCCCATGTCATCCAAGACGTTTATGTTTTATTTTCTTTAGTTGAAAAGAAATGGAGGTTTTCGATGAAAACATTCCAGGATTTTTCTCCATATAGTGGACTTCAACAGACTCCAAACGGTTGAAGGTCAAAACTACAGTTTCAGTGCAGCTTCAGAGGGCTTTAAACGATACCAGACGATGAATAAGGGTGTTATCTAGCGAAACGATCGGACATTTTCTAAAAAAATTAAATGTATATGCTTTATTAACACAAATGCTCGCCTTGCTCTGAACTGCGATGCGCGTTCATGACTTCACGTAATACGTAATTACGTTGAAAACGTGCACGTTCAACTTGTAAACACTGACTCGGTACTTCCGCCTACGTCAAGCGTGACCTTTTCATCGTAATGACGTATTTTGTGAAGTCATGAACGCGCATCGCAAAACAGAGCAAGGCGAGCGTTTCTGTTTGTAAAGCATATACTTATTTTTTTCGTTTCACGACTGTAATTTTGACCTTCAACCATTTGGAGTCCATTGAAGTCCACTATATGGAGAAAAATCCTGGAATGTTTTCATCAAAAACCTTAATTTCTTTTCCACTTAAGAAACAAATACATAAACATCTTGGATGACATGGGGGTGAGTAAATTATTATGAAAATGTATTTTGAACGTGAACTACTCCTTTAAGTTATAAATTATTATTATAAGTTTATCGTTATGAATTGGGGTAAGCTAAGGAGATTTTATATCATTTTTATGTACTTGCTCACTAACTGACTGATGTTTATTTTTACCAAAAAACCTACAGACTGCGCCTTTAACTTTTCTCAACATCTTCCCTTTAATAGATCAAACATATCTAGCTGTAAAATTGACGTTCATTCTCTGTAATTGAAAAGGAAATGACAAAGGAACAAACAAGCACGTCCACGAATTTCTAAACAAAGAGCGATCGCAAAAAAAAAAAGCCATTTCAAGCTGTCAAGCCAGAAAAACGCAGAGTAAAAAATACTATTAACAGCAACAAACAATTTTTATATTTAATGGAGAAAGCCTCTCTTCACAGCTGGAGCGCTTCCCCCCACCCGGTACTCTCGTCTCCTCCATCACGCTAAAAGAAAGATTAATTATTCATGCAGACCCGCACAAGGTTAGAGATAGACGCAGCGTCTGTGTTCCATCTACACTTGTTCTCTGCGTGTTTACCTGCTCAGAGCTTGTGATGGAGTAAGAACGCGTACCTGCTTTACCGTAGTACCACATAAACATGCAGAGCCTATGAATCACGCTCATTTTATTTGCGTGCAATTGAGCCTGGAGATTTCACCGAGACACACAGCAGAGCCAGAGACAGTCGATGTGTGATGATCTGATTAGGTCAGACTGAGGGCACTGCCCTTTCTTACCTTACGCTGACATACTAGTGCAATATGCTTGTGTAATCGAAATTGTGTTACGACATCACTGGTGTGTCATTTAAGAGCCTCAGGATTGAAGAATGATGGGCACCTCAAAGACCTTCTGGAAATACATTTTTGTGGAACATGAATATTCAATTACATTCATATGTTTTATACAATAACTGCATATCCTAAACAGCAATGAAACTAAACTGAAATAGAAAATTGAGACTTTTGCTTATGGCATTTCTCAGATTTTGCTTCTCTGGAGACCCTACCCTACTAATTTCACGAGTCTCTTCTAAAATTCAGAAGTGACCTTAACAATGTCATAAGCCGTTCTTAGAAGTTACAACGACTGTTATCAAAGATTTCAATATACATTTTCTAATAAAAATAAACAAGACCAGGATTCTCAAATCTGTTCCTATGACAAAACATAAGGTTGTTTCGTAAGTTTGTGAAAATGTTCCTAAGTGCAATTCTCAAACATTTCTTCAGACGTTCTCAAAAAAAAAAAAAAAGAGACAACTTAGACCCCTGAGCTACAAAAGACCTTTCCATGAAACTGCTGTTCTGCATCAAAAGACACACAAAATCATATAAGTCAACTATTTACTGATGTTATTGAATATCGTTTTATTTCTATAATCCTATCACAGTACATACAACTACAAAGCAGTTTGACAAAGGCAACAGTGGCCATAAACTCCGCAAGCTATATAGGCAATAGAAATAGTGGATGATGCTTGTGTTACACTGACTGCCAAAAGAGACTCACAGCTTGAGCCACAGGGAGCTTAAACACTCCTCAGACTCACCGAACAAAGGGGATTCCAGTTTGGCTGGCACATTGAAAGAACGGAATAAATCAGTGAAAACTGGAGCGAGTGACGAGAGGATCGGAATGTCTTAATTCGGTCCTGACAGCCCACTGGCCGACTCCACAACACCTTTTTATGGGAATTCAGGGGGCAGCTTTGTTTGTGCACCCAGTCACATACACCGGGCCATAATAATGACAGCCAATTATCATCAGGACTGTTTTACCACTCATTCTTATCGGTGTACACAAAAAACACACTGAAATGAAATACAGGCTGAATGAAAGCGATTACGGCTGTCAGATAAAGGTTCCTTGAATGTTCTTTCTTGGAAATGTCTTTGTATGCTGTGTGAAGCACACTCATCTTTGGCTCTCGGCTGTACTTTGGCTTGGTCATCTGCAGTGTTAAAGGTGGGGGTGCTAATTGGTTCGGCTCCTTTGATCTGCAGATGAATCCCGTAATCCGCCTTAATCATATTAACATAACCCCTTCTCGGCAAGACGGGCCCGTCTATTCACTTCCCACATACACACAATGCACGCGTCTCAAAGCCCGCTTGCATTTAAAACACACTTTTTTTAATCAAGGCTTAGAGGTCTTCTGTCCATTCATGGATGAATTTTCTTCCTGCTTCCTAACAGTGCGATTGCGGCGCTGATATATAAATGAACAACGTCAACAGTATCGCAATATAGGATGATAACGTTAACCCCGCGTTAGGCAGAACCTCATTTTCTTGAAAATCTCCAGAGGGTGTGTGTGTGTGAGCAGGTGTCAGCTCACCAGGGGGCAAGTCAACAGCAGCATGGAACTTGATGGCCAACATGTCACTTCCTGTAGATCTCCATGCAACTGCCACATCACGACCCCTTGGGAACATATGGTCCCGTTACATGTCTCTGACCTCAGACAGCACCGCAGAGGGAATCTGGCTGTTCTAAAAGCATAAATCATCAAATGTTTCTTTTTTGCTCATTAGGGGAAATTTACCCGCATTTACATGGAATATCATTTTCGCTAATAGTTTGAATATTTCTATTTGCCTGCAACGTTTCTTGAGCGTTAGAGGCATTGAGTAATTACATCGTGATCTGCATTCCCCAGCCGTGATGTATATGTAATGGTAAAGAGATGAATAATTCATGTGGGGTCATTTATGCAGTTGATGAAATCCCTCTTTAAGCAGTGTGCGCTTACGAGAATTGTTAAATGCGTTTTAAATGTGTCAATGTGAAAACAAATATTGATTCTATTTTTTACCACGTTTTATTAGTAGCAAATAGCCAATAGAAAAATGAGATTCCAGCAGACTACGTTTTCATACAAAAAGTACTATAGTGGTACCACGGTACAGTGATAACAGTATACTGAAATACATTATGGTACGAAAAGATGACCATATTCATACACTACAGCATTTCCATTTACTCCAAGGTGCATTGAAAAATCCAATTATTAACATGCATTGTTCAAAAAACATGGTATTACCATCGTACCAAAAAATGGCACAGTAGGTCAACCAAAAAATGTTGTTAATTGTTTTATTTTAATTGAAAAAAGGAGTAAAAACAAACCCAAACATGATTTACAACATCATCACTAGGAAACAATGTTCCAAAAAGTGTCTGGAATGCAAACGTCATGTGGCTATAAAAGCACAGTTTACCCAAAAATGAAAAGTCTGTCATCATTTATTCACCTTTATGTTGTTTAAAACCTGTATAAGATTCTTGAAACACAAAAGAAGATATTTTAAAAAAAAAAGAAGAAAAATTGCCCTTACAATGGAAGTCAATATGAGCCAATGTGGTTTGGTTACTAATGTTCTTCAAAATATCTTCTTTTGTGTTCTGCAGAAATAAAGTCATACAGGTTTGGAATGACATGAGAGTGAGTAAATAATGAAACAAAATTCATTTTGGGTGAACTACCCTTTAAGAAGTGCTTAAGTAAACAGACAATAAAGACAACACAAGATAAAATGTTAGACAAAAAAGACGTATAAACAAAAGCATACGCATAAACCACCACATTACCATGGCACATGCCCAAACAGCTATGGCATTACCACAGGACCATGTCCAAAAATCATAGCATTGGCACATGTCCAAACAACCATGGCTTTAGCATGGCGCCTGTCCAAAAATCACGCTGCTTGCTGGCCTGCATGTGTGGAAAAGAAGCAAGCCAACCAGTGCTCATCCTGTTGCAGATGAAGCATCCAGCTTACACATCCTTTACCCAACACACACACACCAAACAATCTCTTCATCTTCAAAATACAAGCCTCTTCAGAGCTCTGCTTCATGAGGGCAGGCGTGGCTTCCATCCAGAGCAGGACCATCCATCATTGCGCAATTATACTGGAACAATCTAGCGAACACAATTATACCCCTGTAAGTCTGAACTGAACGCGTCTATGCATACACGCAAATGCACGCAACAATACACCACGGACACTATATGAGCTGTCAAAAACTGCCTCGCTGTGTCCTTGGGCTACAATACTCTAATGTGGTTTGATAGCAGGAGCAGAAACCAGCAAACAGACAGATGAGAGCGAGAGAATTTCGAGTGCTGATTGGGGGAAACGGCGAGGATGGTTGGGGGAAGGTTTGGCATTGTTGTGGGAATCACATACCAACCGTTACCATGGTGACGCGCCGTCAGTGATGGACTCCTCGCGGTAATGAGCATGCTGGGTCCCAGAGAGACCCCTCTCTCCCTAACCCTTAACACCACATCCCCCATCGACCTCTTGCATGAGGCAAACACAGGGCTGCAAATGGCCACACATCGCTGTTTCATACATACAACTTTTCCAATTTAAGACTGCATTTTTTGGGGGGAATTTTTAAATGAAGACATGAATGGACAAAGAAGGGCCTCGCTAGCACAGGTGGATAACGCTTGGTGGGCGTGGCTTGGCAGAATGCCAGATATGCATTCGGTAAGGTGGGCTAAAGTGGGGATATGGGCAGACAAACAAAAGCACCATGGAGCAGCTCTCCCGCAAGTGATAAATTGATAATCAGACTGTTTTAGTACGCGCTGCATTCAAAATAAAACAAAGCGTTCGAGGGCACTGCAGGCTGTCTTTCAGAGAGAAACAAATGCACAGGTGACGTCAAAGGGGCTTTTCATGAAGTGCGTTAAAGGAAAAACATGCCTTGAGCAAAAACCAAGAATTTGTATGCAGTAATACAACTTAAGCCGTACAACAACAAATCCTTTTATAGACTCATCACTCAGTTGGCAAAACCAAGACATACTAATTTACTTTTAAACACTAACAATGGAAGTCAAAGGCAAATGAACCATGTTTTTACTACAGTTAAAGTTAACATGATTTTTGGCAGAATCATTATGTCAAGACTCAAGCCTCAACGCAACACAGACTGGTGACATCAAAACTTTTCGATTGGCTAAGTTCATAAATCGTAGAAGGAACTGTTGCCACAAGTGATGATTTTGCAATTGTGCCAATTGAATTTATATTTTTTATTTTGTCCACACTCGTGTTTTAAGCAATTTCCAAGTGCTGCCTATCCACACGGAAACGTACTGAAAACGCTTACACTATGTACTGTGCATGTGTAAAACCTAATTTTTGGATAAAAGCGTCTGCTAGAGGACAAAATGTAAAACGTTACACACGTCAACCTGTGTCATTTCAGGCATTCATTTACTTTCTGCCTTATTATGTTGCGGCAATGTGGAGCAAAGCGCGCCACTCCCAAACAATATCGTATAATTAAATGTTCGTAATTTCAAATATCCCCAAACGACATTAATGCTAACAAACTTGAGCAGCCAAAGCAAATGCGTCGCATGGCGAAAAACACATCATCGTTTTAAAAGCCTTCGTTTTCCTCCTCCACACTACAACGCGTATACTGCATCTTTAAAGGTATCCACTTTGGAGTGCGTTTTCAAAAAGCTCTGCATTTTTGTCAACAAACACTGTTTCAGTCTGGACGGAAGGCCAAAACGGAGAGAAAAAAAGTGATTTCAAAGGTAAACGCATTAAAGCAACACATTGTAGTTTATTTTACCTTAAATAATGCCTCTACAATAAATTCTACTGCCGCTGCTACCTGAGAAACCTCATAGCGGCTATACTCTCTGTAAGTTCTGTGTTCGGGTTAGTACACACAGCCCTGCCAATCCCCTTTCTTTAGTGTTGCATTAATGTGGACAGGGCACAGGTGAAACTATGGTAACTATAGTTATAGTGAGACCATGATACATTTGTGGTCACTATGGTCTAACTACATTTACATTTACATTTAGTCATTTAGCAGACGCTTTTATCCAAAGCGACTTACAGGTGGGGTAGGCAATGGAAGCAATTGGGACAGCATAAGTACAACAAAAGCATCAGTGCAATCAAAAAGAAGACTGGTCTCATATAACCTAACACAGTATACAGAACCATTCATTCATTCATTCATTTTTTTTTAAGAGTAGAGAAGAAAATAGAGTCAGAACAGATCAGTCAGATGTTGACGGAAGAGATTTGTTTTCAGACAACAAATGAAACGAAGAAAAAATATGGCTACTAAACTAAAACCATGATGGATAGTAAGGGAGGCACTGTAGAGACTCGTGTAATAGAATCCCTCATAGTACACACACTTAATTTTGCCTGCAGATTGAAGTAGATAGCGTTCACTCAATATGCACATAAACTAGAAAGAGACATAAAAGCAATTTACAGTGCATTGAAGTTATACATTTTATCAGTATGTGTGTTCCTTTTGGTTTGGAAACACAACGCTCCACAGATTGAGCTACAGGAACATCCCGTTCATTTAACCTTCCGACTCCATACATTGAAAATAAACGAACACATCTAAGAACATCAAAAGGGCCATTACATTTCACAAGAACTACTGAATCAAGGTCATTCTGGCACATTCTGAACCACATCACGTGTGATGATGTGAACCACAAAGCTAACTCCAGATCTGTTTTACTGTTCATTAAATTCTTCAGTACGGGACACATAAAACCAAATATTCCTCAGCCTAATCCCCTTCCTCACTCTGCGCCGTGATGAAAATCATTTCACCCGACTACACGAAGAATCCATTAATAATTGAGAACAGAATATCACTCAACCTCAAGGAAAAAAGCTCTTGCCCAGACGGAATTTGAGATCCTGAATATTTTTAACCTAGTAATCCAGTAAGGGTGTATAGCAATGGTTTTTGAAACGGCCCAGACATATTCTGTCTGAAGAGAAAAAAAGACAGAGAGAGAAGAGGTGAGAATGCATTCCAGTGTTCTTCAATAACAAAGGCCGTTTAGCACCTGAGAGCAGCTCTGATAACAGTGCAACGCTCCAGTAAGCCGTGACTATATGCACATCTCATCTCCAGCGCAGGTATGAAGCTGTCCTCCCACAGACGACTGCACAACTGCTGCTCAGACAAGCACACGAGTGCATAACGCACACGGAAATGCACAAAGTTGAGCGTGAAAGCATTCGAGGCATGTCTCGCAGACAACCGAGGGGAAAGAAACACTGGAATAGTTGAGCTACTCTCTCGCCCACTGAAATGACTTTCAAGGGAGAGTCGTGTTTCAGTTTAATAACAGGTCTCGTGTAGGAAAGATCCGTCTTCAAAAGCTCTAAATTGGAGGGATGGGGTTTTGAGCGATGCGTCGGCGGATTTGCTTGCAGGGAGAAAAGAAGAATTCAACACAGGGCAGTGAAATGGTAAACACAGATGTTTTATTAGCGATGTTTGACTTAATAAATAACTAGGGGTGGGAATCGTTCGGTCCCTCGCGATTCGATTCAGAACCGATTCTTGATGTACTAATTTGCATATTTAAGATGTAAGATGTCATCGCGTCACGTTTGCGCTAAGAGTCAGACTAGTGTTGGTACTTCGGCTTCTACACTTAGACATGTCACATATTGTATCTTAATACAACCGAGTGCCCAGTAAAGCCATTCTCATTGACTTACTCTGCTGTCAGATATTAAAATAAGTACATGCAAGTATGTAAACGTGTATTTACATTAGTGCTGTATGTTAAGCGACAGTCACTTCCACGCATTGCTACATAGTATGACAAAATCATTATACATGCACGGCATACACTAAAAGAGCGGTTATTTGAACAAAATGAGTGTATTAATCCCGTGTTTTGTCTGGCTAACAAACTGTGCATTTTTACAGACAACAGAAGTATGTTCATGTTCATAAGTCTAAACAGTGACAGGTTTTGGGAACCGCTATTTTGCCCTTACTGACAAGTCTGCCAGTAAATAGTAAATTGAATGCGCTGTTTCTCCCAGCCGCTCGCTCACTGCACAAAGCCGAGGTAGAGAAAGACCACCCTAAAAATGTATTCCATTTATCTTGCAGTTTAGGCCTACAGGGCTGAATGTATTTGGTTTTCTCTCTTTCTCGTGGTTGCGCGTGAGGTGTGCACTCTGTAAAAGGTCCGGTTGTTGCACCTCTCTTTAAGTTGACTTCCACCTTATTTGTTCCAAAGACGTTGCGTTATTATATTTATACACGTTTAAAAAAAGTAGATTTTCTTTAAATTTGTTAATTGATTTACATCGCTAGCAGATTGATAATCATTTTGAAGCGATTTTTTCTCTCACCCCTATAAATAACCCAGAACACACTATACACTGCATAGCAACATGCTAACAACTAGCCTACTCTTAAAGAAATAGTTTAGTCAAAAACGAAAATTCTCTAATAATTTACTCGCCTTCATGCCATCCCGGATGATTTCCTTTCTTCAGCTGAACTCAAGGTTTTTAATAAAAAAAGCCATAACTTTATATCCATGTATAGGTTACAACTTGTCAAAGCTCCAAAAAGCACACCCATCCATCATAAAAGTCATTCAAAAGACTCCCGTGAAGCAGAATTGTACACGTATGTGAGAAAACTTAATATTTTGAGGTTATTTAGGGAAATTGAAAACCAACCTTTAAGAAGAGTAAATTAAAACATGGTAAAACATCGATAACTTCAAATCTCATCGTTTCTCATGTCTATTGTGACTAAATATATGACTTATATTCGAATTTAGCGTATATCTGGGTTTCAATTTCACTAAATGACCTCACAACATTAATATTTTTCCCCTATCCTTTCCCTTCAGAAGACATTTATTGACTAACTAGAGTCATTTCGGTTACTATAATAATGTGCTTTTTGACTGAATATCCTCTTATTTGTAAGTCGCTTTGGATAAAAGCTTTTGCTAAATGAATAAACGTAAAAGGAGCTTTAATAAGAATTTGTGGGAAATAAGGGTCAAATCTCTCAACATCATCGATACAATGTGACATTCCTTTAAAAACGCAATGGCTAACAAAGCAATTTATCACAGAAAGTGTCCTGCTTTCAAAACAACGGCGCGGGTGACAGATAACAGCTCTGTCCTATATCTCCTCGGAGACTCTCACTTCACAACAGAGTAAAATAAACATGTCCGTTCAAAGAAAACCTCTATCTTTATCTCTGTCAGTAGCAGCCTTTTCTAGTTCAGCATCGCAGCCTTCCAGCTCCGCGCCGCTCTGATCAGCTGCTTTAATACATCAAACCAAGTGTTTGCCCCTTTAAAAGACGCACATGACTGGTTACTGCAAGCAGATTGCCAATCAGAAGCAAAACCGCTATTTTACAATCTCAGGGTTGGGGGACAAATACTGCACATTTATGTTTTCATTTTATGTTTCCTGGATGCTGATTTGTGCTTCTGCCACCTTAAATATCACACTTCTCTTTGCTTTGAAATTAAAACATCATTTAACATGTTTTCAAGGTCATAAATGTAAAAATCATAAATGTGCAGCATATGTCAGCTTTACAGGACCATAATTAAAATCAAACGGCTTAATTTAACTCTGAGCTATTATTATGAGTTATTAAGACCGACAGTACATCAGCTTAAACCCAGCTGCCCTAAGCCTGACTGAACCATATGGCAAACATCACACATCGAGTCAAACGTGTGCCACAGTGTCATGCAAAACTGAGCAGGTAGTGATGTGTCAATGAAACGTGGCAGCGTGGTGCTCCTCTGACAGAGCCTGTTGCTCCCAGGACACAAATCTGTTATTCTGTTGGGTTTCCTCTTTGGTTCACTGCTTTTATGGCTCCTCTATTCTCAACGCATGCTTATTTGCATCTCATTTTTGGATGACAACATGGCAGGGGTTAAAACTTCTGATGTGGAACTGATTGCTTCCCGTGGAGGTATTGGAAATGGAGGTATAGAATGCGCTCCTGCGATCGCTTGCACGTTTATGACGTAATGACAAGATGATACGAGGACGTTTCCCTTTTCAATTAAGGGACACAAAAGCAGAGCAGCTGGAAATCTACAGTAGGTGGAAGCAGAGAAACGACACCCATGTTGTAAAATATCTCAACAAAGAACTGGATTTGCACTTCTTAAAATACAAGTGCGTGCACAAGAACAGTGGTTTTGTTTTATTTAAAATGTGTCAGTGTTCCTCGATCGGTGGTGCAGAATAGCAACACTCTGAAGGGAAAGGAAATTTCTGTCTTGATTTAATCACCCTCAAGATGTTCCAAATCTGTTTCAATGTCTTTGTTTTGATGAAGACAGAGAAAGATATTTGGAAGAATGCTTGTAGCCACACAGTTCTTGGCCAACATTGTCTACCATAGTAGGAAAAATAACAATGTTTTGTTCTGTTGAACACAAAAGAGAATATTTTGAAGAATGTAGGAAAGCTAACTACCATTGTAATTTTCCTTTTATGGTAGTCAATGGTGGCCAAGAGCTGTTTGGTTACAAGCATTCTTACAAATATCTTTCTCTGTGTTCATCAGAACAAAGACATTTGTACACATTTGAAACAACTACAACTACTAATACACAGCGATGTCATAGAAGAACCCTTTTTGGTTCCCAAAAGACCCATTCGTTTAAAGGCTCTTATAAGAACCAACTCTTTTTACTTTTTTATAACCTAAAGAACCTTTTTTGAACTACAAAGAATCATTGGTGAAACAGAAACGTTCTTAGGAGTTCAGCGAAAAAATGGTTCTTCTATGCCATTGGGAAGCACCCAAAGGTCATAACACACATATTGACAAAAAAGTACAGCTTGAATGTGATGTAAATTGCTTTGGATAAAAGCATCTGCCGAATGGAAAAATGTGAATGTAGGTATTTTGACTTGCTGTTTTTAATTTGCTGCCGTTGTGACCTCTCGGCGCGATATAAACTAATGTAAAGAAAGAAAATCGTAATTACTATTCATGAGAAAGCCTGATAACATTTATAATGTGCTCTTCGGGTCATTTCCACACACACCTGTGCAAAACAGTTTAAATAGTCTGTATCCTAAGTGCTTTAAGCTGCATTAATTGCAAAAAAGGACAAAAAGTATCTAAAATAGGAGAAAATATATATATAAAAATATTAAAAGTGCTGGTAAGAGAGGGCTGTGATTATCCCCGGTGAAGTGTGACTGAAAGAATAAGAACAGCGCATCGAGACAGTGTGGGACAAGTATTAATCGAGACATTACAAAGATCGCCAGAGGGGTCAAAACACATAACTGGTGGCCGGAGGAACAAAGAACGTTTGCAGTGGATTTGACATTGTCCAGACATGGCGGGCCTGCAGGGGAGGAGTTACGACCACCCGCTACGCAGAGACAAGCTGAGCGAGTGCATACGAGCTGCGTCCAAACACACATGTGAACATTCATGCGTGTGACAAACCACACACCCTGCACAGTGCGCACACACATAAACCTTCTAAACCCGCACAAAGACCTTGTATAGAAACACCACACTTCCTGTGGATGAAAATTGATCCATTACTCCATTTGGACAAAGCAAGCAAAGGTTTAACGTGTATTGTCATTCTGCATTCACACTGACAACCAGAACAGAATCCCTTCAACACAGAGACGTTCACACGAGACTTTGTATTGTGTCCCGATGAAAAGAAACATGGCTGAAAAAGGAAGCAGACAGAACGGAGACAAACCCATGCTAGGGCACAATCACATCAGAACGGTTAGCTGGACTTGACCAAAAGACCAACACTGAGCGATCGAGATGTTGAGGTGTAGCGCAATGCTGCACGGTCGCTAAGGAGTTCAGAGGGGGTGTTGTCGTGTTGCTATGGTGTAATGGATGGTTGCTTATAGGTTGCTGCTACACTGGATGACTGTGGGATTTTCATCCACTTTTTTCATCCAACAAGAAAAAAATGTGTCCTATCGCTTAGAAAAGAAACATTTTGTAATTCTTTTATTCAGCCTTATTTTGAGACTATGTGTCAGCGGTTTTGTGTCCAGAAAGTGGAAGTCAATGGGGTTCGATGTTGCTTGGTAACCGACATTCTTCAAAATATCTTCTTTCCTTTTCTGCAGAAAAATGAAAGTCATCCAGGTTTGGAAAGACATCAGGATGAGTAAATAATGACAGAATTTTAATTTTGGCTAAACTTTGAATTTATGGTTCCAGGTAACACGGAGAAAGATTAAACATTGTTCATTTACTATACAATCAATGTTGTAACAATCCAAAGTAGGCTGAAGTAACACTTGAAAAATTTCCTAACAAGTCATAAGCACGTAGTTAGCTGGTGATCAGCAAAATGAACCTCGAAAGCTTGATCTGGACTGCAGAATACAACCAATCAGAATTACGTATTCCATAAATCCACATAATAAATTGTAAGTTACGAGACACTAAATTCCCCATCTCTCTGTCTCAATGCCAGAAGCACATAAACCACCAGCCTGATCTCCATCCGCAGCAACATTCATCTTCATTCTCCATACATGAGCTGTAAGAGTAACTGATCGGGGGGTGTGGAGGCTCTGAATGATTACTCGTGTATCTCCGCCCTCTGCGTCTGTATGGCGGGGTGAACAGGAGGACATGCGATGTGTCAGGGTGCCTTCATTCAGCAACCCGGTCCCCTGGGTAAATCAAAGGCTGCGAGGTACATGTTCTGGCTATAAGTAGTGCGAGAGGCTAATTGTTTATTGCGGCTTTGGACAACTGTTATGGGGCAAAGGGTGCGAGAAACAATCAATAAAAGCGTGTCTGTGTGGGGCGGTGGGTTCCTGAGGCAGCATCTGTCCAGAGCCCAGCCAAACAGCATGATCGCTCCCTCACACACTCAATTAGCCGTATTAATTAGCTGTCCAATACATATCATTTAAAATCAATTTAGACCTCTTTATGGCCTCTCACAGGCACAATTTCAAGCCAAATAAACCTGAAACAAACTCAGCCATTTGTCATGCATAAGGAGGTGTGATATCGCGGACTTGATACCTTCTTCGGGATAAACTAAAAGAAAAACGGAAAAACTTAATATCCAGATTGAATGAAAAAGGGACTATTGTCAATCGAATGTAAGGAAAAGACAAGAAAAAAAATCTGAATTTAGGTGATCAAAGTCTAGACTCTAGATTAAATAAAAAAATTTTGAGCTTTAGCATCCAAGTATTTAGTATTTGGGTTAATGTTATTGCCTTTTAAAGGGATACTTCACCCAAAAATGAAAATGATGTCATCATTTGCTCACCTGCTTCGAGTTGATCCAAATCTGTGTACGTTTCTTTGTTCTGATGAACACAGAGAAAGATCTTTGGAAGAATGCTTTCAACCAAACAGATCTTGCTCCCCATAGTAGGAAAAAATACTTTTTCATTTTCATACTTTTTCAAAAGTTGTGACTACCATTGTATTTTTCCTTACTTTGGTAGTCAATGGGGGGCAAAATCTGTCTGTTTATAAGCATTCTTCCAAATATCTTTCTCCGTGTTCATCAGAACAAAGAAATGTGTACAGATTTGGAACAACTCGAAGGCGAGTAAATGATGACAGAATTTTCATTTTTGGGTGAAGTGTCCCTTTAAAAGAGGGAGGAGCCGTCTAATACATCCCGCCCTAACTTCCCGTTTCAGCCAAAACTGTCAAAGCATCGAACAAAGCTGCACATTTCAAAACCCTTTTTGTCTTTAAAGTGTGTCCCTCCTTTGGTACTGGATTAAGATATGCGTGTCTGTGAAACACAGCCTGTAAGGCAGGGAAGCCAAAAAGGCCACAGAGAAAATCACGCAGGGCAGTCAGAATCATTAAAGCTCCTCACAGTGAAGGACAGACTCGGTTTCCTGGCCAAACCAAACTGCTAAGACTGACACCAATTTGTACAAAGCCATCCGACTGTTCCCCAGGAGCACTGCCTCGCTGTCAGATCTCATGGAGCTCCACACCAGCATCGTGTGTAAATGTCAGCCAATTCACTCTGCTGAGAAAACATTCAAACTAAGACACTATTCAAATAACAATGACTACAGCCATTCAAATATAAATCCATTCAAAGACTTTGAGCCTTTTGTGTGTGGCTTATAATGTAATAAATCACAAACAAATGTCTTGCAGGAAGCTAATTGTCACTGACTTTTCTCCAAATGTGTCCACAACAATCTTCTTTAATGTAAAAACATTGCAGTTTTGTCTCTCTGTAGATCTAACTTATGAATGTAAGCTCTACTAGAGTAAGCTGTGTATTGTCCTACCCAGAATTCTTCTCAGGTTTACAGCATTCCATATAGCTTCAGATGTCACCATAATAGCACAGAAGACTTTAACATTCAGATAAAAGATTCATGCTAATACCAGACATAGTAACACTATCAATAACTAAAATCAATGACACACTTTTGCAGAAAGGGACCGATAACGGTGTTTCTATAAAAGAAGATAAAAAAAAAAAATGCATACGGATAGATTTTTGTTGAAGGTATTCTGAAAGTCTATTAAGACCAAAGACTAGCAGAACTATCTACGGGAATATTTGAATCTAAGAATTAAAAGACTAAATAATTAAAATAATATATTATCAGAAAAAATATATGAAAAACCACTGCAAGAAGTAGTACTTAAGACATGAGCTTAGCAAAAATAAAAACGCAACCGCTTACGCTGACATTTTTGGCATACATCCATCAAGATTCAAGATCAAGATTTCTCGGTACGAAACTCAAAAGTTTATATAAAATGCTCTAAAGAACCTGGGAGGAAAAATACATACACAATGATTAAAACTGAGAGCGAGAGAGAGGGGTCTTTAGATCATGCACTGCTCTAAACCTGCATAGTAAAGATCTTGCGGTGTGAATTCCTAAGCAGCGAGCCAGCAGGACTAAGGATGAATAATTTATGATGGCCCTTTGCTCAGTGTCAGCAGCTCCTCTGGACGAAATGATATTTATGAAGTCCCGTGGGCAGGGAGGGGTCCTGGTCCGATGGGAGAAAACCCGCCACTGATTGAGGGACGCAGAATGAGAAGATGCTAGTCAATGTCCGAGGGATATGAACAAATGTGCATTCATCAGCAAAGCAAAACAAGAGCTGGATTATCTGTGAAACGGACATATGGGTTGTTGCACAGTATGGACAAATAATTAGTCCCAAACAAAATCTGTCTTGGACCACATTAAATATTACAGAATCGGTTCTGTTTTTTTTCCACAATTATTTTAATTTAATTTAATTGAATGTGGTATATCAGTCTAGTAGAACTGGAACTGCGAAAAATGCCATAATACACAAAGACGCCGGTTGACAAGTATTCTCCATAAAGCACACACCGCCAGATATATTTTGTTTTGTTTTAGGTCTTGAAATTGAGGTTTTGATAGAAGAACCGAAGAGGAACCCTGGAAATTCCACGCAGTCAACGTTTCAGAAAGATTCTTGGATCATATTGGATCCCTACAATTGGAATCTTGTGGTGTTTTTCCATGACCTTTTTTCCATAGAAAGAAACGGATACTAGAGCGTAACGTCCACATTATCACCGTTTCCAACCTCTCAGCGAAAGACATGTCGGGCAAAATCAAACCGTTTGAGACGGCTTCAACTCAATATGTAAAAATATCTAAGACCACACAGGGTTCCTTTAATTACAGAGTGCGAAGATGAGAAATGACCTTTTGAAAACTAGAAGCGTCTCCGCATACCAACAGCATGTGGAGTTAAATCACGGCACGACCAGAAACAAAAATCAACTCAAAACAAGTTTCATTTGCATTTTAACACTTCGGCTCTGTTTGAATTATGTCTACATCCAGAATTGTTGACGCTTCTCGGTCACTACGGGCCACAGAGCAAAGCAGATAGAAACCCAACCAAACCTTCAATCAGAAATCCACACTCAACCCACAGTTGTGACCTAAAATACAGTTTTCCATTTCTTTTGAGTCATTTGCGATTCTTTTTTTTCAAACTCTGCCTACACAGGAAATCACATCACAACATCTTTGCGTGAAAGCTTCATTTCTGAGTAATTCAGCATTGTGTGCCACCGCTTCATTACATGATCATTTCTCCAAGCACACAGAGATTTAGACATCTGATACACAGAGCACGGCCATTATTCATACACTATTCATGCATGACCCTCAGAATAAACATACAAACCTGCTGATGTGGGACTTTCTCTGGAACTGAAATATTTGCCTTCGCAGCAGCTCTACAATAACATTTAGCATGTTATGGCAATGGGCGTATAATCACTATGAATGGTGTTCTGCATACGCATTCCTCTAAATGTGATTGGTCAAGTTGATTCTTTTGATTAACACTAGAAGTCTGTTACCATTAACAGTCAGTTCAATCATAATTAAGAAACAATTATAGTTCTTAGGTTTCCTTTATGTGTTCTGTTCAGCGCATACAACCCAGACCAGATGAACTAAATCAGAGTAGATTATGATTACTGTGTCTGTTCATAAAAAACACACACAATCATTATGCATCATCATTTTGGAATAATATTCAGCAAATGCAATTATCCAAAGCAACTTACAAACAAGAGAGTATTTAAAGGAACAGCACCCAAAAATGAAAATCTAGAAACATGATAGCAACGTAGACTACAATAGTACAAAAAATTCAAACGATAGTCAAATGTGCCCTAAAACTTTTGGATTTCCTAAATTCTTCAAAATACCTAATTTTGTGTTCAACAGAGCAAAACATGTATATTTTTTTTTCTACCGTGGTAGTCAATGGTGCCCCAGAAATCTCAGTTGCTAACATTCTTCCAAATATCCTTCTTCCTGTTGAACCAAACAAAGAAATGTATACAGTTCGTACGAAATGGCTCTATTTGTCTAGTTTAAGTAGACACCAAGCCAGGTCATAGTAAACATCAAAAACACCCAAGTTACTCCACAGAAATGAGATAACCGCTCAAAACACCTTAGCAACACCCATCATCTCTGACATCCCTGCAATTCTTTAATGATCTGGCCGGACTGACAGACAGACCCTCCACATTCCCATAATCATAATAATTATATATTAGGCAAGGGAACGAATGTCCTCTCTAGAGGAACAATCCTCTGGAGTCTCTATAATCTGTGTGTCTTGACAAACGGATTTCAGCACTATTTGAACACATTCTCAATGTCAGACATCGATAGCTCCTCCCCTCCGCTTTCCAACAGCCTCTTCTACATATTCATGACTCACAGAGATCAATGAGCTGCCAGAAAGACTGATGGACAGAAGCAATCGCCTTTAGGACGACAAACACAAGCCCTGGAAATTATTCTGAGCCGTCTGACAAATGAAAAGAGCATGTGCTAATGGAGAGAGATGATATGAATTAAAGGAACAGTTCATCCAAAAATTCTCATTTATGGGTGTCACTCCAAACTTATACAGCATTCTTTCTTCTGTGTAATGTTCATATTAAAGAATAGCCTGGTTTTTCAAATAAAACGAGAATTGGGGTTTTAAATTGAAGTCAATGTCTTCCAGTTTTATTCAGGACGCACCATTCGTTCTTACTAAATAACTGTTTCATTTAAACTGAAAGAAAATGAGATGTAAATTTCAAACAGCTAATGCACAAAGCTTAAAGCGATATTCAAACAGTAGAGAAGGAAATGTGGTACCCAAACCGGTACATAATATTCTTAATTTACATTTGCAAAATTGATGCTGGCAGTGTTTGCACACATAACTAAAAAAACAACTGTCTCCATTCACTAAATGACTTCTAAGATAACAAGTTGAACTGAAAATAGCCATGTTTCTAAAACAAGTTCGGCCATCATTTTGTGTTCGAGTTCAGAGGCAGATGAGGTGTATCATCATTAAAGTCATAGATTCATAACTTTTTTTTATTTTACCTTAATTTCTCACCACTTTCCACAACTCTAAACTAGCAATACAGTCCTGGCTCAACGTCTGACCCCTCTGCATTGTGCCACAGCTAAAGGAGATGAAAAAAAACCCACGGATCCTTCAGCACAGCATGATCCCGTCGGAGGCTTTGTCCGAGGTGACCTCAAAACAAAACACGAAGAAGCATTTCGATTAAAACATCATTCAATGACAGTCGGCTTTGTAACACAACAAAGCAGACACCTCCTGATGCACTTGGCCAAATCAACAATAGCAGTAAGTCACGGTGCGAGAATGATGTATGCACTCAACACTAAACCAGACTAGGCTAGTCAATGATGGGAACCACAGCGGAGAGAAGTGGGGGGCAGGGAGGCAGAATTTGCACCCTGTAGGATTTGAAGGGGGGGGAGAAAGTAGCATCCATTATTAATGCGGCTGCAAGGGGAAATGGATCAAATGTGTCTTTTGGTGGATCCACTATATCCAAAATCCATCAATTATTTGTTATTCATTTTGCTAGCTTTACCTTCTATATTCTCGCAGCCATTACAAATCTCATTTGGCATCACCGCCGACACCAAAGTGATCGGACACCATATGGAAAGGTAGAGAAAACATCAAATTAGCATTTCCCAACAGCACAGTGTGCATTCGTAAGAAACACAGTGTCGCACGCTGAATAATTCAATCACACTTATGGTAAATACCCATAAAACATACGGCCGAGACCATAATGGACATTCGGGTGTAAATGATACACGCTAAAGCAGCTATAGAGCAACCACAGCACATTGTATTCAACGTAACAAGCTAAGGCGTGGTGGATGGGACGGCAGATGAATAAGTAACACCGAGCAGATGGGGAGGAGGTAAAAAAAGATATTGATTGTACCACCTCCAGCCTGAGATCAGCACAGGCTTGCAGGAAACGTCGGCAAAAATAGAATGTTTGCAAGCCCAGAGGCCAGCAGTTTACGGCAAGCGCCCCCCCGGGACGCTAGCGGACACAAACAAGCTTCAAATGAGCCTCCGCCGGTCATGCCACATATTCCAACCTGCTTCCATCCCCCCATGCCTTCACATAACAACACATCAAATGCTAAATGAAATTCAAATGGGAGCGCTGCACGACGGGATAGATGTTTCGAGTCATTGCCGAGGTTCTCAGGGGCCCAATACGGCACAGCTCCATAACCACTTAAGTACTGGTCAATTTTCCACAGAGATTCTGATGTGAAGTGTGGCAATGTGTGACTGCATGGCTGATCGATGCGCCGTCTTGCATTTCTGTTGAGATTCCACGGCAAAAGCGCACGGCATTTGTCTTTCCCCATGTGCCACTCGCGTAGGATCCTAATGATCGCATTCACTTGTTCATTAGCAGAAAGAATTCACTGGATGAAAATGGACGGCAAAGCTTGAAATGATGTTAGGAAGGCTTTACCTTGAGTAATTCGGTTAGGAGGGTTCAATAACGACGAGCCGAATGAGCACCAAAGCTGGTCAAGGACCCGAAATCAATTTGTGCAGAACAAAGCGGGAGGAATGAGCGAAGGTTAAACCTGTGTAAGGTAAATCTCATTTTAGATCGAGATCGCTGCTTCAAGTACACTTACACAAGACTGCAAGCGCTCTGAACTATTGAAAGACTAAACGGCTGAAGGGAAAGATAAATATAGTCAAGACAACGGGTCACGGCTGCTCAGAAAGAGGATGATATCAAAACTTGTTAAACTGTAGAGTCAAACTGCGAGAGCTGTAACCAGCTTAGACATTGTTCAATAAAGCTTTTTCGGAAATTCTTAACCTATTACATTGGTATCCCGAATAGAATATATGAATAATACACGTTTACATCGTCGCCTTGAAGTAAAAAAGTCTTAAAGGGACAGTTCACCCAAAAATGAAAATTCTTTCTCATTTACTCTGTATGATCTTCCTTACAGAATACACAAAAAAACACATTTTAAAGAACATTGGTTCTTTCAGTGGACTTTCAAGGAACTTTGACTTTCATTGTATTGACACAAAACCAGACATTTCTTAAATATCTTCTTTCTGTCTTCACAAAGAATCATATAGATTTTAAATGACATAAAGAGTAATCAAATGATGACAGAATATGTAGTTTTGGGTGAACCATCCTCTAAATGCTACGATCAAAGATCAAAAGGGGGGCTAAAGGGAAGCAACCGCTACACAATATAACCAGAACAACAAAAAAATAAATCTGTGCCCATGTCAGTTTGTCTTCTATCACGGCCGCTGACGCTCACCCTCACTGTATACTAGCTGGAGACAGATGCGGGGTCCAGATTTCCTAATGACTTCCTTCCTTTCACACAACAGTTTCCTCTCAGGAAAATATTACTCATACAAACTGCTGCAAGCGCTGACCCAAAACCACAATACACAAGTCACCATCTTTAATTAAATGCGAGTGTGCTTTCACCGAGATAAATCTCATAAAAAATAAATTCCACGAGGGATGAGTTTACTGAACTCAAAACATCAAGTATAAAAACATTCTCAGATAACAGTGAAATGACACACAAATGCATTTCATACTGCCATAGAAAATTATACAAGCACGTCTTCAAATCAGCATTGATATTAATGGAAAATCCCCCAAAACACTTTGTAAAATACTGTCCTCCTCACAGATTTGTTTTTGGAAGTTAAAGTTGCGTCACATATGTAACATCTCACAACTGTCACACATAACACTCTCAATCTTTATAACCCACAATTGTTTCATTCTGTGTGAGGTTCAAAATCCTTAAAGAGATAGCTAAAGATAAACATTATGTCATTTATAAACCCTCATGACATTCAAAATCTTTAAATGACTCATATGTGGAAAACAAACAAACTAAATATATAGAGAAATGTCTCAGTAGTTTAGTTTCCATTAAGTTGAAATCAATCGTTTGGTAACCGACATTCTTCAAAATATCTTTTGTTTTCTGCAGAAGAAAATAATTCGTATTTTTTCTTTTCGGGTGAATTCTCTCTTTAATGCTCAACTATTTCTGCCTTTAAATCAAGTCTAAATATAAGTGTAAATCAAGACTATATAAATATAATCAATTGAGTTTATTATCATCATCAAAGCACAATATACCTGCTGACCTAATAGAGAATATAACACACTTTAATAATTGAGGTAAAATAGGTTCCTTTCAAGTCTATGACTGGAGCCTGTGAGCTCAGGACAGTTCAGCAGATTTAACCTAATTAGAAATGAATTATCACTTTAGCCAGCGTGAGACGGCTCTATTGTCACTATGTAACTAAGGCTTTACCCAGTGGGGGCAATTGAACCCCTGACCCTCCTGTTTTCGGCATGCAATGTGAGACACCACCCTACCACCCTGACTGCGAACGGCTGTGCTGGGAATATGGCAGCGATAAAATAGACTACTGTATCTGGTGGGCTGGTTTGGGTGTGTAAGCCCACAGCTTTACAGAAACTGGGAGCGTTCTTATTTTGCCCAAGAAAAGACAGATGCCATGATGACTGGAAATGTTATTCGACTGCAACCACCAATTATCCAATCACTCTGTTTTTGTGTACATGATTTCGCCTAATTCACATAAAGTGGGGGGATTGTGCGAGTGTCTAGAGGTTAGAAATGCAAGATAAAAGTAAATTTGTGTATAATTGCGCCGCATAAAAAAACATCCCTCTTTAGAAGCTTCATGTAATTGCTTTTTGATGAACATAATGGAAAGGATGCTACAACCGCACCTCTGAAAATCATGGGAGAGTTTTCTCTCCCAAAATGACCTAATTACAGAAATCAAACCTTATTATGAGGTGAGTGGAAATCTTATTTGTGTACGGTGAATCCCAGGAAGATTCAGCCCTTGAATTTGGCAAATATGCCTGCAAATCACAGTCAAATATTAATAGCCGACTCGTCTTGTAGCTAGTTCGCTTCATTTGTGAGCACGAGTGATAAAGGCCATTTTTAATGATCTCTGTTGGAGGGATTATACCCATACGGAAATGACCCATGGTTTAACTACAGTAACCCTAGCCTTTTGGTTTTATGTGAGGTTGAAACATAGTAAGCACAAATTGACCATGATGTAACTAATTTAAACATGATATTTGTAAAAACTCTGCATACATATGACAAAATTACAAGACCACTTTACCGTGGTTTATATTCCTAAGGGTATGCACCTTGGCCCTTACGCAAGCGGCGGAGTGTAAAACAGGAATGACGGGCGCTCATAAATCTGTGCAAATCTCCTGTGCTTTCCATGGAATAGCAGGTAGTCAGTCAAATGTGCATGGTCATCAGATCTTTTGCATAAAACAGCTCATTAGGCATACGCAGGAACAGCTGGCCCTCACTTAATGACGCCCACGTGAACATGCTCTCTGGTATCATGTGACACATGTCCGAGAGGACAGTGCTGGAATGTCAGAAAGACTCTGCAGGAGCTTTCTCTGCTTTTTCTAGTGTTCTATTTTTTCTATCACAGGGTCAGAGGTCAACGCTTCAGGTCGGGGACCTAGAGCAGCTGGCTTCCATCACTCCTGTCGCTCCTTTAGGGAATCGTGCATGCGCTGCAGCTGCATGACAGTCTACAAGTTACAGATGCTGCACCCCAATGATCGCTGCAACATTGCTGAATAATGCGAAAACCGCATCCGAACCCCCAATCTCATTGAGGGTTACGTCAATAAAGGGCGATTCTGAAAGCGAGAGAAATGCAGACGATGACAGGACTAATAAAATTACTTTAATTAAATATTGCAAATCGAAGCATATGAAAAGCTTAACCTTGGGGTTTACGAACCCCAAACCCTTGTAAAGAAGAGTTTTGCATTTGTTTTCTGAGCAATCATACTTGACATTTTTCCCAGGTGGATAAATAAATAAATAAAAATCCCATAGACTTAAATTTAAGAGAAAACCCGGGCCACATCTATGGACCAAAGTGGAGACTTAGAGTGACCTGTTTTGACTTTCGGCTCAGGGGAGAAGATTGTCAGAATATTATTCATTCTAAATTTAAATTGTATAAATAAAAAATAGAATTGTTTAGAATAATAATATCCAAATATTATTAAGAATGTGGTCACGTGACCTCAGTTACGTCACGGCCTTTACACTGTGCGCCAATAACGCTGTCTGTAGATTCTCTTTATGTAAACATGGCTAAACAGCTATCCATGCGGCAATTTTTTCAAAAAGTCACGTCTAGACAATGACACTGAAGAAAAACACACTGAGTCACCTGGAAATGAAAGTGAAATACACACAGCAACATCCAATGAGTCGAGTGCTTATGGCAGCATTTGTGCTTCAGCCTCCACTGATATTCTCACTCAGCCGGCTTCCGGCTAGTAAATCAAATTAATAAATCAAAACTGTCCACCTCCAGATCTGTCCACGATAGAAGAACAGGTGTCCTAAAATGTCATCCTACCCATCAGATTGTCCTATCAGGCATGCGCACATCAATGTGACGTCATTTGTTTTGAACCCATTTTGATATGGTTTTGTCGTTCTTAAATCATTCTACATGTTTGTTTAATACAGGTAGGATAATCAGATAACGTATCAACGATGTAAACTAATTCTAATCTGACAGGCTATTTTGCATTGTAAAATCACCCTACCTGTATATTTTGTCGATGTGGTTTAGATTATATTAATTATTACACTGCGGTAGGAAAATCTGACAAGGTAGGACAATTCGACGGAACACAGGCTACTCAACCAGTGCTGGGAAAATATATGATTACCGTAATCGATGGGAAGCCACGCTCCTTCAGTTCTTATTGGTATTATGAACAGTTCAAATGGATTTAACATAGCAATACAAAAGATGCCACATATTTTAAAGCATGCAGACATTTTCCTGAGGTACACACAGAGTTTACTTTCACAAGAGACGGTTATAATAATTGATAACGCCTCCGACAGGCCTGTGACAAACATGAGTCTAGTAAACCGCATGCAGTTGCGCTGACTTTTGATGCATACAGGGAAAGCCATGCACCGCAAAGCCGTGGGACCGTGTTAAATCAACTGCACGGTGATGGCGTTTCATTTGTAGAGCGAAGTTTAGTGAAATGCATCTGACGCCACAATGGGACAGAACACCGGTCCATCAATTTTTCTTAAAAATGACAGCGGTTGAAAGGGTGATGCAAATTATTCTGACCCCCGTCATCTACTTTTTGTATCCGCCTCTACTTCGGCCAACAAGGAACCACCTAGCAACCACCCAAAACACTCTAGCAACCACACAGACATGCCAACAACGCACAACACCTTAGCATTTAGAAACAACCTTATATAAAAAACAAAACAAAAATAGACTTAACACTTAACAACACTGTAACACGTAACGCTCACAAAAGCACATTCATCCTCCTCAGCCCTTTTATTAACTTTAATAACAGCTACATATCAACATAATATGATTCAATTTACACCTACAGAGGAACATGATGTACGCATTTCTCTTATTATATATAATTATCACTCTCAAATTCGGTACACCCATTTTAAGAAATTCTCTCTTTAAATAAGATGTCCTACTTTATTTGTCAAACACTCCTTAGGGCAACCAATAGAAAATAACTTCTTAATCTACACATGGAGAGAAAATTCCCAGCGTTCACTTTTCCACACCTAAATTCCTATGGTAATACAAATATAGGAGTGTTTGTTTTTCCAGTAGGCAGGTATGACAAGCCCTTTCTGGATATTTGTGATAAAACAAAGCGATCAGAATGGCAGATCTTAAATACACTGCCAGGAGCCAGAGGCTGAGTTCGGGGAGACTGGCACTGAGTCTTAGCAAACACACAATCTTCTGTGATACTCTGCGTACCCTACAGCTCTACGGCGCACCGTGAGCGTTTCTCCTTGGGAAGGGACCCCGCGGTGCCCGTCATCAATGCTCAAACAATGTGCAACAGCAACGGTGGGGGGAGATTGGGGGGCTTCAATCACCTTTGAGTATTTTTTTCTCACCATTATTCTGCTGGGCCACTTGGAACAGATGCACGATGTACGCAGACGTTACTCACGTATAACATTTGCAGAGATGTCTGAGAACAGGAAACGGAAAGAGGGGAAATACAGCACAAGGTTACTGGTATGTATTATAATATATGTAAATACGGACAGAGGTTAAAATTGACTTGCACTGGCTACTGAACCTGGAGTTTCTTCTACAGGTTAAAACAAATAATCGGATTCATTTCTGAGACGTTAAGTCAGAGCAAAGATTGAGGTATAATTATTTATATTACTTCATATTTAAAAAAAAAAAGACAGATCTCATCCTCTTATTTTCTACCATCCAATGCATTTAAAGCTTATTAACACCAGCTCGACAGACGTCCAGTTCTTTATAAGTGTTCATGTAACCCAGAAATGCGCAAACTCTTTGAACAGGCCATACTTCTATCTTTATATCACCCAATTAGACTACACTACAACTGTTCATATCTGGCTTACATGAGGTTTTAGATAAACTAGTGAACCATATGCATCATCAACATATCGAGCAGGTGTGAAAACTACAAAGTCTGGCCCTTTCAGGTTGCATGATTAACTGCAATGCTAGAAAACAGGTCGTAAGGAAAGTACTGGAGCCCTTTTCATGACAGCTGAACTAGCCGAGAAAAGATGGAGAGGACAATACTAATGAATGTGGCAATGGCTGTGAGCGGCCAGGCCGTCCTAGCATTGTTGGAGCGGAGAATGAAAGCTAAACGTTCAAACAAATTGGGTCGGCGAGAAATGGCTTCAAATAATACAGTTTCAATTGGACTGCACCAGTGAGCCGAGCAACACGCAGTTTTGCACATGGAAAATTGGTTTCCCACAGATGACACATCACAGGTCCTCAGGTCCGGCTTTGATAGGATATCGAGGCAAACTCTGCACAATGCAATTGTGAAAAAAAATGATACACGCATATTTACACACTTACGCATTCACATATAGGCATAAAGATAGATGAATGATGAAGTCCACCAGAAGCTCCGAGCAAGTTTTACATCACTTCACCAACTCTGAGCATTCATATCACACATGCATCATAATGCTCTCCAGCTGCTCGGCTGGCAAAACCCACAGCAGTAAGAATTTACCCGCAAAGAGAGGTCTACAGGGACGGCATCCACTCACCACCCAAATGACGCTCTTGACCACCAAACATTCCGTAGGCATGACGGTCATGACCATATCAACAACATTCCTCTGACAGAAATAAAAAGCCATTCTCTACCTTATGAGGATTTGAGTAGACTGGTCATTTTCTCAAACAGTACACTAAAATAGAGCACTCAGTAACATAATTACACACTACTGATGGTAATGCAGCGGAATTGACCGCTGTTGGCTTGGATCGTCCGTAATCTTTCCACTAATGTCATATAGCCTAAGCTCATCCTTTCAATAAATGGACCCGAATTTGTCACAAGTGGCTCTTACCACTCCAGCTTCAATTTAGAGGCTGATAACAATACAGAATAAACGCTAGTGACCACATTTATTAGCATTAATGATATTCAGAATTAAGTACTTACATACGGTATACTTTTCTACTGTTTTAATTTAAAGGTATTAAAATATTATGCAATGCAAGACAAATATTTCAGATAGTTGTCATATAACTTACAATTAAACAAGTTACAAGTAATGAATTATTTTATTATATGAAAAGGTGATTAAACTTAAGTTAAACTATAAAATAGCATAGTTCATTTTGTAGGGGGGCTTCTTCTCATCTAGCTTTAACACCTTTCATATGTTAAACATGTACACTGTGCTTATTATTGGTTCTTAAAGCGACAGTTCACCCAAAAATAAAAACAAATAAAACAATTCTTGGCCACCATTGACTACCACAAAAATTACAATGGTAGTCAAAAGTGCCCAAGAAATGCTTTTCTACATTCTTCAAAATATCTTCCATGGTGCAGAACGAAGAAATTTATAAAGTTATTGTTCCTACTATGGTAGTCAACGATGGCCAAGAATTGTTCGGTACAAAGCATTCTTCCAAATATCTTTCTGTGTTCATCAGAACGAAAACATTTATACAGATTTGGAACAACTTGAGGGTTAGTTAATGATTCATTTTTTTGGGTAAACTGTTCCTTTAGGGAAAATATGAAATGCTCCCTCATTTGTAAGTCACTTTGGATAAAAGGATCTGATAAATGGATAAAGTTAATGAATAAGTTATTTTAAATCCATAATGGGTTAAAATGCTTCAACTTTTGACCGTCCAAAGTCACAAGAGTTAAAAATTACAGTTGATATAGTTTCCTGAAATGGAAGCTCATGTCATGTGCCATGCATTATGGGACGACGGGGTATCAGTTCCAAAAGAAGCATGCTCCGATCGTACGCTGCAACTTTTGGTAAATGTAGCATGTCTTCTGATTTGGCGCACTGTGCACAGTTTACATCTGCATACCGCATAGTGAGCAGCTTATCGTTTCGAACATCAGTCACGATCAAGGACAAAACAAAGCTTTCGTCTTCTCATAAAGAATCCTAAAGGACATGCTGACAAATATCAGGTCAAATTATTCATCAGCACTTCTGCCGCCAGTACAATAAAACTCTTCCATCAATCACAGGCCATTTACATGCGGCTATCAAGCCTTCGTTTACACATTAGGCAATTAGCCAAGGGCCCATTGTCCATCTAAATTAATAAAGAACGCTGAAGGCTGGATCTCTCAGCTGGAGGTTATTGTAACGCCCTATTTCCAGTGTGATTCAATTGCCGACAATTCTGAATTTATTACAGTGATATTGATCCTCTTTGTTCCCCAGACATCTGAAAACATGCAGCTGCAACAGTCATGATGACTCCATATAATGATCATAATGCACAACAGTAGACTGATACGGGGGCAATCAAGCTATCGTGCCGAGCGGATACTACCACCAGCTGCAAGCAAACGTTTCAGTGCTGCACATTTAGACCACATGTTCTTGCATCTAGGATAAATACTGCAATGCTCATATTTTGCTCAAAAGCAAAAAATAACATTTTCTTAAACGAAAAAGTATCTATGGTACAAAAATACAATCCATTATATGCATTATGGCTTAACACGACCCCTGCATTTGGGGAGGTCCGCGAGGAAGCAGATCTCTTACATTGCAGAGTGGTTGCAGGCAGGGTTGCGTGTTTATACAGTTTAGCATGCTGTTTACATTGACCGCAGGGAAGCCATCAACAAACAATTCTCTCACAGCAGGATAAAGCCGATAAGATGGGATGTCAACAGAACAACTTTTTGAAAAATTCCTCATCTCAACACATGCCTGTTTCCTTTCAGGCACACTGAAAAGTTGGAACGTGGTTATGGAGATGTAAGCGGCCTGACCTTTACCAAACTGCTTATGGTTCGCATTTGCGTGATTTAGGACCTCGGAAAACGTGTTTCGCATAAACAGATATTTTCAGAAGTGGACCCCACAATTAGTAACTTGAAACTCGCTCGCCGCATGTAGGTCCAATTCTCTGGAATCAATCAAAACTCCCAAAGGAACACCCTGTTCTCCCCCCTAATCTCCTGGTTTTATTACTTTCCAGACAGAGCCTGCCCATTCCACCCAGCCCCCCATTCCTCTCTTTTGTACTGATCTCCAGCAAAGCCTGTGATTTTTACCCCAGCACATTGCTTTTCACGCAGCAGCAGAGCCTCTTCCATCAGCCTCGGCACGCAAGAGAAACCAGCCGCAAACTCTACAGCCTGCACTCCTCGTACGTGATCCCAATAAAGAACAATCGCACACGGCCGAACAGATTCCAACATGTTGCTGAAACAAATAAGTCAAAATGATGATTCGCACAAATGAAAATCGAGCTTTTTCGGTTGCACTGTAAACAAAAAGAATGCAAAAAAAAAAAAAGACGGCCATTTGGGAATCTCGTGCATGCAAATTACAACCTTTCTTGATTAAAAAAATGACAGCAACAGTTTATCTCAGACAAAGTGTGTGTTTTGGTCTCAAAATAAAGTCATTCGCTTTCACTCATAGAGTCAGAACTGTGCCCGTGTGAAAATAAACAGGTCAAACATCCCCCCCCAAAATACCTTTTCTTTCATGTCTGGATCAACAAGACACAATTCAATCTTGAATTAAACAAATAGAGTTCATTTCCAACACCCAACATAACAAATGCATGCAACCCATAATTGCATGACATAATGACAAATGTAAAATTAACATTTGGACGTCTAAAAAAATGCATGTAACACTTTCTTGCGCGATATAACGAAACATGTAAATGATTTCACACAGAAAGAGTGTGGGAGCTGTAGTGACACTCCAACAGTGTGTGAAATACGCTCCATAAGCACTGATCGTGAGGTTATTATCCTATAATAAACCAGACTCGAGTTATTCTTTTCTGGTTTTGGTCCCTTGTTTTATCGGAGAACCAGTTGGGTAGTCTATTTACGTGAATGCGAGTTAAACCATTGCAGTTAACATACAATTGGTCTGATGATAGAAATGTTGCACAAATGAGCACTGTAATACGTCCAGAATAAATGATCGTATTCAAAACGCAAGTGAGTTAAGAAGGTAAGTCACAAACATTCACCGCTTCCCTTTCTTGCATATACACGTAATTCACATGCCCGAGGAACACACAGGTAGCGCTGTAGAAAGTTTTAAAGACCCTCATGTCGATCCTACCTTTCTCAGCGTGCGAGAGCGTGATCGTGAGGCAGAAAACCGCGACGAGCAGCCGCTCCGCCATCACTTTAATCACGAGTCAAAGAAGTACCGAAAGGCTCGGACGCGATCCGTGTTTAAAATCCGTCCGATCGAGCGCTCGGGTCGGTTCAGTAGCGCAAACGCATCCGGAACGAGTCACTTCCGAAAGTTGCCGCTGGAAACATGAAGCTCGCCGAGAGGGAAGACGCGATCGGCCGGAGAAACGCGGTTTAAAACTTCAACAGGCTGCGGAGCCGAACCAAAGTCAATCCATATCCGCGAGATTAAAAGGACCCCGAGCTGGAAAAGATCGAAACCGGGGACGTCCGCCTGGACATTGTGCGTAAAGGTGGAGGTAGACGGTGAGAGTCCGTCCGGACGGTTGGAGATCTTTTTTACTGATCGGAGAGCGAGAGAGAGAGCAGCAGGAATTCAGATCGGATGGATCATTGGAAAACAGGGAACGGATCGCGCAGCCGTGCGGATTTATGACACGTAACCATTTCAAAGCCCGGAATGGCCATCCTATCTGATTTTCTTATCGTAGTGACTTCGAGGTTTGTCTTTCATGTGTTTACGCGTCGTTTCTCACAAGATTTTTTGAGCATTGACTAGTTTAAACAAAACACAAAATGTCCACGGATCCTTTTCCCTGTTATAAATCTCCAATTTCACTGATACGCTTTTGAAAACGTTTGGTACGAAAACGATAAACTTCAGAAATGTTAAGAATTGTAAAACTAACATAAACCAAGATTGGTATTCAGAATTATATCATTTTGAATTCAGCATGTTTTGCTTTCATAAGCAATGTCTGCTTCTATGCATTCCGTGTGGTTACAAAACCATATATAATTATAACGTTAAATTATGTTTAAAATAGTCATTAAGTAATTTAACTGCTATTTAAATAGGGAACATGTTTTCCATATCTGCACTTCATTCACTAGGAGGAGCTCCATCTACTGGCAAATGTACAGACAATTCTGTAAAGCCATACAAAAACTGTGATAGGCTGCATCTTTATATAATAAAACATGAGTGATCAAATAGGCTACTTCAAAAAAAATGCTATTAAATTACCATGATACACGTCCAAAACAACATTGTATAATATCATTTTATTCCTTTTGTTAGTGTAGAAGTTTTCATTAGAACTTCTCTAAATATAAACTCTATATACTTTTTAGGTTTTGCCATTAGTAGTATTTTGTATTTGCATTCAGATTTGATATAGATTTACATCCTGCATTTAAGATAGTACTTAGATCTGTTTAGGCATCTGGTTCATATCAGTTATAGCATTGTGCTTTGCTTTGCATTGCATTTGGTGGGCAGTCGTGGCCTAATGGTTAGAGACTCGGACTTGTAACAAACATGTTGCCGGTTTGAGCCTCAGAACCAGCAGGGATTGTAGGTGGGGGGAGTGAATGATCGGCGCTCTCCTTGAGCAAGGGACTGCTCCCCGGGCGCCTCAGCAATGGCTGCTCACTGCTGTGGGTGTGTGTTACTCGGTTGTGCACTTGGATGGGTTAAATGCAGAGCACAAATTCCAAGTATGGAACACCATACTTGGCCTTTCATTATTCATTCATATTTATCCTTTAATATACTATAAATCGTTGAGTAAATTGTCAAACATTGCATTTGTGGAATTTGTACTGTGTTTGCAGAAATGCATGGCATGCATACCAAATGTTTATGTTGGATCCCTCTTCACATGCATCTGAACATATTTTACTAGCATAAGCCTTTGGTAACATCCCTTATCCACAACATTTAGATCCCTTGCTTTCTGCATATGTTTTGCATAAACCCACGAATGGCATCTCTATTAGTCCCAGTCTGCCGAGAGAAAATTTGATTGTTGGAGGGGGCAGAACAGAACTGCATGGCTACTTTCGTATTTTTCTCACTTGGTGGCTAAAGGATTAAAGCACTTGGCAGTCAAGCTGCGGAGGATTACATGGATTAATACAGGTTTAGAAAACGCTGGCGGAATTAATCTGATCACTGTAAGCATTGAACCCTATTAATTTAAAACTGATTATTTGGTTGTGGATTGACATCATACTGCCTGTCGTATGGCAGCAGTGTTTGCTGAATGGCTAATGTACTGCAGTGCACAGTCTCATCCAGACTGAAGGCAGATATTTCAGTCGTGAAACTCTTTTTTCCAAAACACAGACTTTGATCAGTAAAACTCATATTTGTGTATAATATCACTAAATCTGAATTCTACATTCCTGTTGATAGCCAAAAGGCTGTCAAACTGTAACTGAATTCTCTCTGAGTGGCACATAAAACATGGCATAAAATGACACGGATTAACAAAAATCTTGTCTTTGGGTGTACTTATGAATGAGTTCTCAAAGCAGAGGTTTCCAAGCAAACACTTTAACTAAATTAGGAAAACTAAAAATAAGATAAAAGTATATGCTTAGTACTCATATGCAAATGTTGCTGCAAACCTCTACAGCGTTTCTGGAACACAAGACATTAATTGTCTGAAGAATATCTAGGTCAGTCCAAATAGAAAATAAGGATTGTGTCTGTCGCTTAAAAAATGAGCACCAAAATGTTCACAAATCCAACTGATTGATTCATACATAAATAAGATAAATCCGATTTTGTTATTTTTGAGTTTGACAGCCCCATTCCTTGTTAACTTTCATTACATCGAACAGAGTGGTCCAGATATTTTATAGTCAGACAGGTTTAGAACGACACAAGGGTGAGTATTTACAGAATTTTCATTTTTGGGTGAACTATTTCTTGAACTTGCACTCAATTATTTTGGAGCAGAGAGTCAGGGCAAAAGACAACAAACTTCAGAAGAAATGCTGAGAGCAGAGGCTTATGTGATCTTAAGTGGGTCGGCAATCTTTCGGCCCAGCAGGGGGCTTAGCCTGCGAGGCTGACTTCACCCACAGCACAGCAGGGGACCAAATCCTAGATGAAATGCCCAAAAAACCCCTGCCACAAATTCTAAATAAATACTCCATGGGCATCATGACCAAAGCCTCTGAGTTTGTTGGAGTGGGATCATCTCCTAAGGCAAAGAACAACTCTGGGGTTAATTTCGTAGATGTTAGTTTCATTGATTGACTCTACACTAACAAAATAAAAGAGACAACTCTGCACTTTAAATCATACCTTGAAAATGATTGATTACAGTATGAATGTAATGGGTTTATTACAGACATACAGTACACAGCATTTTTTGTACACAATGAAATAACATTGCAAGACAAAGCTTTGTAATACCAAAAGCATAGATTGCTACCTTTCAACAGTTCGTTCAACCTGTGCTTTTGTGGTTAAGAGCTTTCTTCCTGTTAAAGGATGTGAACTGTTGTTAAAACCCCTTAAAGAGGGCTTTCAATCACCAGCGGCCATCTGAACTTACGGGAGATGCAACCGTGAGGGAATAGGAAAAAACCTTTATCTCACATCTGTGAGACACTCACAACAATCTGAATCATGAATCACTTGGCTGGCAAGCACTGAATGAATATCTTTAGCATGTGATAAGGGAAAAGCCAATTCCACCACATCTCCAGAGCCATTATTTATGCCACATCTTAGGCAGAGGCGAATCTGCAGGCAAGAATGTTGGATTGTAATGTTTTATCTGAGAAAGATGGTCAAATATAACCATAGGGTGTCTGTCTGTCTGTCTGTCTAAAAAAATATCTGCAGTTAGTTTAATATGTATGTTCATGTGCTCCATTTCTAAGTTTCTTAGAAGTCATTGGGTCCTCTGGAACTGTGCCTTTCACTTCACCGGCCATTTCATTTATGTTTATTTATACATGTTTTTGGCAAAAAGTTTTCTTGTCAAAGCAAATTATGAGATAGTGCAGATACTGTGTTTGTGAGCAATACTTTAACAGGCTCCTGAGAATTCTAGGCAAAACTTGGATTAAAAGCAAAGTGAAAAAAAAAGAGTTATTTTCCACAGTTTCAAACTTACGAAGATTTAAAGACTGAAGATGTGAAAGGGGAACCACCAAGAAGGTTTTGCCAGAAAATAAGAAAAATAAGTAGATTTTATTCCCTTGGTAGGGAAAGCAAATACATCTTAGAAATGTTTGTGTGCCAGAGGCAAAGTTTATTCAATATGGAAACCAACTAAATAGATCTGGCAGAACTCACATACTACGGATAAACTTGTTGTCAGCCTACATGTATACAATTGTATTGCAACTGTGATGGAAAGTCCAGATGCTGGTGCTGCTTATTATCAATACTGTAAACATTCCTGACCAACGAACCTAAATATCCTGCAGGAAGATCTCGGTCAATTTAAACAGATTGTGGATTCGGAGTGGGTATCAAAATCTGTTCCAACAAGTCTGATGAACCCTTCATAACATCAAGCCAGGAAAAAGAGTTATCCTACAGACTTCCAATCTACAATAATAACATTACAGCAATGTGAATATCTGCCAAAATTGGAATTCAGTGTTTATAGCATTTTGCTTAACCATGGAAATGCCGGATCTACATTAGAGCAAACATCCAGATGGTGACTTCATGAGCACTGGAATGCTGTTATCAGGTAAGATTACAAGAGCACACAACAAGTGTCTAAGACTCGGTCTGCTCTCGTGATAAATTGAGTTAATGCATGTTTACATATGTCAGCAAGTCAAACTCATTTCCGTGAAATCCATATCAGGAATGTGATATCCTTTCAGAACTCATTTTGAAGATCCAGACCATTCATTTTTTTCTTCTAAAAGAAGGACATGACTTTTAAGCGTATGGGATCTTTAGAATGCACAATTATCTTATCACAACCTGAACCTACAAAGTATAATACTGTATAAGAGAGACCGGGGCTAGTTGTCACAAGGCTTGTAATGTTTTGTGTCAAAAGATCGAAATGAGAGTTTTCTCTAGCAGTTTGTGGGTTGTATGTTGGTTGGTTGGTTTTCCATTATATACATCAAAGAAAATTAAATGTCATTTTTAATTGAGCTGTTGGATAAAGTAAGTGAACACAATACAACAATAGCATACATTGTGGCAATGGTCCTTGTAAATAAACCTTGTAGCCATAGGCTCATTTCGAGAGCAGACAATTTGTTGGGCCAGGTGTTCTCCGACTCCAACACAACAGTTCAGACATGCACATCTGTTTGCATCTGATGCTTAGAAAAATGCATCCCACATTTATTATGCATCCATGTGTTTATATTTTATATCAGTGAAGGCATCTGCCAATTCTCAGTCCCTCTTAGCAATCATTTTTGCTAAAGTCTTACACCAATGTTTTAGAAATTGTGTATTGTTTGCCTCAATGATGGCACACTACTTCAAATGTGTTTTATTTTTAAACTGAGGGATAAGTCAATGTTATTATCTATCTGTTGTAATAAACATCATGCTTCTCTTGTACTGAACCTGTAGAATTGTAACTGGTCCCTTCAAAGCTACTTTTTCTTTACACTCTATACTTTTACCTTGTGTATTTTTAGGTTTAATTATTATATTGCATATTCCAATAAGGCGTCTATTATTGGCTTTTGTGTTTTGAGGTGCGGTAAGGATTGGTGTTGGCACAGCATATGGCCTTCCTCAGCTAGAGCTCATCCAGTCTTACTGAACAGGTGTAACAGCAATTTACTGGCAGGGACCGCTCAACAATAACGTGATGAGAACCAACTGGCAGTGGTCCCTCATCACTGGGTCTCACAGCCAGAATATACCACGTTTTCAGCAGCCAAGGCACAACGCCACAGAACCCAAACCAGTGCCAAAGTCCTCATAAATGTTGCATTAGGAGTTCATGCTTTTAATGTGTTAATGAGGGAATAAAACAATGTGCCATGAATAGCAACATGTTTGGAATTCTTCAATTCTGTAGATATGTTCAATATTCAGTACTGTACTGGATGCGAAAAGTTACTGCTGCTTAGTGCTCAACGTAAGCTAGTTTCCTGCAGAATAATCATTCTCCTGTAAAAGGTAAACCAAATTATTTTCAGACTGGTAAGAAATCTACATTATAATCAGTGGAATGGATGGTTATTCTACAGTTTAAATAATGAGACCCTCTCCAAAGTGCTTCTCATCCACTTTTTCTGGCCAATTTATTCTGCCTATCATTTGTACTGTGTAAAGACGACAGAGAGAGCGAGAGAGACAGAGCGAGAGAGGTTACAATAAAGCAGGCTGTTCGTATTCCACAGGCGGAGTTATTGCAGGTAGCAGACAAAACCAATCACCATAATGTGTTATTCATCAGCTCAGAATTGTTCAGCACAAGGCCACAGCGTGAAATAGACACACAATTATACACAAACGTGTATGCACAGACACGCACAGACACATGTTCAGATGGGCTTGTGGCCTTCTAGCTCAACCACAGACGCACAGATACTTTATTGTAACATTTTGGCATTTTTAGCTGTTTTGTTTTTCAATTTAGCACAGTGTTCACAATTCCTCCGAAACAGACTGTTGAGTGATTCTACAAAAGCTCAGCAATAATTAGACACCCAAGGCATAACGTATTATAGATGCACTGGACTGATTATTTGATTGTGACTCTACAGGTTTCTAGTTAACATGAATGTAGAACATGATACTCTCCTTCAAGGTCATGAACAACAGTGCTGTTTAAAAATATATGAATCAGAATATGTACACGTCTTAAAGGTCCAGTAATGAAATTTAGCGGCATCTAGCGGTGAGGTTGTGAATTGCAACCAACGGCTCACTCCACACCTCCATATTAAAGCACTGACGGTGGCTGATACAGAACTTAGATGTCGTCACCTTATCACCTCTTTGCCGAAAGAGAGAACGTGTTTTCGAAATGCGCTCTTTAGAGCAGTTTGTCCATTTGTAGAAAACATGACAAATTCCATGCAAGGGGATCCAGTCACTTGCTAACAAGTTGCAACATGGGACTATACAGACACGTCACACGAGTCAAAACTGATGCAATAAATTAAAACAGTTCAAATCCACATTTGTAGTAATCCACAGCTTTATTTCTTACAGTATAAAGAATTTTAGAAGGAACGTCTAAAGTTGCAAAACATATCAGAGAGGCAAGTTGCTCATGGTACTACCTACTGTAACGTCTGCTTTTCCATTTGACTATTGTTAACATTAAACAATACATTTATTTTATATTCGGCATAGGTAGGATAAAGCGATGGCATAGAAACGGTCAACACGTCCCAAACAATCTCTGCGCTGAAAAGTATATTCACCAAGCCTTTCAGAGAACATATGAAACTAAATCCAGGGCTGTACGCCTACCTCAAAACAACTTCCCGTCTGGGTCATTATGAATGATGAGGTGCTACTCTACAGGCTTGACCCACTCAGCTATCTGCTTTCTACAATACTACACACACACACGCCATTATCCGCTCAACGGATTCTCTCCACACAAGCGGCTCCATTATACGGCAGCATTTCTGTAGAGTACAGAGAGAGCACGTTTCACCCTGAAACACAACACCTGAGAGGCAGTCTTTTAAGAGAGGTAACACAATAGAACCTGCAGGATGACGGTAAAGCAAGGTGTGGGATTGTCAATTAATCGGATTATTGAAGACTCAAACAGAGGCAGTGCTATCCAATGTGAGTTTCTTCCCACAAATCCTAATTCAACTGATCTCTTCTGTTTAAATCAAACTGTGACGGACCCCACCCCCATTTCCCTACATATGGACCGGGTTATGAGGAAACAGTGAACGCCCACCCCCCCCCTCACCCTCTGCTAACAAGAATCAATAGCAAAGCTGCTTTAAGGGTCATTTAAAATAATTATAATGTAGGTAGCCTATACGACCACTCGCCCATTCGTCGTCATTTGCACGAGTAATATTTCACAAGATTCAATCAGAGCGCTGCTATATACATCACATACAAAAACATCATCATATGTACAGAGTAAATGAATTTAATCTACATGCTTCTATAGCAGGGCTGTTAAACAATTAATCACATCCAGAATAAATCTTTGTGCTTAGAAATATATGTCTGTGCACTGTGCATTTCGATTTATCAATATAAATTATGTGTATATATATATATACTGTATGTATGAAAGTATTTCCCAAATATATACAAGTATGTTTAAGTTGTCATTAATGTGTTTATAAATACAAAATTAATATGTACTGTGCAGAGATATATTGTTTAAACATAAACTTTTATTCTGGATGAGATTAATCGCTTAATCCATACAATAAGGGTACTTCCCTGAATCTTTTGAATTAAGTATGAAGGAAACTTTGCAACTTATTTGCCACAACACAAATGATTACAACTTTAAGAATGACTAAACTGACTGCAATCTCTCAGATGTAAAAACGCAACACAAATATACTATATGAATGATAAATGTATATGAACATCAAGCCTGCATGGTTTGCTGTTAAAAAACACGTTTCAACTGGTCTCTATCAGTAAAGCATTGTGTTAAAAGTCATGGTTTTTATTGCCAGGGAACACACATAATGATAAAATGTATAACTTGAAAGGATTTTTTTTGTTTTGGGTAGTTGCCAAATATATCATAAATGTGTCCTGACAGGAATAATTTCGGAAAAAAAAATGTATCAAGGTAATCTGTCCTGTGCTATTTTAAATGTATTATTCATTTTAATAATATAAAAAATATATCATTAAAAGTTTGCTTTTAAATTTGCAGATTTGAAAAGTTGAATATGTACAAAGCTGAGTTTAATCCCTGCTTTTCTATTTAATGGGAGCTGACATCATGTGTTTACATCACTCAAGCAGGTAATCTGTATTGTTCTCTTTTCTGATGATATTGTCTGACTAGTGTTAGAATAAATGTGCGAGTTGGCTTGTCTTTCACAGCCTCAGGGACTTGGCAGCTATTCTGAACGATGGACAGAAAATGATTTATGAGAGTGTCACATGCAGTTGGGATGGAGCTCCAAAGACCCTCTTCTTCAGTATTAACAATACTACAACCCCTCCCCATCTCTTCCTGACTGGTAACAGGTGGCTGGAAAGGGATGGACGTTTAGGCAGGAAGACAAAGCTTTATGGTCGACTGAAAAGCGAATGAGTAACAAAGTTATGATGTATCCCCGGGCAAGAAACTCCAAGTGTTGAATGAAGCATCATCAATTACAGCTAATGACTGCTAATCACTGACTCGTCCAATAAATAGGGATCACACTGATGTCTAAAGCAAACCTTTATACTTGGGCATACTATAAAATAATATATTACTGCAAGGTCCATTTCTGTGCAACTGCCTGGTACAACTTTTCTTGCCGTCAACCTGTTCTGCGCCAACCTCACCCCTCCATAACCCTCATTAGAGACATTGTTTCCTCTAACAACCACTAAGGACCCAACCATCATTTATCTGGTTATCATGGCCCAATCAGCCACTTCTGGTGGATGCTTCAAGCACACCATTATGGAACAAAAACAAATTCTTTTTAAAGGCATTTCTGTTCATTTGGTGGGCATATTGGTTACACCCTGAGGCAGATTTTTATCCATGCAAGTACAGCTCCTATTTACCTGGAGTAAGACAAAAACCTCCAAGATTGTAGGTCAAGGTCACACACCAACATATTTCAAACCAGGTATAAAATTTGACAGCAACAGTATCATAAAATCTGTTTTTTTTTAGCTCAAACTACACAACCGAACTGCACTTTTCATTTATGCTATGGGTATATGTAGTTGAAAAATGTACTGCACATGTGTCATGGTGTGGCGGTGGCCTGTTAATAATACATTATTTTATTAATTCATTATATTATTAACGGTATATTTGTTAACTACACTCATACATATACATACATATAAATGAAACAAATGCATATACTTATGGATAGCAGTCCTCAACTTTCAAAGACCCCCATTGACATAACATATTGGAATGGAATGCCAACTTTTAAGTCTTCTGAAAACCCATCCGGTAACGAGAAATGATTAGTCTATTTCTAAGATAGACTATATTTAGACAGCATATTAGACTATATTTCAATGGCCTGGAGTGACACATGACCCTTTGGCCACTAGGGAACCGCTGGAGAGCCTCTTATCACAGTGTAATTTATCACAGTGATGTGGTCAGTTAAAAGGAAATGTTTTCAAAGACACATGTCACGAGTGAAATCGGCTGAGATAAATAATGTCCAGGGAGGGCAAATAAAAGCTTTATATAATTAGCAGTCAACTTTTGCCTATTCCCCAACTGTTGTTCATTTCAGCTCCGTATATTAGCACAGAGGCCTGGGCTGATCCTATTTTTAAAACCACATTTTCAGACATCATACAGTCAGTAGCTTACCATCTTTCCATACAAACAACGGAAAATCATGATAATCAATATAAAGTACCAGAGATAGCTTAAAGTCCCAGTGAAATAAAAAATGACACTGCCTATTTTTTCATTCAATTTTGCAGTATTTATTGTAAATAGTTTATCAATGTGGCTGATTCTTTTTCTTTGTGTGCCTTCATAATTTTTCATTAAAATCTGAATATCCACTTCCTTCCTGTAATGACTATCCATCTTGTTAGATGGCTTGGGTGGAGCATCCGTTAAATCCTCCCCTTCAACTGTCCGTCTGCTGCAGTTCCATTTCAAAATGCAACGGCTGTTTTTATACATCCAATCTAATCGGAGAGAAAGACAATAGCCACGCCCACTTTTTTACATTTGAAATTCCATCTCTCCAATAGGGGCTGGCTGCAGCCGATGGGGCGAGTGGAGCTCCACTCAAAAACGGAAATACGTCACCTCCACTCGAAGCCCGAGCGGATATACGTCACCTAATTTTGACCTCAACCCGGAAGTAATTTATGAAACAGCGCTGTTTTAATGTCAATAAACACTTGTAATGTTTGAATGCTACAAAATTATTGTTTAAATGTTATTAAATACCTTAATGTTACTAAATCCAGACATTGCTTCCAGGTTTGTTTTAAGAAAGTAAACATTATAATAGTTAGCAGTGAACAAAAAATGAAACATCAAATTAATACATTTTTATAAAATGTGAACACAAATCATTTAGGAATTTTATGTTTAAAGCAAAATAACAAACAACCACAGTAAATGTTGAATAGTTTCCACAAATTAAGTTTGAATTGTTTCGAGTAAAAAACAAAAACTATATTTACAAAACACATCAACGCCCAATATTCTGGAGGAGCTGAACACGCAGTGCAAGATGGGACCGTGAACCCTAGGAATTCGAGTTGATAGGTATATATATATATTAGTTTTTATATTCCTTTCTTTTCTTATGTTTAGTTATGTTTTATTTTTATTAAATGAAGCATTTCAGGATCAGGACTGCACAACAGCAACGTACAGTAGATGGCGTTATGTACAAAGGGTGTAATGCGCCAACAAACTAAAGAAGAAGAAGAACAAACGCACGACGTCATCTGTGTTGGTGTGGGATTTGATGTGCTCACCCAATCCAATCGCTGTCCTCTACCGCACCTGCACCTGCTGGCAGGGTTTGTGCTTTGCACCCTAAAATATTGGTCGGATACACGGGTACAACACAAGCGGAGGTTGTTAGTTAAGACTAGATTCACGTGGTAAATAACATCGTGTCAGTTGTGACAACAGTTATTAGTTACAGTTTTGATTTTCACTTCAAAACCACGGCCACTGTTCATGGCTATCGCGAGAATTGTATAATTATCGGAGTTAAATTGAAATGATTCTGTAAGGACCTTTACAGTGTACAGTTTGTAATTTAGCTGTCTTTACTTTGATGTAATACCAAAGTTACATCTGTCCAAAAAACGTCCCAGTGACAAAAACACTTGCAGTGAAATTTGGTTCAGCTTTTCCACCCCTACACAGACTCCGTTCATTTGTAAAAAATAAAATAAAAACTGGGGTTTATTCAGGCTATAAAACCCACTCCACTGCTGTCCGTATTGTTGTTTAATAGCTTGAGAGTCAAGCGTGTTATTTGGATGGAATTATTCAAGCTGGTTTGCAGATCCTAATGGTGTATTGTTGATCAACTGTATAAGCAACTAAATCTGGTTTTGACCCAATCAACCACATTCATCAAGCTTGTCGGAGCTGGTACAGAATAAAAAAGTTTGGTTTATGGTCCAACCTCAGCTGGCGAGGTTTCAGTAATTCAATTAAACAGTCTTTTAAATAAGTCGCTGTAAGTGGTTGTTTCTCAGAACCATGGGGCTCGACTGCTCTTATAACTTCATGCTGTGGTCCTGTTGTACACCTGAGAAATGACTTCTGAAGCATGGAACTGGAACTGCTGGCTGTATTTCTCACTGAAAAAGTACACAACATGGTAGGGTCCATTGCCTATTGTCCATGGTGACGGATGAAGGCTAAGAGCTTTGAGTGGGTAAAAAGTGCACCCCCCAGTCGGTGAGGTAAACCAGCAGGTATAAATGAGCATAGCAACATGTGTATACCATTTCAGAAACTCAACATGACAAGTCATAATGTGACTAATGTATATGTCAGGATAGGATAAATAGACCAGGATATGATTTTATCCATCTGGATTTGATTGTAAGAAGTGGGCGCCCCTTAACAGAATGAAGCTAGGCAGAGCAGAGAGTAAATCTGTATCCTTGCAAATAAAACAGTTGTCCATATTTACAATGTTTAATGTGATAAAAACAAACCTGTCTGTAAACCACAAATCTAAATTAATCTCTTTACCTATTTGAAGATTTTAGAGATTTTGGCAACCTGAATTGTCTTCCAAAGACATAAGAGCATCTTAAACCTTATCCATTCATGCATGTACTAATGCAAGACTTTCCTGGACTTATTACAGGATAATTTAATCATCCGTTCATTTTTAAATATTTTAATCACATTTAACAATCACATAGTAACGTTGTTTTGCTTGGAAGGCAGAGGTATCCATTTCAGCTGCCTGACAACCTGTTCTCAGAATGGAGATGGATGAGTGCTGTGGGAAGTGAGGTAATATGAGGCATCTGCCACTTTCTGCAGTCAGCACTCTGAAAGCTTCTTCGCTCTGGAATTTGTTAGTGGTGTTTGTTTTAGTGGTCTTTATTTCTGGGAACCCCCTCTCCCGTCTTAGGAATGTTACATAGCTTTTAATGGCCACCTTCTAACACTGTTTCTGCACATAAAGGTCTGATACAAGTGGTCTTATAATGCAAGTTCATTACCAATTCTCAATCATCGTCCCTGTAAAAGTGTAAGTCCTATTTACTCACTTCAGTACTGTTAAGTTGAGCCCTGGGGCAAGTGTGATGTATTGAACATAATAAGTAACAGGTGTGTGGGCTAGAGGGGGCGTGAGACATCCAGCTGTCCCTGCAGCCTCGGGTCATGTCCTTCCCATCTGCTGCCCCACAGCTCCCCGTGTTCCCCAACACCTGAGGTGCGTCTGTAAGGTGCTGCCCTTGTTCTTTCAGCCAGGGGTCAGAGCCCCTCTCCCTCAATACTGCTGATCCTCAAGAGTCAGACAGGAACCATGCTGATCGTCCAACGTGTCTCTGAAATACATCCGCGAAATTAAAAACAAATTTAATGGGTAAGCTGTGATTCATTGTGGCATGTTTGTGATTTTAAAGATAGCTTGGTATTTATGTTAGGCAAGTTTTTTGGTGCTTTGAAATAAAATGTTTAAACAGCTTTCAAGGAGAAGTCCACCCAAAAACAAATCTGTCATTGATAAAACCTGTATATTAATCTTTTAAGACAATATTTTTGAAAATGGTTTTGTGTCCGTACAATTGAAGTTGATGAGAGTCAATATTGTTTGGTTACATCTTCAAAATATCTTTTGTGTTCTTCAGAAGAAATAAAGTCATACATGTTTGAAATGACATGAGGATGAGTAAATGATGAAAGAATTGTAATTATTGGGTGAACTATCCCTTTAAGATATGGCATTGATTAAACAACATGATTCCAAGAAATTTGAGAGAAATATAGAGTAAAACGTTTCTTTTTATAAAATAACTACAGTATACATAACAATATTGATTTAACAACACGATCCGCATATTTTTCTTGTTAATGTTCTTATTAAAAGATTTATTCCATATGCATTTGCTGTTTTGACTCAAGCTGTTTCGCGTCATTCCTTAAGCTCATTTTGAATAACGTTTCACTGTTTACTTGAGTTAATTCTAATTAGGCTGAGAAAATGAGTCCAAGCAGAGCACCAAAAGTCCTTAGGAATTGTTTTCTTTGAAAATCTTACCTGTTTGTTTGTTTATTGCTTAGATTTAGTCAATATCTCATAAACTTAGAGAGCCAGAACTTCCACTCCTGTGCATAAATGTCATTTAAAACAACTCATATTATAGATTAAATAGATTTTAACTGGTTGCCGAGGTAACATATCCTATTTGAAGAAGCAGGGCTTAGTTTCTTAATAAAGTTCAATAAATAATGAAAGAAATGAAATAATTTGTTGACAAAAATCGGACAAAATCTTTTACTATATGAAAATGTCATGTGCTCACAAAACATGCATTATACAACTCATTTCTATATAATTTTTGTAACGTTTGACAGAAAATCTAGTCTTAAGGGAAAGCTGTGCTGCATAGGAGCTTACTGTATTAGGTTCAAATTCAATAAGTGCTTCAAACCCAACCACCTTCCTTTAGAGGTTTGTGGTATCCAGTCGATAACTGTGCATCTGCAGTCTGTCCAAATCTTTCTTACTGGACCATCTCATAATATTCCGAAGGTAATTTCCAAGCAATAAATCCTGAATTGATGACTTGTTGCTCCAGAACAGAATTCATTGCTGTCAGCTACAGCATCAGCCAGGCCATGCTAAACCAATGAATATTTCATGTTATATCGCGCTACGTTCTCCTAGTGTCATGAGTGTATTTCAAATTACATTTGTTTTAATGAAATCGATCCAATGAAGAAAACATCATTTCAAACCTGACCATCAGGCACCCCCTAGCAATGTAATTATGTTCTAAGGGTATTTGTTACTTGTCCATAGGCTCTCTTAAACACAGTAATTGCATTGCCTGCCTGCTCTGGCCAAGTATTTAAAGCGAAGTAATGACTGCATTGGGAGCTATTACAGTGTGGGTCAGGTTGTGATTGATGGGATATCAAAGTGACCCCAGCAGCAGCTCTATTGCAATAAATGCAGACTTTGTTCACGTGACCAGAACACGACACTCTCATCAACGACATAATGTTACACAACACAACACAACATTCTTGACACGGTCCACATTTCGATAATATGTATGAAATGTCCTGTTTTGTGCTTCCTGCATAAAGAGAAGTGTCATGTATCTATATTAATTGACTAATGCAGTGCTTCTCAAACTGGGGGCCCAAGATGGATCCGGGGGGGCCACAGGTTTGTGGCATTTTATATCCTAAATTGTATGCAATCAAACATCAGAAAATTAAGACCACCAACCAACAGAATTGATGTTCCAGCATTGTATAACTGAATATGTTTTTTGTTTAATTAAAATTGTATGTATAAGTCTCTATTAACACGGTTTGGTTTTTTGTACTATATTTTAATAATAATAATGCATTTACATTCAAGCTTTTAGCAGACACTTTTATCCGAATCCGCTTACAAAAGCAAGTATAGGCTACTCCTTACAGTGAATAATGAGAGAGGGAGCGAGAGGGAGAGAAGCTACAGCAGTCATACAATCTGTCAGCACATAAAGTGTGATGTCTCTCAGTTGTGTCATATCATCTGAAAATATCTGAGCCCTGACAACATGATCATATTGATCCAAGGCAGCAGCTTTATCAGAGCTTTCAATTATTCAGCAGCCCTTGCGCAGGTCATGAGACATTCTCTTTCATTCTCCATTTCCATCTCTTAAAAACGCTTTCTTGCATATTCAAAGACACCACTTCTTTCTTTTTTGTCTTTTTTTTATGTGTCTGATTCTAAATAATCTCTCTCTCTCTCTTGTTTGTGGATGCCCTTTATTAATTATAAAGTAAGTGTAAACACTACTGAATGTTGAATGTGTATCAAAGGAATGCTGAGTAGTCTATAAGATATTAACATGTCTGTGGATGATAAACAGCTGATTTGTTTGATTTAAAATTTTGACTGGGGACTGTAGGTAACAAAGGCAGATGTGAAGCGGTAGAACGTGTGCATGCAATCTGGGACACTGTCAGAGAAAGATAATGTGTTTTGTCTCATTACATCATTCTCTCAGTAGTCTTTAAAAGGCAGTTTCAATTTTTTTGGAAGTATAAAAAGGAAACCAAATCAGTGAAATGATTTAATGCAAAGCTTTTGAAGTTTAATTTCAGAAATGATTTCAGTTGTTTTGTATAAAAACCACAGCTTGGATTCATGTGGGATCAACAGTTCCAATTCAACACTGCCCTCTGCTGTTTTCAGTTTGTATTACTTGTCTTTAGCTATTACTGTCTATAACTAACAATTAGATTAAGATTTAAAATATATACAAAATAATCTCAGTTGAGTATCGCCCAGACGAGAGTCTAAAATAACATGACGCATTTAATAAATATATGCTATTTCTCTGTAGATCAGAACACTGTAACTTAAATCTGTTTAGTTTCAAGTTTTATTTGTTAAGTGTACAGATGTTTGTGACATAGTGTGATTCATGCATTATACATTACCAAAATAAACTCTAAAAGCTTTTAAATATAAAAAGAATTAAGAGATTAGTCAGATCCGAATTAGGAAGACTGTGATGTAGTATTTAGTAAAAATGAAGGTGCTTTAAATGCCATAGAAGAACCTTTTTGTCTAGTCTAAGTGTAGTAGGCCTATATACACAAATATTATATTTGTTATGTGTGAAAGTATGGTGCAGATGTTCATTGTAAACGGTGTAAATTGAGCATGATGCATGCTGTGTGTGTTGGTATGTGTGCAAAAGATGCAAGTACACACCCTGGTGTGAACTGTGGAAATTGTGTAATCACCATATCTCAACAAACAATAAAATATCAATAAATTTTGCACTCGGAACTAAGTGCTCTCTGTCACTCTGATTTGCGCCGATTGAAAATGAAGGCGCAGCTTTATGGGGACTGAAAGACTGGATGGCTATTAAAAGTTCTGGCCTAAAAAATGTGAATCTGTCTCAGGTCTTGTCCTTTGCCCTGATTCTGGCACCCAAAATCAGCACGTTCTGCAGCCCTGGTATGGCTGAAACAAAGAGCAGATGTGGTGTCTTCACCCAAGAGTGTAGTATAATGAGCGTCAGAAACCTCGGGAGGTGCAAACATTGAATTTACATTTACACACTTCCAGATGTGAGACCACCGGGACATTAACACTAGTTGTTGCTCGTTGAACAGACTGTAGGGGTGCTTGAGTTTACTTGTGTTTTTTTTCACACATAGCCAGAACTTTCCTGCACTAATAATTATGTGAATATTGGATTTGTCTTTAAGGTTGGTGTTTTACACATCTTGTGTGAGGAATTGAAATGTGTTTTAATAAACTCATTTGCCTGCAAATGCTAGACCAAACAGCAATTTAAATTGGTGATACAGTATTTACACCTTTAGATGCAATGTTTTTTTTATATACATTATTTTTTAATCATATTTGACATAGGATCTTCAGCCTATTGGCAGTAATAAAATGTATAGCGTTTAAAATGTTGTGTCATAATGGCTGTGTATCAGATAGTTCTGGGTTTATCATTCCTGCGTGTGACTTTTCTGTCAATTTGCATTTAACTGTGTAATTTCTTGTACATTTTAGAATAAGATTTTTTTGTTATCATGAATAATAATACAGTGTATACAGTAAGAAATTCGCACTGAATCTGTGAACCTATAGTTTGATTTTGGGTTGCATGTCTCATGTGATATCTGATGCAGTGCTAGTGGGAAGGAATGTTTTATTGTGTTAGATTGAATGAGGCGGCCTCGTGGGAATGTGCCCGTTATCAATTCACTTTTATTGGTCACTTCTGGGAAACAAACTCAGAATAACCATCAGTGGGCATACCATGATGCTTGTCTGCACTGATGTCATTAATAAGACATGGCAACAAAACACATTTAAAATATTTATACCCATTTTGTACCCAAACTATTTTAACAAAAGAAAAAAAATTACAAACAAGTTACAGAAATTCATCACTAGTAAATGTTTAAGTTCAAATGACTTGTATTGCCAATTTGAATATACAAAATGTAAGATATCTTCATTGTTCATTTTAGCTTCACTTCATTTTTTTTCTCATTCTTGTCACTTTGAATAAAAGCATCTGGTAAATGCTACCATTAGAGATAATGCTACCCTTAAAAATTAAACACTAGATAGTCTATTTTTTGTCATATAACTATAGTGCTTAAGTATGGTTGAGTGATTGTGGTGTCACGCTGAAAACATGTTTTGAATATGAATGAAATAGCTTGTTTTCCATCTAACATCTTGATTTAATATAGCATTAAAGGAAAGGTTTGCCTTCAAAATTAAAATTCTGTCATCGTTTACTCTTTCTTCTGCAAAACAAAAAAGAAGATATTTTGAAAAATGTTGGAAACACCGCTGGTCCCCTTTGACTTCTATTGTATAGACACAAACCAGTGCAATCAATAGGGACCAAGAGTTTTCTGTTAGTTTAGTTTACTTAAACAGAAATTCATCTTTGACACTGGCACAACATACAATACATCCACATGTCACATAATAAAAACACATAACACACATGGTCCTATACAACACATAACTGACCATTACAACACATTTTGACACTTTAAAGCAATTGGTTTAAAATGGTTACTGCTAGCGGGATAAATGATCTTTATATGCACTCCTTTTAGCTATCGGCATGCTCAGTCTACGCCCTGAAGTAAGAACTTCAAAGCAATGGTGAAGTGGGTGGGTTCGATCTGAGTACTGCGATAACCTTTGTTTGTTTCATAATATTCTGTGTTCTGCAGAAGAAAGAAAGTCATACATGTTTGAAATTACAAGAGGGCGTGTAAATGACATGACTGAATTTTCATTTTGAAGGTAAACTATCCTTAGCTACTTAATTTGTGCGATTATAGGGTGTGATGTATATTAGGTGAATGGAAGCCTGACTGACTGTTAGGGGCTGACAAATGAAACTTAGGATATTATATGTTTTTGTACAAAACTGTAATACATTTTGATCTCAAAGGTTTCCTAATATCATTCCAGTTCTTGCAGAATTATTCTTTGTTGTACTTTTTGTCTGTTTACAGCTAAGCTGAGTTGTGTGTTAACTGAACCACAATCCATCTGTCCCATGGTGTAAGCAGGAACCCAGCAGTGTGTGACAAGTGTTTTTTCAGCAGGTTGTCCTTGCAGACTTCAGCAAACTGCACAAGGAGATATACAGTCAATTGATAGCTTACCTCTGTCAGTATGACCAAGCACACATATATTTGGTTTTCGCCTAATCCCAGTTTATTTGTGTAACAAACGCTTCTGTTAAATTCAAGATATTGTGTATTTAGGTTACAAATAAAAAATGTGGGCACTGTTATCTAATTTTAATGTATTCTATGTGGACTGGGTTGATTTATTACTGTTTGTATATATTAAAGCAATATCAGGCAAGCAGAAGTGTAGGTTCTATATCAGCAAGAGGCTGCAGGTGTGCTGATATAGAGGTGGTGCAGAATATGTCAATTGTTTATGTGTTTTATGCAAATTGGATAACTGTGGTAAGCACTTTCTCACTTTTGGATGCTTTATTCATACATTTTTCAATTATCACAGGTTACAGCAACGTATAGAGCAACAGGTGCAAAATGTTAAGTAGTGATGATGATGAAGAAGAAGGAACGACAATAATTATTTATTGTGTACCTTTAAGTCCACAGCTTCCACTTCCCATATATTGGAATGTATTGAACAAACAATTCTCCCAAAAATTGTATTTCTCATCCCTCATGGCAGTATGTACATCTCTTTCTTAAACGTAGTGTTTATCTTATGGGTGACAAGATTTTGAAGAGCCAAAAGGCACATACATTGTAAATGAGTTTAATATACTTTAACTGACGGAACAACAACAGTTACAATATAGCTTTACATAGCTTTACTCTCTATATCTTTATCTTATAAATATGTTTATCGTATTGTATTTCTTAATTTTTTATACCCATAGGCCCTTATTTACAGTAAATCATCTGTGTACTGTATTCTATTGTGTACTGTTTTTGCTGTTTCTGTGTACTGGATGCTCCTGTCACCAAAACAAATTCCTTGTATGTGCAAACATACTTGGCACTAAAGCTCTTTCTGATTGTGATTCTGAATATGCATTTAATGATATGATGAGATGTCTCAATGAGAGACGATGCATTCAATCTAAACACAAATCCTCAAAGTAAGAAAATTTCGTTATTTTGTAACACATTTTGTTATTCAAGTACACAAACAGACTCTCAGACAGATTCACGATGGGCGAGATTTTATGTAAACATATTTATATTAGTCTATCTGTACTTTTCACAATCACTGGATTCTCATCCAAATCTTGAATCACTCTACTCTCGCGGTATTTTGAAGTCATACGCCGATTGGTCTGCGCAGCGCCAAATGAAGTCGAACTAACAAACACAGAAAAAAACTCTACAAAATGGATTTAAAGTGTCAAAATTTTTCTGTAATGTATGGACCGGTGTCTAAAAATCCAACTAACAATGAAAACTATTTGAAACAAATCCTAAAATGATCAAATTTAATGTCACAGAAGATGTCACAGAAGATTAAAATTTTATACATTTTTTATAAAAATGTCCTAGTAGAAAACATTACTCCTGTGCATCTTAAGACAAAACAATGGCGCTGACATACTTTAAAATGTTTTAAGGTGAGTTAATTTCAGTTAAGTCTGCTCAAACATTATTTTAGTCTGGGATTAGCTTTAAACCTTGTCTGTGAAACCGGGCTTAAGTGTGGGTGAGAGAGAGGGAGAGTATGAGGGGGCGTGGCATCACGTCTTTGTTGACGCAGCTGCATCAACTGTATTGGCTTCTGCTCGCGGGATGCTGAGAGTGCGTCTAAGAGCATTGAGGAATCACAGAGAATTGCCCCGAGCTTTTCCATTCATTTCCGAAATTGAATTGCTTATATGAGGATGGGAATTTGGGAATATGCTCTTTATTTGGCTGCCACAACATGCGTATGGAGGGGTGAGTCTAATGCATGATTGATTCTTCATTGCATTATTGTCTGATCCTTTACTGTTCTTAAATTAAGTTAAGCTGTTCAATAACAATCACTGCTGGCTTGTAAGGTTACATTGTTGCATGTCTGCTTGGATATATTTAGACTGCATCAGACATTAAATGCAAGTCCATAGAGTTGTATATTTTACTGACATTTTAAGATGTTGCCTGACTGAAGCTTGTTCATGTGAGGAGGATTGTCAGCAATTCACTTTTTTCAAGGTTTTTGCTTTATGTTAACAGTTTACATTATTCAACAGAGTACACTTATGGCCTTTGACTGGAAATAAATAGTATTGCATATCTGCATGTCTTTACAACATAGGCGGTAATATACATACTTTTTACATTTAAAGTATACTCTGGAGTTATTCAATTATTAACCTTTTTAAACCAGAAGGGAAAAGTAATAGGCATAAGTAAAAAATAAAAGAACAAGGTAAACAACTTCCAGTAGAAAACGTGTATTATTAAAATCAGTTCAGGTTAAAGAGATAAGGGTACATAAATATACAAAACATATATACATATAAACATAACTACATGCTTATATAGTCATGTTTACATCACACATCTCCTATCCATGTATAATAACAAAGTCAGGTCTTCTTTCAGACACAAATCTTCCCATTTCATCCATTTTTCCAGAAACAGTTTTTTTAGATTAACATAAAAGGTTACCTTTTCCATAATTTAAATTTCCATTGTCACATCAATCCAATTATCTATTGTTGGTCTCTTTTGTTTTAACCATTTGCGTGTAATTGCCTTCTTACCAGCTCCTACGAGAGCACCCATCAAGTATCTATCCACCGATACTGTATCAGGACACGCATCTTATCTTCTCTGATGTCATTTTTTAAATCCCAGAATGTGAATTTTTCTGACTATATAAAATACAGTTTACCACCAGACTCAAACTTTTAAACACGCCTTTTATTATTTTGTGCATTAAATTTATTTTGTGCACCATCTTTATACAAATGCAATCTGTAATCTTTAAGCAAAATAGACATTGCCGCAAATATAATGTGGTTTCAATCTGCTTGTCAGAGTCAATTTATCGTGTCCAAACACTGTGATTTTTTGTAATTCATTGACAGCCTCGGTCTGGGTTACTTCTTGTGAACTCATTTTTGTGTAGTCTTTCGACTACTCTGCATTTTCTTTTCATCTCGTTGGCATTAGCCTGTAAACGTAATTCAAGATTACACTGAATGCTTTGTGTACAGTTTTGTGTTCCTGCACTGGCAAGGGAAAACGGCTCACTCGTGTTTCTTTATATGATGCTCTTGAACTAAAGAACTCATTTTGAATAGGGTAAAAGCCTGATGTAATCTCGAGTATGTCCTCAGTGGAATTAGATTATGAATGGATATCATTTTAAGGGAATTAGACTGAGATGAGAACGGGGGTAATTGAACTTTGGAAAAGCTCCCAGAGTTATCTAACCAATGATTTTGTTTTTACTTGCATAATGTATTCATGAGGTATATCAAAGTGCATATGCTAACTATTCTCCTAATGAAATGACTGTAGCAAGGAGTTAAAAGCAAAGAGTTGGACGCAGTACTCTAAATCAGATTGACTGGTAGAGGCTTAATCGCTGAAACCAAGCAGAAAAGCTTTGATGAGGCTTTAGATCAATAAACACATCCATGGGGCAGCTGCCTGTGTTGATTTGCAGGAAGTTCTCCTGAATATCCCATTCAGTTCTCATTGCAAAACATCCTCTGCTTGCAGTAACCATAACATCTGAGAATAATGTTTATTCTTTTTTAGTGTCACAACAGGGAGAACATCAGAGAAGACTCTACAGTGACCTGATGAAATATTATAATCCGCTGGAGCGACCCGTGTTTAATGACACACACTCTCTCACTGTGTATTTCAGCTTCAGTCTCATGCAGATTATGGATGTGGTAAATAGTTTCAATTCATCACAACAATGTGCTTTGTAGTTATTCAGTTATGTTTCAATATCCCTGATTTACTAACAAACACTGATTAAAGACTGTGAGTGTGACCACAATCCCAGTATATTTGTTCCACCATCTGGTTAATCAATAATACATCATAGAGTTTCGGAACACTCTTGCTTTAGATTGTAAACTTTTGAGCTTTCATGAAAGTTGTTTTTGAAGTAACTTTTGTTTTTGTTTATCAATAGGATGAAAAGAATCAAGTTCTTACAACCAACATCTGGTTACAGCTGGTAAGAAAAATGACTTATATTTTTGTAAATATGTATATTTTTTATATATTTGTGATTTATTTAGTTTTTCATAATTATTAAGTGTTCGTGTCATTCAATGATATTATAGTTTTACTTTGCATTATTATATTTTAAACAACCAGCATTTTTGAAGTTGAACATTTGTTTGACTAAATTGTATAAAAATGTAAACAAAAAAAAGTACGATACCATCTTAAATAGGTAAATACATAATGTGCGTGTGTGAACTGTGTATGATAAATATATATAAATACACACGCATATATGTATATATTTAAGAATTATTTACAAGTGTATATACATTTGTACATATATAAATATTTAATATATAAATATATTTTCGTTAAAATTACACATGCATGTGTGTGCACTTATCTACATAATTATTATACACAGTACACACACATATATTATGTAAACAAAAACTTATATTTGGCATACAATCGGTCACAAATAATCGTTTGACAGCCCTAAAGTTATACAGTATATATATAACCTTTTTAATAACTATTAGCAGGATTTTAGTTTTTCCCAAAATAATGTCTTCTTGAAAACTTGTCATTTGTAATTGGCTCATAGACGCATGAAATTGTGTAAATGCTCCACATCTATTGTGACAAGTAATTAACACATTTTTTATGTTTATTTTCAGTACTGGAATGATTATTACCTTCAATGGAATACCTCTGAATATCCCGGTGTGACAAATGTACGATTCCCTGACAGCCAGATTTGGAAGCCTGACATCTTACTATATAACAGGTTTGTTCAAATAATTATCACACATGTAATTATTGCTGATCTCTGTATCATTAGCTTATCAACAGGAGTGGCGGAGTAACACAGACATGGCTTCTCAAGCTGTTCATGCAGGATTTAATTAGGAACCCTAAATTGCCTGAAAAAGTGCTGCTGTCTAGGAGAATGGACACTGAGTTTGCAAATCCACGAGGAACACCAGAGTTTGACCTCATTTGTTTCTGTCAACTGGAAAGAAGCCTTAAGACTTACTGCAATGCTTCTCCGTGTAATCTTGCTGTCACTCAGGTCCATTTAGCTCTTGAGAATTGATGTGGGGAAATTGCACTTAATCATAATTGTATGACAGGATCTGACAGCCAGTGCTTACTCAGTGGTGCAAAACTAATCCATTGATTAAATGTCTTTTCTTTACGGACTATTCAGATGTGAAGTGAATACGTAGTTTTCTTGTGTTCTTCATAGTGCTGATGAAAGGTTTGATGCCACCTTTCACACAAACATCCTGGTGAACTCCTCAGGTGCCTGCCAGTATCTGCCGCCAGGTACAGTCATATTCACATAGTTTTATTTAAAGGTACAGTATTTTTTTCACTGTTAAAGTGTAACATAACTCTGAATAGTGATCATCTCCTCAGGATTAATGTTTTTGAAAATGATGAATATTCACATAACATTCACATATAAAAAGACCCTTCATGCTAGATAATATCATGGGGGGTGAAATCATAGACCGATCCTAGTGTGTTTTTGATGGGCAACATCCACCAGCGCTGCATCATTCACTTTCTCCCAGTTTCCTGCTGTGCTCAGCTGAACGGAGCTCGGTCTCACATAAGCGTTTGATTCATGAATAGATGTGATCCTGCCAGAACTAAATTATTTTTTCAGTGACATTGGAGAGATTGACTTCTCTTGAACTTCCATAAAGCTTCATTTCGAAGTATGCTTTATGACGAACGAGAGCAATGAAACCTAGGGGATGTGATATACTAAGACATTACCTGAACAATCAGCTGTCTGAACTGAATTACAGTTTTAAACAAACGACTTTACGATATGGCAGACATCCTATGTTTATAGAACTACATTTTCTTACTCTTATTTTCCTACGTGTTGCAAGAGATTTGTGATGCACAATAACATTTCAATCATTGCAATAATAGTGAATGATGCTAATGTTTAGATGATTAATAAAATAATAAAATATTAGTATTGCATTTGTTGCTTTTGTAAAGACTAAAATGCTCATTTTGGAAATTCCTTGAGAAGCTATTGTTCAACGGTCTGGTATCTACTATAAGTTCTGTTGTAACTTATATTATGGATCCTTTTTGTTAATCTGTTCCATGCATTACTGTTCACAGGGATATTTAAAAGCACCTGCCACATTGATGTCCGCTGGTTCCCCTTTGATAGTCAGAGATGTGATTTAAAGTTTGGTTCATGGACGTATGGTGGATGGTCTCTGGATCTCCAGATGATTGAGGCTGATATGACAGGATATATTGCTAATGGAGAGTGGGACCTTGTGGGTAGGGTCTTAAAGCATATTAGTAAAAAAAACATTTTTTTTAAATTATATATATTTACAGTTTAATAAACAGGAATGTGTACATTATATTGTATATGAAATTTTTCACACTCAGACTTATTAGCTTATCAGAGTTGATTTTTAACGGTTATTCCACACACAATATTTTGACAAACAAAAGCTATAATGCTCTCAGATTAGTTTATTAAAGGCATGGGATTTCTGTCATCATTTACTCACCCTCTTGTTATTTTAAACCTTATTGGCTTTCTTTCTTCTGCAGAACACAAAAGAAGACATCCTGAAGAACGTTGGTAACCGAACAACAGCGGCATTCACTTCTATTGTATGGACACAACACCAATGCAAGTCAATGGGTTGTTCAGTTACCAACATTCTGCAAAATATCTTCTTATGTGTTCTGCAGAAGAAAGAAAGTCTTTCAGGTTTGAAATGATTTTTGGGTGAACTTTCCCTTTAATCTGTTAAATTCGTAAGTGGAGTATGTACTTTTCTGGACATTACATAAGAGCAAAAAGTTAGCATAATGTATTTCATGACATTGCAGAGGTTCCAGGTCGCAGGAATGAGAAATTCTATGACTGCTGTAAGGAGCCGTACCCTGATGTGACGTTCACAGTGGTCATGCGCAGACGGACGCTGTATTACGGTCTGAATCTGCTCATTCCCTGCGTGCTTATCTCAACTCTGGCCCTGCTGGTCTTCCTGTTGCCTGCTGACTCAGGAGAGAAAATCTCTCTCGGTGAGTGCAAACGTCTTTGTCATCACTGTGTTGTCAGCTGTTCGATTCCTTGACTACCCTTGCGAAAAAGACACATTCCTTAATAAGTATAGTTTAAATGTATTAACTTACTGTATTTACTGATATATCGCTTAAGACTACTTACATAAAATTCAAATAAAACTTTAATTGTAGTACTGCTTGTAGATGTATTAACCCTAATATTAAGCCTAAAATGTGTTTTAATGTCACTTTAGTTCCACACTTCTTTAGTTTAGCACTACTTCGCACAATTTAAGTGCATTAAGTACAAAATTAGTTGTTCCAATTTGCACACATTAGGTGTACCACTTCAGTAGGTTACACAATCCCAAAAGTACAATCGCAGGGTATTTTTATTAAGTACATAAATATCTACAATCAATTTGCAGTATACTAAGCATGAAATACATTTTTTAGTATATTTATTTTTCACCATAGGGTATATTCATCTCCTGACCAGTTTCTATTCGCACGGCATTGAAAAAGCTCAATTTTAATGAGGATGCATACACTTATTACTACCATAACTCAAGGTTTTTTTGCAATAACATCTACAATAATATTACAACATGTTTTTAAATCTTTCTTAATGTGTACACTGCTAAAGAGAGCACAACAAGCCTGGATACTTAAAGAAACAAAAATGAACATATAATTGGCATACTTACATCTGTTTTTGCATATTCACTTTTGTATTTAAACGTAAAAAAATGAAAATGCATCATCTAAAGGGTTTATTGCGAAAACACTATTGCGGCCTCCCTCTTCCCTTACAAGAAGTGCATAAATGTCAAGTTTGGCATTATAAAATCTACTACTTTTGCCTCTCACAGTGCACCTGTCACACCTTTTTTGCTGAATAGGTCAAATATACACATTTCAATCGACAGCATATGAAATTCACTTCGGCACAGCGAGCCCACGCACACGATTTATGCAGACGCTCATTTAAGCAACTGTAAGTGGCGTGTAGTTAGATGAATGGCTTGCCAAAGATGCCGTCAGTGATTAATGCGGCCTGAGAGCGCTGAAGGCTGAACGCCCGTGTGTTCTCTGGATTTAGAGGATGCTGTCACAGTTCCAAATGGAGCCGCTTGGAAGAGACTAGACCTGAAATCACAACAGAGCACAATTTATTATTTCATTTTGTCCCTTCTAAATGGTCTTAAGGAGATGAGGCTGCCAGCGGTACGCTCCACAGACTGAGTCATTGACCGTGTCTTTGAGCCTCAAGATCAATACTTTAAATGCCAGGGATTAACTGACTGTGTCTGATACATGCGGGTTAAATGGTACTTCTTATTTTCTTTAGTAATTAGGGAACTGGCTTGTTTCATAGTCATTAAATGAATAAGTCTCCCATGTTGTACGTTCGGGATGGAGCACAAGGTCAGGGTAAACTTGTGGACAGAATAAGGCCGGTGTATTTAAGATTCAGATGGTGTGTACCGGAGAAATAGACCATGTTCTGTATGGAAACCGTGGGCTCACCCTCTGCATACACACACTCCAGTTATATCACACATGAGGGATTGTGCGGCTCAAAAGTCTTGAAAATATGGGATTTAAAATCTAATTTAAGTTACAAAAATAGTTTCTTGTATTAATCTTTTGTTTCTTTTTCCTTCAGGGATCACAGTCCTGCTCTCGCTGACAGTTTTCATGCTTCTGGTTGCAGAAATAATGCCAGCAACATCAGACTCTGTGCCTTTAATTGGTAAGTCCAACCTGTTATGCTTTTTTATCGGTCAGTATGTCTTATCTACTGTACACTATCTCTTTTCTCTCCTCAGCCCAATATTTTGCCACCACCATGGTTATCGTCGGGCTATCTGTGATAGCCACAGTCTGGGTACTGCAGTACCATTATCACGACCCTGATGGAGGCAAGATGCCAAAATGGGTAAAGCTTTTATTTCTCCTCAACATTTGAAGTAATCTGGCTGAATTGAAACACTGACTGCTTGCTGCGCCATCATTACACTGTTAAACACTAAAACACATTGTAAGTAGCCGAGTCTTTCCTGGAGGGCTTTCGTACTGTACATAGGCAAACAGCCAACGTATTTAATACCAAAACTAAAGTGACAAATGCTTGAAACTACTACAGTTTATGTTTATTTATAGTCTTGGCATTTTTCTTGATTTGTTTTGCTCTATAGACACGTGTGGTGCTGTTGAACTGGTGCGCGTGGTTCTTAAGGATGAAGAGACCCGGAGAAGACAGGGTCCGCTCGGCCTGCCACAACAAACAGCCACGCAGCAGCCTGTCCAGCGTGGATCTAAACATCAGCACTGGAGCGGCACAGTCCACTAACAGAAACCTGCTGTACATCGGCTTCCGCGGAATGGACACGATTCACTACGCCACTTCACCGGACTCCGGGGTCATCTGCAGCCGACTCGTCGGCACAGGCGAGGAGGACGTGCTGCTCCCCGGGGCCCAGGCGTCCTCTGTTAGCAGCGGCCCTGGAGACTCTGAAGTGTCTAAAATCTTGGATGAGGTCCGGTACATTGCCAAACGCTTCAGGGATCAAGATGAGGAAGAGACTTTGTGTAACGAGTGGAAGTTTGCCGCTTCGGTCATTGATCGTCTTTGTCTAATGGCATTTTCCATTTTCACTATCCTCTGTACCATCGGGATCTTAATGTCCGCTCCTAACTTTGTAGAGGCCATATCTAAAGATTTCTTCAACTGAGGACGTTTACACTCTTTATGTAGTTTTTATTTCATAGAGCCTCTTAAAGGAAAATTTTACTCACAAATAGAAATTTTGTCATTTCCCCACCCGGTTTCCAAACCCCACGTTCTTCTGTGGAACACGGGGATATGTTTGGAAGAATTGTCACATTTTTCATGCAAGTCCAGTGAATAGGAATGAAGAAACAAAACAATAACTAGTTATTCAATTGACATGAGGTGAATTTAAAGTAAACAGTGACAGAACATCTGGGTAAACTGTTCCTTTTAGTGTAACTGATTTAATGAGCTGATAAAAACTCAAAAGTTGTTCTGGAAACGTCACATTAAATTTGACGAAAAAGCAGATGGATGCATATATTTTAATGTGCAAACACTGTTCATTTATAGTCATTTGCATGTTGATTCCCTAAAAAAACTGTGGCCATCAGTACATCTCTGTTAGGCTGTGTTTATTTAATATTCTTCACCAGCTCGACATATGAACATTAACTAAAACAATGGCTTCAGTTTGTCAGACCACAACTTCGGGGGAGAGTTCCATTTGTCTCTCAGAAATCAATAACACACGGCTTTAATAGCGGCCTCAGCATATCTGCTATGAGCATTGATGTACTAGTTATTCTATGTAGTGTCGTTGTCATCATCATCCTATTTGATGAATGATTGTGCAGCAGAGACGGGATAGTGTTCTTTTATATATTTTATATAAGTGCTAACATTTATTTACAAAGATGTCTTATTTACTTTACGAAAGGAAAAGCATACACCATTGATTGTATAATTTCTGCATTGTTGTATCTTGCTTTATGTTAGTCTGTCATAATAAGATTATATTTGTTGCAGATTTTATGCATTCATTTTATGCAGATTAATTAAATTATGCAAATTATTTTAGTGTTAGGTTGAAAATATTGTGAAGTGTTCATTTCAGAGCAATTTTCTTCATTAAACATATATTTGTATGACAATACGGATTTGACATAATTTATTCTGGTACTGTAATCTCTCTCTCTAGTTCTCTACACAGCATTGGTTTTCAGATTGTGCTGTAAATGACAAGCTTTTGGAGTAAATCATCCACTTATTGACAATAGTTTTTATATCATAGCATTATATTTAATTATAATAATTTAAGTAATAATAATTATATAGTAATAAAGTAATAATAATTATAACAATTTAAGATTAGAACTACTGGGACCATAATTATTGTTATGGACAGGTCATAGAAATAAAAATGTGTTACGGATGTTTTCTAAACAGGAAAGATATTATCTCATGCTGGTTTTTTTTTCTCACTTTATTTATTCCTCATTTTGTCACACGGCGGCATGCCTAATTATGTCTATTTATTTTACATTTACTTTTATGCATTTGGCATTTAAAATATTTTTTGCACACTTTTTTATTCTCGTTTCCCTCAAGAGCATGTGGACTTTTATTTTGAAACACAAATGCCGGAAGTCTCAATGAACTGAGCAGCAGAGCGTGTATGTAGGGTCTCATCGCTTTATTAACATCATTATGGCTGATTCTTTACTCCGCTGGACTGTCGATAAATTAAATAATAGTTTCGGTTTGGAGGCAAGCGATGACATTGTGCAGTAAGTATATTTTATAATGAATGTTACGTTTTTGAGTGAAATGTTCGCCTGCTTGTTTGTTGTCAACTGATACGAAATGCAGTTAACGTTAAATGAATATACATTATAGCTAACACGACAGAAAGTTTACACAACACACATGGACAAATCACAGAGCTATCCAAGGGAAAGTCGTTATGTTTAATGTCAACCTATTCAAAATAAATGATTAATTGAATGTGGGCCTCAACCACGAACTAAAAGTTTCAAAAAGTATACCATGTCAATGCATAATAAAATATTTAAATATATGTATATCTAAGTTTTGATTTGTGAGGAAAGCATTATATTCCCTTTTTTATGTACATTATAGTCAAACAGGCCCATATGATTCACATAAGAGCTACGTACTTTCATGCTATTAAACCTACAATAAGCAAGCAATTTAATTATATTGGTACATATACTGTACAATACTGTCTACTTCATGTAACTTACGTGATGTTTTGTTTAGAAGTGAGTAATGTTAATACCAGCTGAACCCTGTTGTTTCAGGTACATCATTTCCATTGAGAATGCAGATGAAATTGTGGAGTATGTTGAAGATCTCTTACAAGGAACCGAAGGAAAGAATAAGGAATTCATAGAGGAGCTGGTGCAGAGATGGCAGCGTTGTCGGTCTCCAGCACCTGATGTTTCAGGGCTTATCCCCAGAAAGGATGCAGAGATGGGTAAATACACACACATGTCGACTCTTATAAATTACAGACACAGATTCAGTCTGGGGCTCAAGGAATTAGCAGTGTACAGTGAATATACATCCTCTTATATTATAGGGAACATTATAGGTTTGTTGTTGTTGAGGCTGTTGAGCGTTTGGTAGAGCAGATCATGGGTTTGATATCCAGGGAACACTCATACTGACAAAATGTATACATTGAATGCACTGTCACTTTAAATAAAAACCCCTACCAAATGCTAATGTGAATATTCCAATGTTATATAAATGTTTACGATTATGTCATTGTTTTTTTCATTAATGCTGGTCTCATTTTTTCATATCCTGATATATAGTATTGGATGTATAATACTGGCCATAATTACAAACTTACAAACAATTACAAAGAATAATTACTTTTTGTAAATGTATTGTATATGCATTGACATACATTTTTGAGAAGCAATATATTATGAAAATCTCTACTCTATGCAGACGATCTTGACACATCAATTAAAGACACTCAGAAGAAATCAAAGCGAAAGGGAAGAAACAGGCAGGAGATCATAAGTGTCTCTCAACCTGAACCAGAGCCTGTGAAAACTCCTATTGACCTGATGAAGGTACGGCAACCTCTTTCAAGCATTGAAAATGTCTTTCATTAAGTCTTATGGACGGATGGAGTTACACAGAGCTTTGCCCTTGCTAGGCACAGGAGAACAGCAGCTCAGCTTCAGTGAAAAAGAAGAACAAGTTTGTGAATCTCTATGCCAAAGAGGGTCGAGACAAACTGACTGTTTTGCTGCCCGGCCGTCAGCCCTGTGATTGTCTTGCTCAGAAACACAAACTCATCAACAACTGTCTGAGCTGTGGCCGGATTGTGTGCGAGCAGGAAGGGTCCGGTCCATGCTTGTTTTGTGGCAGTCTGGTGAGCTTGATCTCTGTTGCCTCAAAAATGGATAAAAGTCAACCCATTATTTTTATTCTTGACATCATTTGTTAAATACTGCCTGCTTGTCAGCGAGTGATAGTTCACCCTTGTGTCCAAATGGCCCAAATGATAACAGTTTCCAGGTCATACTTAATTGCAAAATCAGAAAGAAATTATACTGTATATTGCATGGGGTTATTTGAGAAGAACAAACCTATTTTTAAGGACTGATATTTGCAATACAACATTTTACATGAATGTGAATTTAAGACCTTTCAAAAACATTTCAGGTCTGCACTAATGAGGAGCATGAAATCTTGCAACGAGACTCCAACAAAAGTCAAAAGCTTCGTAAAAAACTCATGGGAGGTGAGAAATAGGAAACTATTGTTAATCTCTTGTATTTGATATGATGCAACAACCTATTCAGTTAAAAAAAATTGTTTGTTATTGTACCACAGAGGGGTCTGAGCGGGACTGTCTGCCCCACCAAGAGGCCAAAATAAAAGCAGGACTGGAAAAAGCTGTACAGCATAAAGACAAACTTCTAGAGTTTGACAAAAACAGGTGTGTCTGTCCAAATACACTCACTATAGAATTAATCGCTTGGGTTAACCGAGTCATATCTTCAGCCCCTTTCAACTCACTATTCCATCCATTCACTAACCATCTGATAGCAATTGCACAAATAATGGGAATAACTTAAATGAGTTAAGTAAATGAGTTATCCTCGATCACATTTGTATATTCCATATTTTTATAGTGGTTGAAAGTAATGATTAGGCCCTAAATATCATTTAAAAGGATTGAATTCATGTAGCTCAAAAAGTATAGCTTGGAACTGCCAATGCTCCTTTAACTAGCCTTATAACACGGCTCATTTGAACGCTTGATTCTGATTGGGGTTGTTCTTTTAAAATAACAACCGCTCAAAACTAATAACACCCTGTAACCCGGTTACTGCAAATAATTTTGAGAGGGGCAGTTTAATATTACACAAAAATAATTATAAATGTGTCTTTTAATAACATATATGATATTATATTTAGGAATTATTAAACCAATTTGCCTGTTGTGAAGTTTGAATGTCGTTTCTTACTTTAAAGACGAAACTAAACGACTTTTCCTCGTGGAAGGTCTGCATTCGGTAAAAATGAGCTAATAAAATATTACAAATTCACATTTCATGTCCAGTTCATTTCTCATGTGGCAAGTAGCTGTGTAATAAGCGGGACAATGGCGAAAGAAGCCCCGACTGTGTGATCAGGACTGTATCGCACTGAAGGGGCTTCTTTCGCGATTACAGCCGGCTGCTTGTACATTATCCCTTACATGTAAATGGCCCATGATTGGTGGGCTTTTATGTCATAGAAAATATTTGTTTCTGTCTAAGTGGATGTTGCACAGTTGACTAGACTCTACTCTTTCCTTCAGTGTTAAGAGAACACAAGTTTTGGATGATGAGTCAGATTACTTCGCAACGGACTCCAACCAGTGGCTGTCTCCATGCGAGCGTGACGCATTACGCAAACGAGAGGAGGAGCTCCGGGAGCTTCGACACGCATCCCGCAAAGATCGAAAGATTACACTTGACTTCGCTGGGAGACGAGTGCTGGACGAGGGGGAGAATTTGTCTCCTTACTACCAGAAGTAAGAACCTACAGCACCTGATTCTGTTAACTTAATCTGCAGAGCATTATTGTATTAATAACATCATGTTTATTCCTCAGGTTCTCAATTTGATTTCCAACACACAAACATAAAAAATGTGTAGCTTGAATGCAATGTAACTCACTTTGTATAAAAAATAAAATGCGTAAATTCAAATTAAATGGTTGTTATTTTGGTTGTAACAGGTTTGATGAGACTGTCAATGACATCAACTCTGGATCTTTTGGACACATGACAAAGAAGTCTGTTTCCACTGATCGACAACACCTCAGAGAGCTGGTTAACCCTAACATCAGGCAGCCGGCACCAGAGGTGGGTGCTAACAAAGAGCTTATAGTCTTTGGAAAGCAAAACGTAAATAAACGCTTATTAGCTACACATAAAAATGTTTGAATGTCATCATTTAATAAAATAAAAAACGTTTGGCATTACAAAAAAAACACAAGCACACTTTATAATTCAAATATTTCACAAAAAAATGTATGACTAAGAGTATGAAATATCTGTTGATATTCGTGTTTACTCTGCTGGGACACATGGGTAAAAGGGTTGAGTAAAAATCACAGCAAAAATGGCTCAGAAGAGGGTAATGTTTGTGTTTTTGCGTTGTATCAGTGGGTTGATGTGGGTGGTGGTAGCTCCTCGAGAAAGTCTTCATCAAAGACCGTAAGCAGTGCCCAGGAAACTGAGCGCAGTCGACTGAGACTGCAAGATAGAGAGCTGCAGGAGATCTCAGACGGTGGTTGGTGTCTCAGCATGCATCAGCCATGGGCTTCTCTGCTTGTCAAAGGCATCAAAAGGTACAGATCAGCTAAACACAAACTTACTGGATACACACACGGCTGTAAGTCTAGCAAACGTCCTGAAACACACATTGTTTGTGTAGGGTGGAAGGCAGAACGTGGTACACATCCCATAGGGGGCGCCTGTGGATCGCTGCCGCTGCTAACAGACCCTCACCTCAAGACATAGCGGAGGTGGAGGCCATGTACCGCCACATTGATAAACGCGGTGAGTTTGTGATCCAAACATTTTGGCCATTACTGTCAAAAGCTGCTAGATCTCACAAGATGGTACATGGTGCAGTCAGTGATCTTTTGTTTTATTTATGTTTTATTGTTCAGAGACTCCGTTTCCATGCGAGTATCCTACAGGCTGCCTGCTCGGCTGTGTCAACGTCACAGATTGCCTTCCTCAGGAACAGTTCAGAGAGCAGGTCAGTGTCTCTCTTCATCCATCCATTCATTGTCGATTTCTCGAAGTTCACCTGTCTCGAAGTCAACTTCCGGTCTGTGTTTGTTGATCGGTCTGGCTAGTGGCTAATAATATAACTATTTATATTTGATTGAATTTATATTAATTGATATGAATATTTTTGGTATAAAATGTTTATTAAATAAACAACTTGTTGAATGGGTCATGTAATGGCCAAGTAACCAAGTAACGGTTCTTCTACTGGTAACCCGAAATAAAACTGGCTAGACAATCCTTTAACCTCCTACTCAATGTAATTTACTTGTTATTTCTTTTGCTTGTTATCAGAAATAATCTTCAGGGACTCTATTCTTTCCGGTGTACCGGAAGTTTAGTTCGGCCACAAAAGCAAGCATGCACAGTAACGTTTGTTAATGTTGCTTTGAAACGTATATACAAAACATTCGCTTTCATTGGATCTGTTGAACATCTTTGCCTGTTCTGGTGTCGGTTTGTGCCAAGAACATTGTTTCAATATTTAATGTTGAAGTTAATAATTACATTATAAGGAAAGCATCTTGATACCCTTGCATTGTATTATATTTAGTTCTATCTTGGTGTTTTTTTTTTAATGCTAGGAAGTGTAAATACTGCCTACAGTTTATATAAAGCGACATCTCGACTCTCCGGCGTTCTCAAAACATTACTGCTCACGGTGCATTAAAACTGAGCAGCACGCAGCAGTATTCTGGCATACATTCCTCTCTTTGTCTGCCAGCGCTTTGCCTGCTGTCTTCTTCTGTAGCCTACAGCACACTTCCTGCCTCATTTCCTCTTCTCCCTGCATGGCAGACTACATGTAATAGAGGTGTAATTGCTGCTGCTGTATCACTGTCTGCATGAGCTCTTCTCTACTGCAGCAGTCGGGCAAACTCATTAAGAAATGATTTAGGTTCACATTTCCGTCAAGATCAAAAGAAAAATATAACGCAATCATATAATGTGAATTAATAGGAACGAAGCATATTTTTAAGACCGCATATTATATTTTAATTTCTAAAGGAATTACACATTTTATGTCAAATTGAATAGTAAAACAATGACAGTGAGGTTCTTTTCAGTAACATTCATGAATGCATTAGCTCAGATAAACGAACAATAACACAATTTTACAGCATTTATAATCTTTGTTCATTTCGCATTAAATCTTGTTAACTTTACCTATGTATTAGTAAATGTTGAAATATATCTTTACTAAGATTAATAAAGGCAGAAGGGAATGTGTGTATTTACATGCATTTATTTTGTCACAGTTTGAAAGTACACTAGCATGTAGATGTATAAGTGAAGCTGGTTTTGATGTCAGCCTACAGAGGGCGCAACACACCATTGGCTCTTTAACCTCAGTTTAGTACTGCCATTTTGACTGCCATAGTTATGTGAAAACCCAATATCCTTCTGTACTAATTCATGTCGTGTAATTACTGTCAGAATAGACACTTCTAACATTGATACAGTCGCTGTATGTTGGAAGCGAACATCCATATTGTGTTTATTATGTCAAGCGGATGATTTAAAGGGGATTATGTCCAGGTGGAATATTGCTGCCCCGCTCTGTCCTTGATTAATTATAAATCAATGAAGTCTATTGCAGCTCAGAGGGCTGTAATCTTTTCTCTTTCATCCTGTTTAAATGTCTGTGTGTGCCTCAGACACATTGTCTACTTTAACCTCACAAAGTCTGCCCCGGTACTTCTTAAAAGAGTAGTTCACTTTAAAAGTACTATGGAAAGTGAATGGGGGCAAATTTTGATGTGAACTACTCCTTTAAAAGCCAAACACCTTTGAAAAAGTTCACCTTAAAGCCAGAGATCTGCTTTTACATAGGGAGGTGTTAGTTTTAGGTCACATTTACAAGTGCATGCATTAGATTTGTAACGTAAAATGCATTGCGTTTTTAAAGGGTCTTAAAATGCATTTAAAGGGAATTCAATTTTTTTTGTCATTTATTAACCTTCGTGCCGTTCCAAACCTGTATGCAACGCTTTCTTCTGTGGAACACAAAAGAAGATATTTTGAGAAATGTCTTATTGGTTTTGTGTCCATACAATGGATGTCAATGTTGTTTCTTTACCAATGTTCCTTAAAATATCTTTTGTGTTCTTAAAAATAGTGAAAGTCAAACAGGTTTGGAATAATGAAATAATTTATATTTTTGGGTGGTCCGTACATTCTTTCAGAACGGAACCCATGACTCGACTCTAGCATCACGTTCTGGTCAAACTTAAGACATTCCTAGTTGAACTCTCTTTTAATGTAACACTACTGGAAATTCTTTAGAAACTCGTGTTGTTCTGGTGCCTTGGCCTACACATAGGGATGATTTGAACGCTGTCAGTGCAGAATCCAGAACATTCCTTTAACATCTGGATCTTTCCCTGTACAATTTAATCTTTCCAAAAACAGTTTTTTTCAACGTAGCCTTAGCTTCCAATGGCACACGCCCAGAGCATTCACAGACAGTCTAATACACAGCGCATACAAAAATTTGTTGAACATTTAAAACAGGTGCTTGGTTTCTGTTTTATTGTATGTAGATCTTATGGAAGTATGCGAGTGTGAACATGGGCGCTCTTGGCCCCTCTATTGTCTCTTGTATTATTTGGAGCTGAAACTGACAGCACAAACATCTGTGACAGTCACCGCTAGCGTTCCCACACCCTCTTACTCTCATTAGCTTTAATGAGATATTGACACAGACACTGGTGTCTAAATTATGCACACTCGTTTTCCGCTGATGTATAAATAGCGCTGATGAAATGTAATTGCTCTTCTTTAGATCACTCACAGGGTGATTATGGGGAACGACTCTGAGAGACTTCTCGCTGTTGGACAACCAGAAAAACATGCGCTCCCTGGCTGTTTTTCAGCCGATGATAATAATTGGATGTGGAATCTGACAGGAATGCGTTCTTCTTTTGTTCGTGTTGTTTAGGGTTAGGAACCCAAAACCAGTTTTTTATTTACAACCACTGTCTGAACCACATTTTTTTAGAACTTTTGCCTTCAAAATTTGAGTTCTTGAGTGTATAAATTTAAAGCTGGACCAAATTGAATAGAAGTTTTGGTGTAGTTAAAATGACACATTGTGTTGACACGGTGTTGTTGAATTCTGAAAAATAAAAACATGTTAGATAGTTTGAAACTTTGTATTGCCTTCCAAAGATGAATTGCTTCATTGTTTTCATCCAAGTCACTTTGGATGAAAGTATCCACTAAATGCTTCAATGTAAAGACAAATTACTTGGATGAATGCATAAAAAATTGCTAGAAATTGTGTCAATCCACACGCATTTGCATGATGGAGTGCTGGGCTCGTAATTGCGACCATTTAAGTCGCATGTGCGACCTCAAAATATATTTGGGAGCTTTTGTGTGAGTGCACATTTTGTTGTGGTGTGACCCTGTTTTTGTTACGGTAGAACACACTAATAACTGCACAAAGCTTGGCCCGGCCATTCATAAAGACAAGTGATTTTCCATCCCGCAGCGCTGATTTTCCACCATTTCTCACCATTTTCATGTAAACATGCACTAGATGGGCGCTTTCAACATTCGCGCGCGTCTTTCGCACTAGTGTTTATGGTGGATTTACACAGTACACTGTATCGCCTTTAAGCCTATGTTGCTGCCGCTGCCGTTCACAAAAATATCAAATCTTTCATCTTCAGTTGCGCCTGCCGCAAAGAGTCGTGCCTGTGGAAGTTGGAGGATTTTGGATGCACGAGCACTACTAGCGATTTGAAAATGAGCTGGACAATTGCAAGTTCACATTATGTTATTTTAAATACATTAGCAGGCAAACCTCTTCAATAATGGGTCATCTGTCTCTTACATATGTGCAAATGTTGGCATAAAACATGATGTGTTTATGTAGTTTTAACAGTTTCTCTGAGGGCTATGAGGGTTCAGTCAGTGGAGGAAGGAGGATTGACCGTGTGATATGATCGCCACCTCTGCTAACACCAGCATTATGCCAAAGCATATAGAGAAAACGACCACAGCTCTTAACTAAAAGCGGCACCTTTTAAGAAAACAAAGTGTAATTTTTTGCAATTACTGCATGTCAGTTGAGTTTGTGACAAACGTTTTGCAGTGTTTACATGTTGTTTATTACTGCATAATATAATTCATTAACATAGAAGTTTAATTTGTTTCATAAAATACAAGGTGATTTTATAAAGCCTACACTTTTTGCATTTTGTGTTTTTAAGGTGATAATAGACCATTTTCCCCTATATATTTCATCATTGAGGATTTCTAAACATCGTTCTCGTGAACTCAGTCTCGTGTCTCGTCTCGTGGGATAAGTGTCTCGTCACACCCCTACTAGAAATGTTTTGCATTTATATATTTATAGTTGGGTGCATTATATCATTATTAATTTAAAGCTATATAAATTGGATCTGCACAGCTGTACAAATCTGTTCTGTTGAAATCTAAAATGATCTCATTATTTGGTAACAGGCTCCACAGAGCAGTAAAGGCAATAAAAATTGCATTTCTTGCATACGAATCATTTTCGAAATCCAGTGATTTCCGCAATCTTGAAATTCTTCACGATTCCCACTCGGGTGTTGTTTGCCCAGCATCTGTTTTCAAGGGATTTTCCCTTGTCATAAAAGCGTGTGTTTGAGGTGCAGTGTGCAGCGCGAAGGCTTTTCATCCTCTGCTTTGAGTGCTCAGCTCGGAGGCCGGCCATAAATCCAGTTTGAGGAGCACGAGGGGGTGGAAAGGGATTGATAGAGAGAGGCTAGGCACAAATGAAGCCTGTGGTAAAAGCCTGAGCGAGAAGTGTGGATCCCCCCATTCTGTTGTCCTCCATCCCCTCTCAAAGAGAATTAGCGCAGGCTATGTGGCCTCTCCCACTGTAGTTAGTTCCCCCTCCCTGTTGAAGAATAAAGGTTTGACTGGCTTTGGTAAGCAGCCTGGAGGGAGGGAAGAAAAAGAGGAGGGTGGTGGGGGCAGGTTTTTTTTTCAGAAACAGGCTTACAGCATAGCCCATCTGTTTGGTGGCACTATAACAGTCTTGCAGTATTAGAGTGCATTGAGATATTGATCAACGACCCCCGCTTTCAGGATTACCGAGAGAACAGCATCATCTGTTGTGCCGCTCCTCCTGCTTTATTTCGGAGATGGGGATCTATATTATGTTGCTGGGTTGAGGAGCACGAGAGCCTTGTGTATATTTTCTACATATCTAATGTTTATTATACGGACCGTCGCATCTTAAGTCTTTTTGTTTTCCTTATGTAGTGCATGTGAGATGGTATTGGGGATAAAATTAAGAAAATGTCACTTGTAGTTGTAAATACTTCTTGCTTGTCATAAAACAGCGATTTGCATGGATTTTTTTTAAGAAAAATCTGTTAATGGTTACTATTGATCGCAAAGTGTGTCACACACTGTCGTTCGCTAGCACTCATTAAGCCCGGCACAAAAACACGGAACAGAAAACGTTTGCAACATTAATAAAAAATCTAGATTGCATATTTGTACTGAATACATTAAAACAGAGCGCACAGTGCGTTTGCAGGGAAATTTAGTCTGAATTTAGATTTATTTTGTTTATTGGGTACTGAATTTAATTCCTAAAATAATTTCTTACATTTGGCACTTAACAAGTGTTCGTTTTCCATCTCCAAAACAGAATTTATCTTACTATTTTATTTGACCATGTATTCTTTTTGTTGTCTTGGCTTTGAGTCGGAACCATTAAGCAGCAAACAAAACAAAGAAACACATTGTTGGCCGAAAACCAGTCAATCCAACCCCCCATACTAGAAGGAAAGAGATTACCAGACAGCATTTCCTCCTCTGATAAACATTTATTTCTACATCTCATATTCTGTTCAGGTTGATTCCGTTGATCTCCGTTCGCCAGGTGTGGTGATTTCCACAGCCATGTCGAGGTGATTTCAGACACCGCTATTTGTCTGTCAACGATGCACTTTTTTTCCTGCTGGATATGAGCTGAACAAAACAATTTCCCCTTCGCTGTAGCTGAGTGTTGTATTGAACTGTATTGATTGAGCATAGGCAGGTTGTTGTGGCACACAGAAGCTGTGCTGTTGCTGTAATACTCCATCATTTGCAGTCTGTGAGTGAGTGTGTATGTAAATGTAAGGGCTTGGCTCTGCATTGCTTTAATTGGTTGAAAAGCGGTCGCTTGCGCTGCAGATTGTTTAGGTTTGGTATGCCAGCAAGGAAGGTTCAAATGTAGCTTTGTATATATTTTTTGTAAATGCTGTATAATGTGGTGCGATATCAGATATACTGTATTATTTGATCAAAAATACTAAGAAAAGCATTAGTAATGTTGCAAATTGGTTGTACTGTTTGACAATGGTTTTAAGATTTAACTTTAATCTTTAGAAATAATCCAGTCTACTGAGAAAACAATGTCATGTAATCCTTCAGAAATACAACCCATTTGCATTTATTCATCAAGCAGACACTTTTATTCAAAGCGACGTACAAAAAACATTAACATTTCAATGAGCCATAGGTAAATGCAGTTTTCAAAGCTGTTCTCATGTGGAACAACAGTTAGAAGACTGTTTTGGTGTTAAATTTGGTCCTACAAAGCTTTTTTCTTGGTCCTGCAAAAGTCCAATGTGTGATTATTATTATTTTTTTATGGGAGGATCTATTGACGGAAATGCAATATAATAGATAACCATGTCTTCAGAGCAGTATAGAAAGAAGACACCATTTAAAGGTGCAGTTTGTTATTATACACATTTGAAAAACAACAACAACGGCGTAGCTTGATGACGCTGTGAAGGAGCGTGGAAAATAATGGGAACTGTCGTCTTCAACTCCACCGCTAATAATCAATCAGACGGGAATGAGAAATCACGTTTATGGATGATATTAAGTAATAGTTTTATAAATATTGCGTTTGATGACATAATTTAATTTAATTTCCATTTCAACGCATTAGACGTAATTCATCAAATTCATTTATTACTATTTAGTCAGATGATCTAAGGTAAAGAAAATCCAAACAGTTCCTCACCTGTCTAGTAAAGCACATGCAAGATCAGCGTCTCTGTCTAGTAAAAATGTCTTTGTTGACAGAACCAGCTGTAAACAGTAAAGATTAATTGTGCTTAATAACGACATAGTTTGCTTGATAGACGCTTCTAACTAATACGTACATTTGTCCACGAGACTGTGTTGTCATGGTTTCTACGGCAGTAAAAGAAACCGGGGGGAAACCGAGGGTAACGCCAGATACTGTGTGTTATTAGGGAGATGCAAGGTCTGGAGAAAGCGTAACGGGTTACACAAACCATGTGAGGCACCTCAGCCAATCATATAGCCTCTAGTCTTCTTTTCTGTGTTCTGCTGAAGGTCTTTGGTAACGCGGATATGAAGCCATTGACAGGCGACTACCAGACACGGTCTGTGTCACTGGTTAAAGTTTCAATTTTCTCACGATTTACAAATAGGTGAAAACATTTGAGCTATTGTAAGCACTCAACCGAACAAAGTATATAACACTGGCCTATTGGTTTTTGGATATTTTACTGCAAAAAAGTTACAAACTGCACCTTTAAGGACGAATATCACAATTGTGGGACAGAAACTTTCACCTTCTTCGTTAAAGTGCCAATGTTCTTTTAATCAATGTGTTGCCTGATGCGGTAGTACTTGACAACCAAAATAACATCAATAGCGGACTAAAGCAATGTGTCTTGTCCTGTTTAAAATACTGAATACAGCTTCTCCAGCAAATTTGCTCAATGCTTTCACTAAACTTGATTAATTGTTTTCAACGCTCTGTAAAAACAATTCTCGCCAACAACTGGCCTGGCATGCATTATAAAGCGTTTTTAGTCGTTTTCATGGGTCGTTTTGATAACGTCGATGGCTGTTCATCAAACTTTTCAAAAGAGCAAAGGAAACCCTTGTCCGTTTTTTACGTTTTACGTTGTTGTCGTGTCGTACCATAAATTTCTTGGCTTGACTTGTACTGAAGCATAATCTTGATATACTGTTTAAGCCCGTGTTTAAGCCCGTGTTCACACTTGACTTCTCATAAATATTAATCGTCAAACATGGGTGAGGACAGGCTATACACGTTTGATTAAATACGTCGTTTAGATTCTGAAATGATAGCATAGCGTCCGGTGAGGCATCACTGAAGTCATGAGAACAGGACGCACGCGTCTCTATATGTGCACTCTTCAGCTGCAGCGTGAGAGGGTTCGTGGACAGAGAAAAACTATTCTTATTGGCTGTGTTTTGTGATGGATTGTTGCATCCCGGCCCCTTTTTGCATTCGGTATGGAAAAAAAAATGCTTGAAATCTCATCGCACAGTAAACAGTGTTTTCAGTCCTGAGAGCTTTTTTAAACGCCAGCGCCAGCAACTTTTTCTGCAGTTCGGAATGTCTTTTGAGGTTGAAAAAAGTTCCACTTTTCTGAAAAAAAAAAACGACCTGCGTCAAGCAACTTTTTCACACCTGACCAATGACAGACCTGTCGTTTCCATAACAGCATGCGAGGAATGTGATTGGTTGAGAAAGCTCAAGCTCGAAAAATTTTATTGCGGTCGAAACGCCTGTTGGTTGTAAGTTGATTTTTTTCACTTTTGATTCCAATTCTATCGAGAAATTAGTATTTTAAAGTGTTTAAGTAGTTTTTAAAAATGTGATTGGTTATTGAAATGACGCTCTCTGTTTAAAATTCAAATAGAATTCTGTTACGCTGACGATGAAGCCTGTCTCTGTAAGCTGCCTTCGTGCAAAAATGCTATCTTTGAACATTGCTGGCTACTATTTGTAACCACCACTCTGCAAGCGTTTTTTTTTTACTAAAAATGCGCCATTGTCAACATGGCCTTAGACTTTCATTCTTTCCCCTTTTCGTTTGCTAGATAGGAGCTGCACTTCTACTGCCTACATGGAAAATATTGGCAAGGGTGACCGCCAAGAGGACTGCCAAGTGAACTGACTGGCTTTTAAAGGGACTTTGATCTCATTAGCCGAGCGTTTCACTGCTGCTAGGTGAAATTGCCACTAGAGGACGGCTGCACCATCAATAAAACATCTAGATTACATATTTGTACTGAACGCATTAAAACAGAGCGTACTGTGCTTGGCAAGGAAAGTCATATACGTGGAGATGAATTTCAGCCACTTCAGAATTAAAGATTTAACTACAGAAAACGTTGTAATTAAGAGGGATTCATAGTTTTTTTATTAATAACCTTAATTGTTAAATGGCGGACAGTTAGGGTGGCTTTCATGAGAAAGCAGATGGCAGTCCTCATTAGTGCGGGTTAGAGGGCAGCTGATGACTGTGTTTCCTCATGAGGTAATGTGATATTTATATGCTGCAAAGCTTTTCTCAGGCGAGAGAGACTCCTAGAGTGTCTAAACTGGATCCAATCCAAACCCAGAGCCTAGTTCTCTCTCTCTCGCTCTGTTCTCTTTATCGCTCTACCTGTCCTCCCCCTGCAGTCATTGTTTTCCCCTGTCAGTGTAGTGTGTAAGGATGTGGTTGTTAGGAATTCAATTTCTCCGGGAGCTGCCTTCATTATCTGCTGTGTGGAGATGTGCTTTGAAGTCCCTCCCTCTGCTGTGCTGGGCGTTCTGCCATGCTGGAGAGGTCAGACGCCATGTGACTCTGTAGCATTGTGTAGAATGTAGCCTGCAGTGTCCTGAGGCTGAGACAGGCCCGTGACTGCAGCGTTCCTGTGTCTGGACAAACGTTCATGTCCTTTATATACCTCATACATATGCAGAAATATCTCATATCTAGATTGATTTGGAAATTTTGAATGATGCTGATTATTATTTTATTGTTGATTGATTGAGAGAGATTTATATATTACATGAAAAGGTATTTCCTTTCCTGTAGCTCAGTGGTAGCATTGCATTAACAACGCAAGGTTGTGGGTTCGATCCCAGGGGATTGCAAATACGTATGTATAAATGTATAGGATAATGCAATGTAAGTCGCTTTGGATAAAAGCGTCTGCCAAATGCGTAAATGTAAATGTAAAATGTATTTAAACATTTGCTGTCCGTTGTACATTTTTCTACCGAATTAACTAGATATGAACATATGGATAATTTTGCAAGTTAATGTGGTGTTAGATTATGCAGTTAAAACACTGATCGGGCAATATAATAAGAAATGATACACTATCATTCAAATGTTTGGAATGACGACTGATTTTGATCTGAAGCCTTATGTCTAAATATTAAGATATTGTGTTAACTTATTAATTACTTTTATTGCAAAAAACACAAATTAGGGATCCACCCAATTTTGGCCGATAACTGATAATTCTTTAACAATGGAAGTCGATAATGGATATATTGGCCGATATGCAGTATTTTAATATTAATATAATTACATTTTTTTGGAGCCTGAAACAAATGACAAAAGTTAGACAACTGCTTTTATTTTAAAACATTGACTACAGGAACGAAGGTAATATTTAGTTCTCTTTTTTCCGAAAATCATGTGCCAAACCTACTTTACACAAGTTAAAAATGTTTAACTTTAAACTTTTCTGGTATATTGTTGATTTATACCACAAGTCTAACAGGTCTCAAGACAGAAAGCATTCAACCATTCATTTAAACGACTTTAATACATGGGCCAGATTTTATAATCGTCCGATACAATTAAATTAAAATAAAAAATGTATCGTCAAATTATTGGCACATACAGCTATGGCATTGGCCGATAATATATTGTGCATCTCTAATACTAATGTTTTAATTAAGTTTTTGAAATATTTCTGAAAATTAAAACCATCTCAGGGTGAGATCTCAAGATAAAATGCCAAGAGAATATTTCTGCAATTTTTTTGTAACTGAAAGTACAACATAGTTTTGATTTTTGTATTTTAAAGTCACAATGTTTGCCATTTTTAGTTCTCAGACATCATTGACCACCATAGTAGATTTTTTTTTTCTGTTTAACAAAAAAAGATATTTTGAAGAATTTAGGAAAGCAAACAGTTCTTGGGCACCTTTGACTTACCCTTTTAATTTTTCCTACTATGGTAGTCAATGATGCTCCTGAACTAAAAATTGCTAACATTCTTCCAAATATCTTTCTTTGTGTTCAGCAGAACAAAGAAATTCATACACGTTGGGAACAACTTGAGGGCGAGTAAATAATAGCAGAATTTGTATTTTAGGGTGACTATCCCTTTATTGCAATGACAAATCATTGGAGCGTTAACAGTTTTGATGCCCAATATCATTTTTTTTTATAACATGAGCAAGAAACTGTTTTAAATTAGAGTTTCTATAAAGGCCCTTGTGACTCAATGGTAGAAGGCTTTACAGATTTTCTAATCATCTTAAAAAAGGCCTTTTATTTAGTAATTAGCCTTCTGACCTCACTGTGGTTTAGCGTTAACAACAAATGTTGTTTTTGTTTATCCTCATTGAAGGTTCTTTCACTCGCCCAGCTGAGTTTTCCCCACAGATCACTAGTTATATGGTCGGTAAGGGGTCGGGCTTCCACTCACCCATATGAATGGAGGCCGTGTGGAGTCCAGCAGGTGTTCGGCTGGCTCTGTTAAAGAGTTATGGGCCCCGTCCCCCACCCAAGACCTCCATCACCAGTGGCAGGTGTCGGCCACGGCTGCTGAATCGAGGAGCTGTTAATGCGCCTGACATACTCCTCCTTTATCCCGGCCAGCTTGCGGTAGGAAGCCAGAAGCTGTCAGTCAGAAGAAGGCATGTCGGGGGCGCACTGCAACGCAGCGCCGTAGGCATCCGTCTTCCTGACAGGCAGAGCTGAGAGACCCGCTGAGGGTGTCGTGGTCAGGGTGTACAATCCTGACTCTGGTATTCTTGTACGGATGGCCTTCTCAGCCAACCCTGCACTGATGGATCAAAGCGACGGTGCCGCTTTCATCCTTCATCCTGTTTTTTGTCAGGGCTGTGGCTTTTACAGGAAATGATGTCACGCCCCCTTAAAACACTGTTTCGTCTCGTTCCTTTAAGAGACTCCCTAATGAACTGCCCTGTGCAACTGCTACTTGTTCTAAAGTTTCCCGGTTCAGCTGATGATGTTGTGGTCGATCCCTCTCTGCTCGTTCCCTGCTGTTCTCCGGGTCTGTTTAATGAGGTGTCGGTAGAGCCGGGGGCATACGGATGAAAGGAATCCTCTCGTGGCCAGTCGCGCTCCCTCCTATGGGACTTTATGGGAGCAACTGGAAGTTCACGGCTTCCAGGGGGAGCTCAGTGGACGCAGATGGGCTGTAGGCCAGAACCGCAATCAAAGCAAACTTTTCCGTTTGCTCACCGACATGCTCATAAACATATCTCTTACTTCCTTTAGAGACCTCAGGGCGAGTCCGCCACCGCTCGGTTCGACCGATACGCCGCTGTTGCCGGATGCTTGTTGACACGGGCTGTGTTGACAGACGTACTGAGATCTGCGGGGCTGATAAGATTTATTTCAAACATGCATTAGGTTTAACAGCAAATTTTTTGCAGAGCTTTGATCCAGATGGAAAGCAGAGACTTTTATAATACTCCTGAGGGAAAACCAAGTTGTGATTTTTATTGGGTTTTGAGCTCTTTCAGAGGCTTGAGTTGTTTTCCTGCCTCAGAAAATATATTCTAACAGTTCTAACAGTTATTTTAGTGTTCCAGTGGAAAGCTGGTAAGAATGAGTAGTTTGGTTAAATTGACTTCTGCCAGAACATTTGTAACCAAACAACATTGGCCCACATTGACCTCCATTGAGACATTTATCAAAATAACTTCTTTTGTGTTCCACAGAAGAAAGTGTTATATACAGGTTTGAATGAAATGAAGATGAAAAAGTGTTGACAGAATGTATATTTTTTGGTAAACTATCCCTTTAAAACTAGTCAGATCTCTTGCAATATCACACCAAGTATACAGACTTTCACTGACCGTTAACATGCATTTTAAAATTTTAAGTGTGTAAGCATAATAGGTTGTTGTGTCTAGCTGTGGATCTGGTCGATTTCACAGGCGGTCTTGTTTTCTCGTTGGTTGTGGTTTGTTCTCAGAGGTGAGGTCACGGGCGAAGCTCAAGGACCAGGAACTGAGCAAAACATTTGGCCTGCGTACATTTTACTGCCAAAATAAATGACCTCATGAAATCTATCATCGTCCAGCAATGCAGCGTTTGTTCCATTTGCTAAAGCTTGTTTGTCCGTCGAATGCTAATATGGAAGCTGCGATTCAGAAAGCTCCTTTGGAAGCCCGCTGGTGTGATATTTGGCGTACAGGTTTTTTCAGCAGGCACTCCATTCAGTGCCTTAAATGAGACCAATGTGTTACAGCCACGTATTTCGTACCCTGGCGGGCTGCTGCCCAGCTGCTGCTAGAAGTTTCATCCAGCCACTGTTGCGAGTACATCACCTGTTCTGTATGCGTTCAGGCGAGCGTTTACCATCAGCGTGATTGACACAGTGGCAGCTTGTGAAGCGTTAATAGCCGGACATGAATTTTCTTGTGGCTGAGACATAAATTATGTAAAGGCACTAGTGGCAGTGTTGGACGGTGTTGTATAATTAATTTGTGCTCTAACTTGACACCAGTTGTGTTTGTGTGTGTGAAGACTGCGTTTAAATATTAATCACTGCAGATCTCTCTGCTGGAGAGAGACCAGCACTGACTTCCATAAATATAAAGATCTTTGTTCCTGAATGATCGGTTTGTCTGGAATGACGTACAGTAGGCTCGCTGCAGTTTTGAGATTTAGAGGTCACAATATACCAGGATCGTCAATAACTGTCATAATATCGTAATTAATAACCATGATTATTGATAATACTACTCATATGATAAGATTGTAAATAACCCAGCACCAGTATCTGCTTGACACCATAGTAGTTGGTGGTTTTGCACCATTTTACATTAGGAGCTACATAGGGCTGTTCAACGATTAATCGCATCCAGTTTAAAAGTGTGTAAAATTATAACATTTATTTACTTTTATATTTTATATTATTTCTTAAATATATACAAATGATATTTTATTAAATATAATAAATACAAAATAATATGGACTGTGCATAGACATATTTTATGTTAACAAAAACCTTTATTCTGGATGCAATTAATCGCGTTTAATCTTTGAACAGCCCTCAGCTACAATGGTTACAAATGTTCTCTCTACACTTGTTTTTTGAGTTTGATTTAATGCCCCAAAAAAGAGAAAACGCAAAATAAACAAAGTTAAATTTGACTGGTTGACTTGATTTATATTTTCCGCCCAATAGATATCGTAATTTTTCTAAATTATTTTGGTCTCAATAACCGTGTAGAGAAATCTGTTATTGTGACAGCCCTAATTGGAATAAAAGTTATGGAAATTCTGGGTTTGTTATGTTTTATTTAAACTGTTAACTTAAATTTAAATAAAACATTTTTAATAAAGAAAATTGCATTCAGGGTTTCTACTAGGGATGGGCATTTAAAGCAAAAATTATATTCGATATTCGCTGGGAATTATTCAAAAATGTGTTAAAAATCACAGCCCTCAGCGCATGCACGCATATAGGCTGCAAGCACGCATGTATAGGCTACAAACACATAAACGGAGAGAGACGGAGAGAGACTATTCATGCTTTCCATCTGTATGATGACAAATTGTTTCATTCATTAGGGAATAAGCTATCTTAACTCAAGCCATATAGTAATTTGAGGATAACGTGCTGAAACATATTAATATAATAAACAACCAAACGATTACATACAGCCTGAATGATGGCACTTACAGTATCAGCTGGTCAGAAGCATATCTTTACTTTAATAATATCAGCTTCACAAATACATTAGCTTATAACTGAAAACCGATTCAGGAGCTCAGAATGCTGTTTGATTTCACCTCTTTATGGTTTTTTCACTGTTAACTGTCATGAAGCTGGAATGCTACTCAGGCATGTTCCCAAATGGTCTCCGGCTTGCAGGCTTTTACGGCTTTTTTCTTGTTTTGTTTGTGAAAGGCTGCTGAGCTTTTGATTTTCCAGCCAGTCTTGGGTTTGAGCTGGTGAAACGCGTCTGAAAAAATGTCGAAATTGAGCATAAAAGCGGCGATTCTGACAGCCTGCTCTTTCCTGCTCTTTCTCTCTTATTCCCCTTCCCTTTTGAAGAGCCTCTTCTCTGTGCTTCTCCTGCATCAGGGCGTCTCTACCAATGAAGTCCCTTTATTTGGCCGAGATTGAGTGCAGTCATGCGGGCAGGCCCTATTACCCCTGCGCCACGGTGCAGGAGATTGCCTGCCTCGGATGTCTAATTGCGGACATCAGTTCGGAGGCTGTAGCTGTGCAGCGGCGAGCAGACAGGCGGTCTAGGATTCATTGCTCCGTTGGCTAGTTAAAGCACCAGGCTGTCTTTGTTTAGGACGTGTGGAGGCTTATAGACTGCGGTGTGCTCTGTCTGCCCACTAATCTTATAATGTTCCCTGGCAAGGGCTGCTCACCCTGTGCTGCCCTCTTCTACGCGCTGGACAATATGAATCTCTCATCACAGCGCTTATTGCTGTGACACACTGGCAAAGTCCCAGTGTAGTGAAAAGAAGGACTTTCCACTTATCTGGCACCTTGTCAGCAGATTGTTGTGGCTGCACACACATTTTGCACTCGGCTGGTTTTGGAGTGTATTTGAGTGGACTACATGTGGGTGGTGTGATGCCGTGAATGTTTTTGTATCCTGCAAATTTAGCTGTATGGACACCATTTGCTTGACTTTGAGCCTAAAACAAAGCCATATATAAAATATATTTGAAGAGTTTATTTGCAAAAACAGATAACTGTGTTTTTTATTGTAAATTTTAAGTTATATCAATCAAACTGCAGTTGTTTTGATTAAGTAACAATAACTCAAAAAATACAGCTTACTAACACAATAAAACACTATAAAAACATAATGACATAATGCAAAAAGATTGTTGATTTTTTTATTGAGTTTTGCAAATAAAAACTCTTAATTTTTTACACCTCTTAAATTTTCGGCACATAATTCGCTTCCATGTATTTGCTGTAAAGCTTTGATACAATGCAGTACACTCTTAAAAATAAGGTTCTTAAAAGGTTCTTCACAGCGATGCCATAGAAGCCATTTTTAGTTCCACAAAGAACCATTCAGTTAAGAAGTATTTCTTACATTTTAATAATCTTCTTTTTTTCGGCACAAAGAACGATTTTTAAAGAATAACTATTACAAAAAAGTACATTTCATGCAGTGTGTAATGTTGCTGTGTGTGAATGTAATCAGTCTGCCAAGTTGTAAAGCCGAAAGTGAACAAAGTTATTGGCTTGGGAAAAAGGAGTCGACTCTGAATCACACGAACGAGTCGTCTGTCATTCTAATTTCAGTTCCGGGTCAGATTTGCGTCACTCCGTGTAATGCCCGCCCACATTCCATTTGCGACACTGCATGGGATAGACCAGTAACAGCAGACTAGACCATCTGACCAATCAGATCAGAGTAGGCTGACTGAAAGGAGGGGATTAGACAGATGAATCGCAGAACGAATCATTTGAGAGTCAGTCAAGAAGAGAGGTAATAATAACCGCCTATTATTAGAAAATGAAAGTGATTTTACACCGTGTATGTACGTAAACTTGTTGTTGGAAACTCCATAAACCAAAGTAGGACCTTAAAAATCACATTGTGAAGCTACTGTATTTTGATAAGCGCAACATAATTTGATAGAAATTCATAACTATTTTACGAGGTGGCTAATTTGTATGAAATCATGATGTTATTTGTTTGTTTTGGTGATGTTAAGGGACAGGCTTCAGTATTGCGTTTTTTCTAATAATCATATATTTTTGCACAATTCATATAATACAAATCCATACAAATTAGCCACCTCTTAAAATAGTTATGAATTCCCCTGAGATCAGCTTTGAAAAGCACTATATAAATAAATCTGAATTGAATTTAACACAGAGGTTGTTTTTTTTTTATCAAAAAATGTTACAGATTGCAACTTTAAATCTCTCCTGTGTTAGCATCAGACTGGTGTGATAAAATTGCTATGAATTATGCTGATCTCTTAATAACATGTTTTCTCTTATTTCAACTGTCATGATTTTCTGTAATAAACCACTGCAGGACAAAGATAGTGTCAATAGAGCTTAAGTTGTGTGTTTAACCCTTGATATTCCTTTAATGATTGATTTACAGATTGTATCTTATCTAAGCGACACAACTGAAGGCTTTAGTGTAAGCTTTTATGTAGGAAGGACGCGGATGTGACATGCCTTTTCAATTAGCCGGGTATTGAAAGTATCTGGCGGGGGGAGGAGAGGACGAGCCAGTGCTGTTCTCCAGCATTAAATCAGAATTAGCCGTTGAAGGATAAAAGGGAGACGTTTTTCAGTCTATTCTTTGATCAGGGTTATTAGATTCTGAACATTAGCTGTACGTATCTCCTCTTGTGTCAGTGCGCCTTCACTTTGTTAAAACCTTTGGCTTGCATTTTACATAAGATCCTTTGTTATATTAAACCCATGTTAAATGTTTACTTTGAGATAAACAGACGCTTTATGAATGATGGCTTATAAATAAAAAGGCTGACCCGGAGCGTGTATAGAAAGCTATTTAAAGAATATTTAACCTAAAACGATGTACTCACTTGTATGCTGTTTTTTCATTTCAACACAAAAGGAAATGCCTTGAGTTTATTTTTTCAAGTAAGCTAAAGCCATATGATAGATTGTGTAAGACTGAATGCAAGTCATCTTTCCCTCCAGTGAGCTGTTAACTTTAGAACTGTTTTGTCTCCCTTGTCATGAGTGGTGACAATAAACTCTTGTTATATGAAATAAAAGAAAATGACGTTCCTGCTTTTGTGTTCGGTGCAAAAGAAATAACAGCGTACATGTTTAGACCGACATGAGGGTTAGTAAATAATGACAGGATTGTAATTTTTGGGTGAAGTATTCCTTTAAAGAATAGCTCCATCTCTGTGTTGTGTTAGTCTTTTGTTCGGTAATCCTCCCCCAGCCCATCACGCACCCTTTTAAATGGATCTCAGCCTACACGCTTAATCTGTGCTCTCTACACTTTATTTTCCCCCTACAATAGGTCAAAAATTGACACTTTTTCAAGTCTAAATGTGTATTTATGGTTTTATTATAGCGTTTGTATTTTGGCTTTCTGTTTGTTTAGTCTACTTTTTAAATTGTTTGTTATGCAAGGTGGCATTTCAATTTCTAACCCGCTGGGACAATATTATGTTTAGGCAGTTAAAATAACATGTCTTAGCATTGACCTGCTGTTTAGCACTCTTAACTAACATTTGCTCATTGAAATATTGCAGTTTTTAATATGCCACATTCAACCGCTACAAACACGTCAACACCTCCACCGTTTGGAATGGTCCACATATTAGTTGTACATTTTAGTCTCACTCGTAAAAATCAATGAGTTGTTGGCACAACATTGCACACCTATGAACGGGGTTGCCAGATCTGCAGACCAAAACTACCCCTAATGTTCTATTAAAACTAGCCCAGTGACCAGTGGTGGACGAAGTACACAACTTCCCTACTTAAGTAAAAGTACAGATACTACTGGTCAAATAATACTCCACTACAAGTAAAAGTTGTAAAGTCAGATTATTGCTTAAGTAAAAGTACAGAAGTACGTGCTTTTAAAAGTACTCAAGTATTAAAAGTAAATTTCCTTTATGTCAGTCGTGCATTGTTTTATTGTCCCATATCTTATGCCTCTGAAGCAACCTACTGAATACACTGAGTAGCTCACAGTATCAGTTGTATTAAAGGAGTAGTTCACTGCAAAATTTGCCCCCATTGACTTTCCTTAGTAATTTTTATTCCTACTATGGAAAGTCAATGGGGGCAAATTTTGCAGCGAGGAACTCCTTTAAGAGCTTTAAATGTTAAGCACATATATCTTTAGTTTATACATAATCCTGTATACTAATGTAGCCTAATTATCCTCATTAGCCCCCTAGGCCTATATGTATTTATGAGCAGTGATTTTTATTTTTTATATTCCCTTTACCAGTTTTAGCAATAATTTACCAGTAAGTAGTAAGGTTCTCGTAAATAGTAAAGTGTAGAAGCCATGTGTTTGCTGGATTTATTACCATAATTTAACTACAAACATAAACTACAGCTAGTATAATGAAACTATGGTATTTTTAGTTGCTGTGGTTTTACTAAAGATTATTAATTAGAGTATGTTTCCTATATATAGAAAATGTAAAATTTGTGTATACTGTGGTTTAACTGCAAATAACATCCCTGCTGAGAATTTTTTTATTAAATTCCTCTTTGTAGTGTGTTTTTTTCCAATAGGATTTATCATCCAACCAATAGAATCCATCACATACAAGTAGACAACAAGTATCCATACTACAATTTGATGTTGTATTTTGGGCAGTGTTCTATTGTTTATATTTTAACAGGAATACATCAACTATAGTTACTTCAGTAAAAACATCATTCATTTTCCAAATCGCTTTAAATGATATAGCAGCAGACCAGGAGTTAACACGCACGCGTAGCTCAAGGTGTGTGTGATGCTTATTTACCGTTCAGCCGTTATGCCGATCATTTTCATGACAATGTTTCTACGATATTTGACTGATTGTAACCCACGGATGATTACACCACACATTAACATGTGCCGTTTTCATCTTTAATTGTTCTATTTGCCTTTTTAGAGCTAGTTTAGAAAAACTGAAATACTTGGCAACAGTAAAAGGTCCTGGCAGATCACAAGCAAGATAAATTGCGCACACAGGAAAACCCGCTGCATAGAAACCAATTTCTACTTTTGGACCTTTTTATAAATGTAGTGGAGTAAAAAGTATGATATTTGTCGTTCAAATGTAGTGAAGTTAAAGTACAAGTACTCAGAAAAAATTATACTCAAGTAAAGTACAGATACTCAAAAAGTGTACATAAGTACAGTACTCAAGTAAATTTACTTCGTTACTGTCCACCACTGCCAGTGACCCTAGCCAGAGTCCGTTTACGGAAGTTGGCGGCCATGTTTACAACGCCTCTGGGCAGTTATATACGTCATAGCAAGTCAACAGTCATCTCTTTGAATGGTGGAAGGCAGATGTTTCAGAAATCGCTGGCAAAAATCACAATTAAGCAGCATATTTCCGATCAAGGATTAAACCTAATATGGACTGTAACATAACTTCGGTTTGCTAAGTTTAAATTGCGTTACAAATCACCTTTTTTGAGGTCGCTTAAGACATTCCACATGCGTAAAGGCTGGCAAGCGCCTCACATAAGCCCTTTGCTAGAGCGGCGGCCATATTGAGCATTGCATTCCTGTCTATTCATTGTAATGCAGTGGCGCATGTTGTTATTATTATCTTATCTTTGCCCTAGCCCGAATACTTCCATATCTAAAATTTTGTTTTTCACAGTCACTGTTATGCATTAAACACCATTTCTTTTTAGAAAGCATAGTATAGTAGTAATTATAACTACATTGTTTTTCATAAACAACTTAGCTTAAGAGTGATAGCTGTTGAACAAAATCCATCTACCTTTACTTTTAATCTAAACTGTTACTCGGGTTAGTCAAATTTCGAGGGAAAGCCTTAGACGTGGCAACCCAAGGTAAGAATGTTGGTTTTGTTTTTTGGATGTATTAACTCAATATTAGAGACCTTTGTCTTGTTGTATTGTGTTCATTAAACAAATATCATGTTTTGGTTTTCAAAACCAGCACACAACATTTTCTATTTTTATATACTACATTTTATACATACTACCGTTGCAGATTCACAGTCAGCTTCGGTGGACGATTTATATATGTAGGCCTATAGATGGTTTCATTGGACGCACGCGCCTGGCCCGTGTTTGGTAATAATATAACAATTTATTTTATATTAATTCATGTTAATATTTTATTGTATATTAAATGTATTAAATCAAGACTACTCGACAGTTATTGATTCTTTGTGGAGGTCTACCTGAGGTCTGGGCCACATAACATTTGTTTATGTTGTTGCTGCTGAAACGGTATACGGAAACAGCCGCTAATGTAGCATCGGTTCATTTCTGTTTTTTAACCTTTCATTTGTTACACCACAAGGCTATTTAAAGGGTGGTTTAAAAATGTAAACTTATAAACCTACAGTATCTAAATATATTCCCTCACAGATATCGGTGCATTTCATCCATTCAACCTTTTCCAGTTTTGGTATTGGGTTTAAAAAGTCAAAGACGAACAGCTGGAATGTACAGTAGCATTTTCCCCATAGCATTTCAATCAGATATGTGAGTGTATCACAATCCAGCAGTAGATTTGTTCACATCTCCTGTAAGACAACTCAAGTATGCAGAGGGACCTCATATCTGCCGAGCTCTTAAAAGCCCAGATTGTGTCAACCTCTCTGCTGGTTTCAGTGTGGGGGTGGGGTTTGGGGGGGAGGTAATAGTGTTGTGAAAAGCCTGTGCTTCCTGAATGTCCTGATACAATCATAGCGGTCTCTGATGGCAGAGAGGAAATAAGTTGACCCGCGCCTTTCCCCGACAGATTAAATAGATGTCACTTTTCTTATGAAAGTGCCAGTCAATTTCGCTTCTCCTGTGTGCAGCCTATCAATTACCGGGGACGAGAAGCCTTTCAGAGCCGCCGCGCTCTCTGTGCGCGCTAACCGAGCACATCTCATTGTTTCCTCTCTCTCTTTTCAGTGTCCCCAGATCTGCGAGGAGTCGACTTCTCCATTCGTCTTCATTTGCACCAACCCCCAGGAGTTGGTGGTGAAATTTCCCATGAAAGGGAAACACAAGATTTGTAAGTGCTGCCGCCTCTTCATGCTCCGGCTGCGCTCTCATATTGAAGTTTAAACACATGCACACTCATGTAAGGGAACAGAGCTGAGAGATCTGTCTGATAATGTAAGATTGTATTCTCGTTCTGCAGTCGTATTTATTACAGTCGGTCACAGAATATTGATGGGTTTATTTTTTAATGCTTTGTGTGTTTTTTTCTCTAGCAGGATTTAGCTTGCTTGATTTTGGTTATAATCAGGGACACAGGGTCAAGACCTTAAAGGAATAGTTTACCCCAAGAATAAAAATGTCCTGTTCATTTACTCAACCTGATGTCATTCAAAACCTGTCCATGGCTCTTTCTACTGTGGAACACAAAAGAAGATATTTTGAGAAATGTCTCTGTGTTTTTGTGTCCATAATATGGAAGTCCAATATTGTTTGGTTACCAACATTCTTCAAAATAACTTCTTTTGGGTTCTTCACAAGAAAGAAAGTCATACAGGTTTGAAATGACATGAGAATAATTAAAGGTACAGTTCAGCCAAAAATAAAAATTCTGCCTTCATTTATTCACCTTCTATTTGTTCCAAATCTGTGTACATTTCTTTGTTCTGATGTACACAGAGAAAGATATTCGGAAGAATGCTCGAAACCAAACAGTTCTTGGCCACCATTGACCAATACCACTACCATTCAAATTTTTCCTACTTTGGTAGTCAATGGGGCCCAGAACTGTTTGGTCAGAAGCATTCGTCCGAATATCTTTCTCTGTGTTCAACCAAACAAAGAAATGTATACAGGTTTGAAACTAGAGAGAGTACTCATCACAGAACTTTCTTTTTTGGGTGAACTATCCCTTTAAATGATTAAATCATTTTTATTTTTGGGGGAACTGTCCGTTTAAGTAGTGGGGTGTCCAGATAGATCCAGATTTTTGGCTCTTGATGTAACCAATCCTTGGCAGAGGTTGTTTGATTCTCTTTATCTAGTCATTCTTCAATACTTTATTTTACCCTACAGACATGAAAGCATTCCAGTTTACATTTCAGATACCGTCTTTGATATTTCAGATAGTGTTTGAATAAAAGCGTCTACCAACTGCATGAATGTAAATGTAACCTGCTTAACCTCTCAGATAAAAATGATCTGTCAATTCAAAACTTCAAGGATAGTAATGTGAGAGTTCTTGGGTGGATAAAATTCTTGACAAGCATGGTTGATTGCTCTTACAAGTGCGCTGCCTGCTCGCCGTTCAGGTTCTTTTGTTTTCACATAAAAGAACCACAAAGCCAGGCCCTCAAAAGCGATGGCTGCCTCTGACATTCAGAGCTTGCTCCATTCTCCAGCAGCTTTCCATATCGTAATGGAGAATTTTATATCCATTTTGACCTTGCGTCTAGCCAGCGTTTCTCATTCATTTTCATTCTCTCCTAAGCTCAGATCTCAGGAGAAACGACCTCTGTGAACTCCTCGCGGGGTGAGTGGGGGAGGAGACGGGGGCTTGATAAGCTGGTGGGGGAGTTAAGAATCAGCGGGAACCACAGAGGTGTCCTGCCCTTTAACTCTTCATTGCTTTTCCCCGCTTCGTTCAACATAAGGGTCAAGGTGGCCTCATCGTCATCTTGTACATAAAGCCCAAACAACCTTCCACTTCTTTTTTGGCTCCACGAGCGGAGACGTATGGATTTACAGTCACAAAAAATGCTTACGATGTCCATGCTTTTACAGAAAACGGATTCGTGTAGCAGCAAACCATCCATCTCCGCTTTGGTCGGTTAAATAGCTGACATTAGACATTTTGATTCTGATGTTTCATTACAACTGAATTCGCCTATATTGTTTAATATGATTGAATCGAAAGCCGTGTGAGTTTCTGCTTATAAAGCGCTTGAATCTTCTATCCTGTCATCTAATCTGCCGACTGAAGGTCATTCTCGCAGCTGACTGTGGGAACTATCAGACATTTCCTGATGAGTGGCTTCAGCCATGTGTGAATATTGCAGGTTCACATCAGTGATTCTGTAACTTGTCAGCCTTTTAAAGGGCTAAAGGTTGTTTCTCCCTTCTTTAGCTGAATCAATATGCCTTCAATGTTCAAACAAGCAAGCTGAATGCATTTGAAACTTTTAGCGCCTAGAGAAGTGACTTCAATTAGATCTATTTTTTTCTGAAAGGATACCTACTTTACATGGATTACCAACAGTTTTTGGTAAAAAAAAAATTACTTAAAGACATAAGAACTAATTTTTAAAGGTAACGAAGGCAATTTCGGATAGGCTAGTAATATATGGCCCGATTCACATTTCGCGTCTAAAACCGCGCGGAAAATGCGAGCCGCTCCACTTTCTCTCTTCAAATGACCCGCGGTGCGTGCGCGGCACCCCGAAAAGGTTAAAAATCGGGCCTAATACCTCATAGTGCTTTCCAAAGCTCCTCCAAAACACATGAACACAAGGATACACCACCGGTCAAACGTTTTGGGACACTTGAATGACATGTTTCTCATTATTTTTTAAACTTTTGATCTGAAAGTGTATGCTTAAATGTCTGAAATTAGTTTCGAAGACAAAAATATAATTTTGCAAACAAACAAACAAAACAAAATTATTAGGGATGAAATGATTTTTTTTATTTTGAAATGGTTGACTTTGAATATTGAAGAAAGAGCAGCCAATAAAACACTGAATAGTTGGGAACTCCTTAAATATTATTTAAAAAGCATTTCTGGGTGAGACCTCAAGAAGCTGTTTCATAAAATGACAAGAAACATTTCTGCAATTTCAAGTCAAATGATGACTACACTAAAAAAAATATATATTTTATCATCTTCAGTTACAACATAATTCACATAGTTCCCTTTGTTTTATTTCATAATTTGGATGAGTTTATTATTATTCTAAAATATGGAGAAAATATGAATGCATAAGTAAGTGTACAAAAACTTGACCGGTAGTGTATATTTAGACTTTACACTTTATTTTGTGATTGCTATCAGAATGTGAAGATTCTTTCAACCAACAGTAAGTTTACCTTCCCTGCCTTTATATTATATTGGCTAATCTGATGACCGTAAGAGTGTAGTACAGTCAAATCCTAAATCCTAGATTTAAATCCATTCTACAAAATTGTGCAGATTTTCCGACTCAATAAGTGCTGAACTCTACGTAGGCACGACTATCACCCGAGTATCACCCGTTTCTCACCACCCACCAGTTAGCGTACTGAGAGGCTTCAGTGACCTAAGGACATGAGTTTATGAGCACTTCTTTCATTACTTTCTCTTTCTCCTGGCAGTGCCCTTGTTTCAACACTCCTGTCTCATTTATAGGGACAGTATAAAAAGAAGGTTTTGATTTATTCATGGACTCTTTTCATATTCATGTCTTTTCCGGGGCTATCTGAGTGCGGTGGAATTTCTTGCTTCAGCAACTGCTGGGATGCTCGGCAGAAATCAGGTTTCAGGTCTATTGAGTCTTAGGCTGGGGGAAGGGACGGTCGCATATTACCCAGGAAATGTGCAGCAGGCTTTAGAGGTGACGGACTGTGTTTATTACAGATCTGTCACACGGTTAATGGGCAGCTGGGAGCTGGATGCTTCACTCAATTTAAAGGGGAAGCGTGCATTGAACAACAGGACCACAGTGTTTAGGGGGGAGCTTTCTGGGTTTTTTTTTACTCAAGGCGGTGACAGTCATGCATAAGAATAGGTGAACAAATTTGGCCTGGAAAATCATAATTGTCCTAGATTACCAAAAATAATTGTAAAATGCCTAAGGGCGATTCAACTTTTGCGTCTTTTCCGCGGTTGCGACGCGCATACGGTGCATTTAAGGCGCGTCGGCACCTCACCTCATTCTAGTCATTTGACTAGAGAAGGGGCGCGGCTCACGTTTTCCGCTCGGTTTTAGACGCGAAATGTGAATCGGGGCTAAATGTGTTAGAATAGGCTTCATGTATAAGTAGTTATTTAATAGTTGATTTTATCCAAATCACCAAAGGCGTGTTCATGCCACTTGGTAGCGTTTTAACAGAGCGCTGCATAAACAAAAGGTATGTGTACATAAAGAGAGAGTGGGGAATGGAGACGGACAGTTTTACAGACCAAGTGAATAAACAGTTGAAGGTCCTGTGCAGTCAAGCGACGATCCAAGAATGCGGTTGGCATTTGACTGTGAATGGGAATAGACCGTGACTTATCTCCTCATTTCAAGCAGGGCCCCGGCCTGCCTGGCATAAAATGTAAATAGCGCAGCGTGACCCGGCTCAGGTTTACTTAGCTGAATTCATTTGAGGTTTATGCCTCATGTTTGGGATATGCACTGGAATAATTAGCCTGTCAGAAAAAGGTTAATGGGATGAGTTTAATATGTTTATCAGGATAAACTTTAAAGAGGGAGTTCACCCAGAAATTAAAGATCTTCGTCATTTATTCATCCTCATGTTGTTTTAAACATGTATGAGTTTTTTCGGCAGAACACAAAAGATTTTATGAGGAACATTGGTAGCCAAACATCATTGGCCTCCATTGACTTCCATTGTTTGCACACCAAACCACTGGTGCATTTTTCTAAATATCTTCTTTTGAGTGCCACGTATACAGATTTTGAACGACATTAGAGTGTATAAATGATGACAGAATTTTTATTTTTGGGTGAACTTCCCTGTAAAGCTTGCTTCAAATAGCTCTGCACATTATACAAGGATAGTATAAATTATCGTAATATAAAAATATATTTTATTGTGTACCCTCCACACACACAGGAAAGCAGCACCTCTGCGGTTTGAAGTGTTTTGTCTGTTATGGTCTGGCATGGTGGTGCCCTCCATTAGTTATCAGTAATGACTGCTGCGCTCCGAAAGCTCGGCTTCTATGAGAAGAACGACGGAGAGCGAGTGTATGTGTGGGCTGCCAGCTGCTCTCATGTTTCTCATGCTGTCTGAGGTTTAATTTTCCCACTGCAGCACATATGAATAATGATAGTAGTGTAAGAGCTATCTCCTTTATCTTCATTTAATCCCAATATACACAACAGCCAACTGCAATAGCATTAGCGACAGAGTATCGAGTCCCATACCGTACGATGGCAAAGATTACGAGGTCTCTGTCTGGCGTTGTCGAGCGTGTTTTTACTGTCTCATCTGTCGACAAATACATCATCTACTTTGTTACTGGAAGCAGGAACTCTTGACTGTGTGCCCTCAGCGTCTGCCAAGATGGCCATTTAAGCTCCTGAAAAATTAATGCTTGGAAGATGGAGAATGAGGCGGGAGGAGATGAGTCTGGATGAGAGCGGAGATGCTGATCTCTGGTTACAGTTGTTGCAGATTTGCACCTTGAACCTTTAAGCAATCGTTGCATAAGCTCTTGTTCAGACTGAAAGAAAATGTGATGTGAAAGGTGATGAGGTTTCTGCAGTTTGGGGGGGGGTAATTTTTTACAACTATTGGAAAGCTATTTGTAGGTTAATTTTAATTTGGCAAACAGAGTAAAAGGAGATTGTAAATTAGATTTAAGGTACCTCTTTGAAAAAGGTAATATTGTTTAAATTGCTTTTTTTTCTTTCTCATTACTGATGTTTTACTGGGTTAATTGCCTTAAAGCTCGAGGCAATGTTTTTCATAAGCAATTTATATTCATATTTCATAACATTTTATGCCTATACTGGATGAAAGTCTCTTCACATCCTGATAGCAATAATTCAAGTGTTCTACATATTGAAAAGATTCTGTGGAAATATCAGGGCCATAAAATGTTCGTCCAATCATTGCATTCGGTTTGTTGCGTTAAACTGTATAGAGCGAGAGTATAGAGTATTTTTGTATGCAAAACCCGGAAGTGAGTTAGAATTTTAGCACTTCCGGTTCTATCGCCACAACGTCAATGAGTTTCTTGAATGGGTTTTTGGTCAAATGCCTAAAATAAGGTTTGTGGTTAACAAAACCTTTTAATATTTTTACTTTTTATTCTGTGACATAAAACACACCAGTTATAACCTGCTTGTGGTTTTTAAAGCCTAATCTACTGCGAAAACAGCTGTTGCTAACAAGTTGCTAAAAGCGATTACATCCTGTTGATTTGTAAATATTATAGGTCACACTTTATTTTAAGGTCCAATTCTCGGTATTAACAAACCATTAACTATGACTTTTGCCCCAATAAACTCCTAATTTGGTGCTTATTAATAGTTAGTATATTAGTTGTTAGATATTGGGTAGGATTCGGGATGTAGAATATGGTCATGCAGAATATGTGGTTTATAAGTAATAATAAACCAATATTCTAATAATATGCATGCTAATAAGCAACTTGTTAATAGTGAGAATTGGTCCCTATTCTAAAGTGTTACCATATTAGCTTGATACACAATACTTATAAAGATCATAAACACAGAGCTTATTTCTTGCGACCTTCCAAAATCGATAGGCTTTTGTTTGAGGGAACCAGTGCGGCACTAACCTCCGGGTCGGCCTACAAAAATATGTCTGCACCACTCTATTGCAAACTATACAAAACCGCTATAAATTGTAAATACATTTACATTTTAAATAAAAGGCAAAATTGTGTTATGCTGTTCTCACATCTTGATAGCAACCACTATGTAAAGTGGTCTAAATAAGGTGCGGGACCATAAAATGTTCCTCCATTCATTGCATTTGGAGGAGGCGTGCCTTTCGAGAGTGGGGTCTTACTCTCAAAGCTAGCTTGCTATCGCTAGTCTCTGAAAGTCTATGTTGTCTTTAATTATTATTGTGTCATGTCCTTTGTACTATTATGTTGTCCCACCAATGAATGAGACTAATTGACAGGAGGCGTGGCTTTGGAGAGCTTGGAAGGGACCACAGGATCTTTTATGCTTTCAAAGCTAGCTTGCTATTGATAGCCTCTATGGATCTACCATTGCCTTGAAACAAAGGCAGGGACTTCTTTTAATAAATAATTAACATTCTACAAGTTGAATTGAATAAACTACCATAAGTATACGCAGCTTGATATTCAGTGAAAGGCATGGTTGTAGCTGTCCTACGAGTCAGGTTTATGTGGATGTGTTTCAAACTGAATTGCCATGAATGATTAATGTCACTTATACATTTGTAGCATGTTGATGTCAGTTTGGTTTATTGTCCTCAGCATATTTGTTGAATGCACATTGAGTTCAGTGTCAAACGGTTACATTTAATGTTAGCGGTCACAGCTGTGGTAAAGCGCTCTGATGTTCCTGTGAAATGGCAGTCCATTGCATATGGCTTCTCTTCATGCTACGTTTCGCTTCTGTCGAGTGTGAAAGGAGCTACAGAGAGTCCTCAAAGCCGTGTTGTGCTGCACTCTCCACGCCATGAATATTGCATTAACACATTCCCACCATATGCAGTCGACGTGCCCTGGCTACTGCTGCAAGTGCACTCAGCGAGCAGTTTAAGAGCCGCCTGTCACGTGACCTGCCGCCAACATCAGGTCTATAACATGGACAAGCATATTATGGATTAGTAGAACGTGTGGATTTATGTCGTGTTGATATCGACACCCAGGCCACAGTCTAACCACTTCCATTAATAAGTTAAACGTGACTGCTTTATTTTGTAGAAAATCTCATTTTTCAGAGCCTTTCCTCCATTGTTGATGCTGTGTTTTGGTGGGAGATTTGGTCTTGTTGTAGGTCATTCGAGGAACAGTTGACCTGGTTAATGATCTCAATGTTAGCAGGCTCTAATTTTCATGACTTTTACTAGCTGGGCTTTTGACCCAGAGCACATCCCCTGCATTTGTTTTCAGAGCTCTCTAACTTCTCCTTAACTTCACGTCTTTTATTAAACAACAATTTTCTTTCTATTACCAGAGATAATGTGCACTTATCTCTGAGCAGTCGGCTCTTTTGCTTGCGCTGAGCTCCACGCCTGCTTGATTCAAGGCTTCCTGAGGGACCGTCTTTCACTAGAGACTCAGAGAAACACGTCTGCTCTCTGTGTTTGTTACACCTTGACGGTACGTTCACATTGACGTGCAGCAAGAAAGCAGCTGCAAATCATTGTGTCATCAACATGCACGAGGAGTTCGTATATGTGAACTTTTTTATTTAGCTTAATCTAAAACAATCTGTGCGTGATGTGATGTAATGAAAAGTGCTTTTCTCTTCTGTAATAAAATTAGTTTTGGTCTTAAAGGGATAGTTCACCCAAAAATGAAAATTTTGCCATGAATTACTCGCTCTCTAGTTAGTAAACCCGTATACAGTTCTTTGTTTGGTTGAACACAGAGAAAGATATTTGGACACATGGTTGTATCCACACAGGTCTTGGCCACCATTGACTACCATAGTAGGTCGTCAAACGTGCCCCAGAACTGTTTGCAGTCCTACATTCTTCAAAATATCTTTTGTGTTCAACAATAAGTAATTGTTCCTTCTATGGTAGTCAATGGTGGCCAAGAATTGTTTGGTTGTAAGCATTCTTACAAATATCTTTCTCTGTGGTCATTAGAACAAAGAAATGTATACAGATTTAAAAGGTGAGAAATTGATTTTTATTTTTGGGGGAACTGTCCCTTTAACTTTTCACAGTTTACAAATCTTATATGGGTCACATTTGCGACATTCCAGTTCTTTATATTTAGAAATATAGTGATATGCAATGTATATTTATCGGTGTTCACAATTTGATCTCTCTGAGGAATGTGTGCCTTTGTGTGCCCTGAGATCCGGCTGGAATTCCCCCAAAAGACATCGGCAAACAAGACAAACGGTTTTGCAGGCGTTCCCGTTCTCTAATTGGGCTTTCACTATCAAAGAGAAATCCTTTTTCAACTGTCTGCTAGATTCTCTCCAGTAGTTGAAAGTGACTGGACGTGGTTTTCCATTTGAATCAGACTCATAATTGAAGCACGACGGAGGAGACTGAAAAGATGTCCTTGTTAAGCAATCAAACAGTGTTTTGAAGTGAGGATGCAGCCCCAGATCGTGACTGCAGTAATTAGAGAGCCGTTTGGTTTATATTTGGAAACCCGCTCTGTTCTCTGGAGAGGAGGGCTGCTGCTGCTCTGCGTCAACTGTTCACATTTAAACTGGATTTCCTGCTTTAAACGCATTAGAGCCTGTAAGACCAAGAGCAAAGTGAGCCAGGGAAACAAACTGCTGCCGGAAATCAACCTCGGCAATTGTTGCTTTGAAAGTGTTTACACAGGGTGACACAGATTTTTGCTGGCTTCAAACACATTCTCGTTCCACTCTGCTTGTTTCTTTCTGCCGTGGCTTTTACTTTGCTTGTGCTTGGATATCAACAGATCTATTACGGATTCATCTGTACGGCTGCTTCTGGAAACATGAGCCAAAAATGTTATATCATTTGAGTTTATTTATTTGAATCTGTTAGAGAAATAACTTAAATGCATTACTCAAAGTTTTCTGCTTTAAGCATTTTATTAAATCCAATAACTCGCAGATAACAAATTGATATTAATCAACTATAAATTATTTTAGCTATAAGAACAACACAAGGTTTACATTTACATTTGTAGGTGGTCATCAGTTAAGTGATTTCTTGTCCATGGGTTTTTGGGGGGGGGCTCCGAATGTATTGAAACGTAGAAACATTTCTTACGTTTTTTTATGCTGTGAAATTTTGAGCGTGAATTAGGAGTTTGGTGTGAATCGGTCTTAAACATGCTAATGGCCAATCGTTCATTGCCTGTGGAGACAAAGTGTCAGGGTGTTTATATAATTTGTGACCCAGTCTGTGAAAACCCAGCTAAAGTCATTTTTGGGGGATTTACTGTTTTCTACATAAAATCATCCTACATAATGTAAAGAATATACTCTTAATGTCTTTACTTTTGACTAAGTAATGCCATGCCAAAGATTGAAATCGTAATGAAATGAATGGTTAGATTAATAATTCGATTCTGAGACTTTAGTCTGATTTCAACAGCCTGGGTCATATTTTGTGTCAGGATATTGAACTGAAATACAACTTCTTACATTAACAATTGTTTCACAATTAGAAAAGTATCGTATAATTGGTGTCATTTCCTATGGATGTTTTACAGTTGACTCTATAGGCAGATGGATATCTCCACGACTGAGGTTACACACAAACACACACTTCCCCATGGCAATGATCAGATCTTTATCTTATCTGAAACATTTTGTACGAGTGCCCTTGAGTGTGCGCAGACAGAAATCCTGGCGAAATCACGCGACGGTTAGAATGACTCTTTGTTTTAGGTTCTGTGTTTCCCACAGCTAGCCCTGCCTTTGTGTCGAGCTTGTTTTAATCTCCATAGCTCTTGTTGAGCGCATTGTTGTGCTTTTGAAAGAGGTGTATTTACACTCTGAGAGCTGTCTGTATCCACCTCGGCTCAGCCCAGACCTCTCTCAGCAGGATAATCTGCAGTCTGATCTCCTCACCCCCCTACACAGGGAGCTCTTGCAGTCTTTGTGGTGTACTCAGAGTGGGGGAGGGGCGCTCGCTTCTGTCCTCCCATGTATGGACTAGTTTTCTCAGAGCTGAGGAGTGTTTATACCGAGTCCCCACAGGCTCTGAGTTCACTGCCTGTAACATTTGTACCTTGAAGACAGCACTCATAGAGTTTTATAATTTTGAAGAGTCAGAACTAGCTACAGTAATACATTATATATATTATATTGTATAACATTATACATACAATTTTACATACATACTAGTAGGGATGCACTGATATGTACATTTTGGCCGGTATACAGTGTCTTAAAGATTAATAAAAATTGCTTAATGCTGCGTTCTCACCAAACGCGAATGAAGCGTTAAGCGCGAGTGATTTACATGTTAAGTCAATGCAAAGACGCGATAGGGCATCCTGTGGCGAGATTCGCGCTAATGAGGCAACACGAATGAAACGCGCGAGTTGAAAAATCTGATCTTTGGCGAAAATGTGCGCCGGGTTAACCAATCAGGAGCTTGCTTTAGTAGTGACGTGATTACGACGTAGCGAGAGGAGGCAGACATCCGAAACAACAATGGAGGAAAAAATCTTCGTCCCTGAATGTGGATACCAGGAGCGCATATTTATTCGCGCAAGTTTTTGCGCTAAAATTTTTTTATCGGCCGATACCGATAACATTAAAAATGACCATTTATCAGCTGGTACCGATAAGGCCCATAATTTATCGTGCATCCCTACATACTAGATTATTATTTGCACAGATTGTTTCACTAATGTACAGCATATTTTCGAATTGTTTAATGTTTATTGTTAATTTAAAACGTTTAAATAATTATATGTTTTTTCCCATTTCTTGTATTATTATATTATAAATGCTTTATTTTTAGTAGAATATACAGTTTTAACCGTGTAAAAAATTAAGGTGAGGGTAAAGGGTTGTTCACATTATAGCGATAACTATAACGATAACAATAAAAAATAGCGTTTTAAAAGTCGTTCTTAATTCAGGAGAAAAGCGGGGTTCAATCATTACTAAAACGATAAAGATACAGAGAACGGTATCGTTGGGATCACTTTCAGAAATATTTTTTTCCAGCGGATGATCGATAAAACATACTGTCAGACAGTTTAAGGCGGAACCGTTTGACTATTGGTGATCGCAACGGGGGTTTTATGTCTGATTTTAAGAATGTAGTAGTTGGAAAGCGGTGTGTTTAGGGCGGGATATTATATATGTAGCCTAAAAATAAACAACAACGTTATTGTTATCGTCCGCTGTTATGGATGTAAATATAGTTATTGTTATAATGTGACTGGCTCTTTAGGGTTAGTTAGGGGTAGGTTAGGTGTCCTTATAAAACATGTACCGTGTTTATATACATAGAATCTGTCTGGTTCAGAAACAAGAGGTTTGATATTCTTTTTGTGAAATGGGCTTCGAATTGAATACACGTTTCAGATGTCTCATATAAAAAAAAACGATTTAAAGGCAAAGCAATATTAGATTCTGATGAGAGATCGAAGAAAAATATTGATGCAAAGAAAAAAAAAATGTATATGTAAAAAAAGAAATGCTGGGGGGTTTTATCCCAGTGTTGGTCAAAAAGGACAAACCCAACTGTTGGGTTAAATTAACCCAGAAAATGTTTATTTTTGACTCGACAAGCAGCATTTTGGGCTGATACAACCCAGCATGGGCCAATTCATAACAGTTTGGGTTTGTTCCTTTTTGATCCAAAGATGGATTTGAAATAACCCTGCATTTTTAAAGAGTGAATGCTCAATTTTATCAGGAGCGTTTATTAAGAAAGTAAATATTTGCTTCATATTAAAGTAGAAGGTAATATGTAACCCGTGGTCAATAAAAGCAGCTTGGAAACTGCTGTTAGCGGTAGAGTTGCTCCTGACACGATCACTTGTGAAAGCATGTCCTGTGTGCAAGGTGTGTGATACACTCATCACATGGCTGGCGTGTGTATTAATGCTTTGTGGCGTTAGACTGGCAGGGTTCCAGGTCTGCTCAATGAGGCAGAGCTCTGTCTTCTCAGCTCTTTCTGCCTCCCGTCACTCTGTTTATTCTGCCCTGCGCTTCAGCAGAACCAAACCTTCTCTTCACATACTGCCAGTCCCTTTCCTTAACACCTAACACGTAGCATTCCAGCCCGCGAGCCCATTTGGGTGATTGGAGAGAGCGTTTAATTCCACTGTCTGTGCGAACAGCCTTCAGGGAGCCTAACTGACCCAGTTTCAGTGTGAATCCATATTTAGACCGGCTCTGTGGGCAAAAATCCTCCATCCTTGATCTCATCCTTATGAACCAGCTAATGATACCATCTGATTCCTTCCTGTCAATGCTGAATAAAAGCCTTTAAGTGATTTTTTAAACACAACACAATAGTGTTGTTCATAGAGATACACATGTATTATGGCCATTAAACATTGGGTAACTATTTACATATAATTATGTGAAATTGCACGCTTTTTTACCATTTTTTTCTACTAATATATATTAAGGTCACACCTTTACAGTGTATGTGTTACATTTATTTTTTCTTGTTTTGTTTATTTATTTATGTAAAAATGAATACTTGCTTTCAGTTGGGTTTTGTGAGTGGAAGATAGATCACCCACAAAGAACACAAAAGAAGATATTTTGAAGAATGTCGGTAAGCAAAACCCTGTTTGTTGCTACTGACTTGCATTGGTTTTTTGTCCATACAATAGAAGTCAATGGGGACCAACGGTTTTTGGTCACCAACATTCTTCGAATGTGTTTTACAGAAGAAAAAGTAATTCAGGTTTAAAATGTCAGAATTATGACATAATTTTTGTTTTTGGGTGAACTACTTCTTTAACATAAATGAATGCTCTCTCTCAAAGACACAGCAGTCCCTTGGCCCAGAAATGTTGGCTAATGTAGAACTGCTATTCGAGAAGCTTTTAAGCCCATTAGTTTGAGTCTCTGGGTGAAAATACACACACAACATGCTCATTTTCTCCAAGAGACAGCTTGTCTGTCTATCTCACACTTAGACCGACCAGAACCCTTAAGAGCCCATTCAAGTTCTTGCTAGTATAGAACACTGGATTGAATTGTTAACCTTAAATGTTTTAATGCATGCTGTGACAGTCAGCCGTTTGTCAGTGTTACCTCCCCGATTGTCAGGTAATAGTAGATGTGTATAATATATAGTGTGTGCGTATAGCTTCTGCTCTTTTAGCCCTGTCTTCCATAAAGGCACAACCATTGCAGACTGTAACCAGTTTTTAGTCTCTACAGGAGGATGTCAGGCAGAGCAAGCCAGCTGAGCGCTTGCCCTGTATGTGGTCAAAGTGTGTGTGAGAGAGAGAGAGAGAGAGAGAGAGAGGGGGGGGGGGGGGGTAGAGCAGCTCAATTTCCATTTTTATTAACAATCCTGTTACCACTGTCAGGGAGACGGATGGACGGTAGCTTGTGGATCAATGTCAGTCTCCCTCCAGCATGCCAAAGACCCACACAAGCACACTGTTAACCGCTTCCTGCCCTCAGCTGCACTTCCCAAAAGGAAGAGCTATAAATACTGCTTATGTTACATTTCCCAAAGTCTTATCAAAAGAGCAGTTGTGTTTAACAGGGACTGTAATGCTGTTTCTTGACATTGACGGCGCAGGTAATTGATTACTCAAGTGCACGTTTAAAGTGATCACCCTCTCGTCGTTTCAAACCTGTATGACTTTCTTTCTTCTGCAGAACACAAAAGAAGATATTTTGAAGAATGTTGGTAACTGGCCCCCATTCACTTGCATTGGTTTTCTGTCCATAAAATAGAAATGAATGTTCGGTTACCAACTTTCTTGAAAATATCTTATTTTGCATTCTGCGGAAGAAAGTCATAAAGTTTTGAAATGACAAGAAAATTAGGACAGAATTTTCATTTTTGGGTGAACTATCTTCCTCCTTTAACCCTTTGTTAGATATTAGGGTTAACCCTAAGTAAATAACTTGTCCTGGTACGTATGGCAAGTTGGATGTAATCACAAAATAAACCCTGACAGGGCCTTGCTACAACCGGACGAATGATACATAAGTATCACAAGTAAATAATTGGACGTGAAGTATTGAGTATTGAGTTGCACCGGTCAAGATGAGGTCACCAATCAGAATTGAGTATTCCAGAAAGCTGTGTGGTAAAACGACAGAAACGCTCTCATACTTGGTAAGCAACACCCTAGCAACCAACCAGAACGTCCTAGTCACCTGCATGGGCAAGCACTACACACACTTTTCTCGCAAAATGTAAAAAGCAGGTTCTACTCTTACTGTAGTTTGTCATGCTTGACAGAAAGACCGGCAGTCAGAGGAGCGTTATAAAAAACTCCCGCTGGTTTTTGATTTGCGATACACACACGCCAGCAGGAAAAGCATTGCAGGTAGTGAGAGAGGACAGCGTCTCCCAGAGAGTCTCCAACTGGAGAACAAACCTTGATGGATTTTGCATCCAAGATGATGAATTTATATCCGTGTTTGTCAGATGCTGTGAGTGCACGCTGTGCTTTCTTAGGTTATATAGTGACACTGGAGTGGAGCGCTGCGCTTGACTGCTCTTGAAGGTTCATTGAATGTCGGGAAGGGGATTTACACTGCAGGGTTGAGGTGTATTCGCATCATTTTTGTTTTTTTAACAAAAGGAATTGTGTTGCTTTGTGTATTGAATTTAATTGCGCCCAGTCAACCTTAATCTACTTTCATAAGTCCGTTTTCCCGAGCGTGTGCTTTGGCAAAGCATGCAGTGTGTACCAATTTCTCCGTGTCTTATCAATCCCCTACCGTCTCCTTAATTTGTTCTCTTTGAGTGTAGCACGATCGCGGCGCTCACACACACACCCTTGTCTCCATGTGCCTTTGCAGCGGGGATGGTTCGACTCGCCCTCCCCCCAGAGAGCGGCTTTGCACTTGAGCTGACCGTTAAACATGCTTTGCTGGGTTGCCATAGGGCTGAACACAAAAACACCCATCCTGACCTCTGAGCGGCTGTTAGCAGGGCTCCAGAGCCCACAGTGAGCGTAAAGATACTTGTGCCGACACATTTCTGCTCCTGCACTGCTGCACATGCAAATCCCAGCAGCCACCCCCCTATCACTTCTTCAGCCACTGCTGTGCTAATGAAGATTTTCTTGCCCTCCCCCTCACAGGAGAGCGGTGGAATAGAGCTGAGCAGTGTTCGAGTGTGGGGGAGCGGTCATGTTCTCATTAATGAATGATAATGGAGCCATCACATCTCATGTAAAAGGCCTGTGACTAATTGTGTTACTCTGTTTGCTCTGTAGACCGACCCTGATCTCGGTTTCAGAGGCTTTAGTGAGGCACTGTGCACAACATGCATGTGAAATTTTACACTGTATCTTCATTCTAAACAATGCTGGATTGTATTCAACTAAGCATTTGGTCAAAAGGGGATGAGCCCAAAGTGCTGGGTTGTAAATTATATTCTGGGTTGATTTAACCCAACGGTTGGGTCCGTCCAGTTTTGACCCAACGCTGGTTTGAAAAGAACCCATTATTGTTTAGTGTTAAACCATAGCCTCCTGAAAAAATTATATTTTCATTGGACAAAAAACATGTTTTTTGGAATACCATGCTTTTTATGCACATGGGACTGTGGTAACATCATGTTTTGTGGACATGGTATGATAGCAATATTTTCATTTTTTGGGAAATGTGCCTTGGTAGTGCCATGGTATTCTTGAGGAACCATATCAATATGGTTAACATTCAGTACCATGGTATATATTACAATCTGATACAACTGTATATTGGTTATATTAGTCAGACAAACACTACCGGGCAAAAGTTTGGGATCACTCACTCATTCTTTATTTATATTTTTTCTGCATTTTAGATTAATATTGAACTCATCAAAACAACGAAATAACACCCGTGTAACTGTGGGAATTATGTTGTGACTAAGAGCATTTAAAATAAATGAACTCTACATTATATTTAAGCATCTTCAAAGTAGTCACCCTTTGCCTAGGATTTGCTAAATAGTAGTCTTGGTATTTTATCATCCAGCTTCTTTTAAACAGCACTGAAGGAATTTCCATCCGTCCTGGACAATTATTGGCTGCCTTTTATTCATTATTTGGTTCAAGTCATCCTTTTTTTAAATATATTTTTTAAAAGAACAGTTTCCTATAGAAAGAAATTAAAATGTTGGCACAATTATACTTTTGTCTACTCAAGTCATTTCAAACATTGAACATACACCTTCAGATTAAAAGATTTTTAAGATCACAAGAAACATTTTTGTCAAGTGATCCCAAACTTTTGACCGGTAGTGAACACTACTGTTCAAAAAAACAATGTAATGGTTAAAATGCTTCTGAAACATATTTTAATATGAAGGTATTTGCTTAAATGTTTAAAATGACTTCTGTGTTAGACAAAAAAATATTCATGGCAACATATAAAAAACTAACATTTTGCATCTGAGGAGAACTGGCCATCCCGGCTGAGACTGGTTTCTCCCGCGGTTTTTTCTCCATTACACCATCTTCACCGGACGCGCCGCATCCAGTGTGGACAAATTGAAAAAAAAACAAAGGGTTCTAATACGTTCTATTGTCGCATTTTGCCGCATCCGGTGTAGAAACTGCGTTATTCATCATTGGAGTTTTGGTTCCTTGCCACCGTTGTTGTGTTGTTTGCTCACCGGGAGACTGCTGATATTATATCAACATTATATACTCTTTTCACTTAATTTTGCTCTTTTGTGTTTTCCTTTTCAAGTAAAGCTGCTTGTAAAAAGTGCTTTATATATAAACTTGAATGACAATTTAATTTAAAAATATTTTTGAAACTTGACTTAACTAGGACCAAATAATAAAGAAAAAGCAACCCATTAGACCTCATGATAGATGGAACTCCTTCAATGCCATTTTAAAAGCATGGAGAGATCTTAAGAAGCTGGCTGATAAAATGCCGAGAGTACATTTTAACAAATTCTAGACAATGGGTGACTACTTTCAAAATGCTAGAATATATCATAGTTTTGGTCACTTTTCAATGTTTTTAGTCACAATAGATTTCCTCTATTTGCAATTGTGTTATTTCACAGTTTTTATGACTTTACTTTTATTTTAAAACGTGGTAAATAATATATAAATGACAAGTGTTTAAAAGTTTTTTGAACAGTAATGTATATGTATATGTTGTGTAGTCAAGGTCCAAAAATGCTGGGTTGTGTAACATATGGACACACCAAACCCACGAGTTAAATTAACTTAGAAAATGCATATTTGACCCAGCTATAGGTGGAAAAACCCCAGAATTATTTTCACTGTGTACAAGTAGCAGGTTTATATTTTTATATTTCAGCAGTGATGTTTTAAAGCAGTTCGGTCTGGGTTGAGCTGAATGAGGATGGTGGTGATTGAGAATGAGGTTAGTCGTAGCTCTGGATCTGTGCTCAGCCTCAGGCTCTTGTGCTGACAGAGAGGAGAAGTGATTCATTGCCTCGGAGGGAACAGTTGCAGGAATTATTAATGGCTGCAGGATTAATCTGTTTTCTCTGTTTGCTCTATTAGTATGGGCGACCCTGGTGGCTGGAAGATTTTTCTCCGCTTCTGGAGCTCCCTGGCAGCTCCTACCACTGAACTCTCAGTCTTTTCATAGGTCTCTTTTCTTTCTCTTTCTTCATGTCTTTTGGAAAATTCCCATGCTCGGCCGGCCTCTTCTCCAAACTCCAAACTCTTTGTGGCAGGTGGAATTGATTAATGTCACAGTGCATTAGGAACAGTGCTGTAAACACACCGTACGTCTGTTTCAGAGGTCCAAGCGCTGCTGTTCTCCTGTATATCTGTCCTGGTGTCTGGGTGTGCATCTAAAACGGGAACATGCAGTCGGCATTATGGAACCTGGTAGCTCAACTTCACACTGAGATCTTTTCACACCACATCACTTGACATTTACATTCATGTGTGTTTAGTAACACTTTTTAATATCAGTACCAACAAAAGTGCCACAGTTCTGTTGAACAAAAATGATTAGATTTGGCAGAATTTGTAGATTTGCAGGTCACACAAAAAACAAATGACATGCGTTCCGTCCTAGTCCGACTTTTCATTCTCATCCAGTTTTGCTTCTAAAGAAGAGACCAAGCAGTAAATCTAAAACCATGAAACCTTTTCTTTCCAGCAGATCTGTGCACATTGAATTCTCTTCGGTTAGTGTCTGAGCATTCATGACGACCTCTAATCGTTAAAAAACAAAATGGATTTCCCCAGGCGGTGTGATTTTCCCATGGCTCTCGATGATTGAGACCCTCAGAGTTTGTCTGATCCTACAGGGAACTGTGATTTGTTTGATAAGGATTCAACACAATATCACAAACGGAGAGTAAATACACAAAACGCTTCCTTGTCTTGATTTTCTAGTCATTTTTTAGGCCAACTTAACTCATTACCATGGATGATATTCTTCTAGAGCAGGATCACAATGCTCCAGCTGTCTGTGTTTATTGCCCCCGCGGAGCTTGTTCCGCCCTCCCCCCGTCTCCTACTGCTCACGGCTACAAGACAATCCGCATTTTCTCAACAAGACGTTTGCCACCTTCAACCCAGCCAAATCCCCTAAAATTACTACAATGACTGAGTCCAGCATTTGGAAAAGCTGGTATTTCAGATCATTTGTAGACAGGAAGGAGACATCAGTGGACATTAAATGGACTCCAATGAGATTATAGGGATAGTCCACTCAAACTAAAAAAGCCTGTTATAGTCGTGTCTTTCAGTTCATGTGACGTTTTTTTTCGGCGCAGCTCACTACGAATTCAGAGAAATGATCAGCCATCTTTTGTGTTAAAAAGGAAATACAGCTGAGTATTATCAGTATTTGAATGGAAGCTAAGCTAATGCAATTTTCTAATAATGTCATTTAAAGCCATTGTGTGCACATTTCAGTCTGCTCCTTATATAAAGCGTGCATTCAAATACAGTTAAACATAATTGGATTATAGTGCACAAGTCTTAAGGACAATTCTTTAATCATTTCTGAAGCTTAATAGACACTTAACCATGCACTTCAGTTTAATGGAAAATAGCATCTTCGTCTGCCAGATGACTAAGGTTTTATTCCACATAAAATGCGATGAGAATGAGTAGATGATGGCCAATTTTTATGCTTTTCTCCATCCACCAATCTGATAAAAACATTTAAATGTGCGTTGTCCTGTAACATTACATGAAGGTTGGAGTACAGAGTTGGATGCGAGAGCAGGCGGTTGGAGGAGAGCCATGTGCGTCAGATGATGGAGCAGCAGAAATGTTCTGGACACACAGCGTCTATTATTGGTTTGGCTCCCTTGCAGCATGGATAATAAACTGCTTCACAGCAGCCCCCAAAGAGAGCAATCAATGGGAAATTATCTTGCCAGATCGATGTCTGAGCTCTTAGAAGTTGCCTCACCAGGCAGTGCAGAATGCTGGGACTCAGCATCTGAACACAGCCATTAGCTAGAAAAGTGCATCTCCTTTCAGACTGCCAACATGCTTGTTTGGGCTGAGTCACGTCTTGTGTATTTATGGAATAAGTCATGTTTGTGTTTTTCTTTCCGTCGATATTGCTTTTCCATCCTATCATAATTTAAAGAGTTTAATTCGAATAAACAATACTAAATTACACTCCTCTCATTGCTGCTGTGACGTGCCAACTTGTTTTGAAATATTTTTGAATTATCGGGTCTGAAATATTCTTCACATTTCTTTCTTCACCATATTTCATCTTTAATGGAAAGAGACGGTCTAAAAGACATGAACTGATGAGCTCGCTTTAATGTCCATCATGCCTCTTGACTCGGATGTTGCTCGGGTAACAGGTTTCAACAGTATGAGATGTTCGATGTGAGCCGGTCTACAGTTGCTACGGCTGATCTTGTTTGAAAAGGCAGCCGGCCGAGATGGTGGAATTGAAAGTCTCTGCTTTCTCACAGAATAGAGATGCTGATGGCAGCCAGCTCAGCTTCATCGCTCTTCGTATCGATTCGGTGGCTCCAGTTTCAGAGATGGAGAATGCCAAGAGCACGGTGCAGCTCTTCTTAGCCTCAGTAATGCAGCATTAGGACCCGCACAGTGGCAAAATGGTTGGGCACGCACTGCAGGGGGCCCCCAAAAAATCTTATTTTTGATCTGAATAGAAAAATATTTTTTTTGGTGCTCATTTTTGTTGCTCGTTGTTGTTATCCAGTCGTTTTGGAGAATAGCTACATATGTCATGGAACGTAATAATCTTAGCATTCTTTGCTAAATAAGTAAGATAAAATATCTCCAAAACGGTGTCCGAGTGTCTCAAATATGGCTATGCTCTGAAGTTTTTTAACCATCACTGTCTGTCACCATGCAAGTGGCGATCGAGATGTCGTTTTCTAAATTAAAATGTATTTAAACGTGTCTGAGAAGTGCAATGAGCCGGAGAGACTTTCCGAAATTGCCATTCTCAGCATTGAAAGACGTTTTAGGCAGTCTTAATGGTAAGATGCTTTGTGGCGTACATAGTCATGAACTCGCTGTATTCTTTTTGTGACGGATTTTAAATGAGCTGAAGTTCCTCTAAATATATTTAATATACGTTGCCTATAGCCTACTCAACTCCAGAATAAGAATAGCGTTGTACGCTCCCTGCAGATCTGGGAAGTTTTTAAAAATAGCAATGTGCATAGGGCAGATTTAATGGCAATTGCCAAAATAAAAAAATATATCAACTGCGTGAAATGATCCTTAAACGTTATAACTACTTTTTACATAGGCCTATATATATGCCATTGCTTTCTCAGATCGTTTTGTGCTGCATTAAAGCTTTTTTTCTTTTAAAGACTATATACCTAGTGTGGTTTAGAATATTTCTTCTTATGTTGCTGATATTGTATGTAATCGTTTTTCAAATAGTTTAGGTTTCATAGGCAGGAAAAGCTCATTGTATATACATAACCGGAACCTAGTGAGCTTTACCATTTCAAGTTGGAATGTATGTCACGAGGCTACGTGCAAGTAGCCCAATAGTTTTGACACAAAATGATATGGTCTAGTAAGTGGCAGTGCACTGGTAAATTACGTGATTTTTAAATGCATGAATTCCACTGATTTGATTATATGGTAAAGGGGCCCGCCTCCACTCTTGCGGGAGGGCCACCGCAGTTTGCGTTACGCCACTGGACCCGCAGGCTCACCACTGCAGGATCTGACAGAGAACAACTGACCCCAGACCCACACATCATATTAGCCTAGAGATACCTTAATAATCATGAAGATTAACAGCTGGGTGTATACATAACAACATATATTCTGAAGGATACTGTGGGGTTGACACAGTTAAAACATTCATTTTTTTTATATTAGATGTTTAATGCCTTTAACTTTTTGCATTTACTCATTTGCCTAATTTGACATTTAAAACCGTTTGTTTTCTTCTGTCTCCTGTCTGAAGACTATAATTGAAACTAGGGCTGCCGCGATATCAGATTTTTACTACATGATTTTCAAGGCTAAAAGAATTCACAATATTGATGTGTTTGAAATGTTAAAAAATAATTTACATTTGTTCAAATTTACTTTCAATTTTTTTTGTTTCTAATCTTTGCCAATGCCTTATATTCCAATAGTTTCTAGCCCTTGTGGCTCTTAAGGCAAAACCCCAAACTGGTGCTGAATTATGATATTACCGAATTCCATACGAATTAGCCACCAATATGCTAACATGTAAAATACTTTTGAAATCAATTGCCTTAAGACAACCTTTTCAGCAAATTCAATATTTAAGATGAAATGATTTCAATGTAAATAATAATCTGAAGAATCCATTTTTACATCAACGATAAAAGCAGTCAGAAGTGTCACTGTTGACTAAATTTTAGTTAATTATGTTTCTCAGACTTTCTTGCTCTTCCCATGCAGAAGATGGACTAGTTTACAGATGTATGTTCTAGACTTAACCCTGAGTGTCCATGCGTTACTGTGACAGCACTTCAATCACTCCTGCGTATGATGAGGGAGTGTAAAAGAGAGAATTAGGAGTGTGTGGATAACAGATTCATAAATTCCCACTTCCTGATTCCAGCCCTCGCCTCAGCGGGCAGCTTTTCGTTGTTTGACAGGGAGCTTTGAAAAGGTCAAAGGGACTTGAATCGCCATTAACCCCACCCCTCCCCACTCTCTCACACAGGGAAACTGGAGAGCCAGATCCACCAAAGTGCCAAGAAGTGTTTAATGCAGCCAGCGTGACCTGAACAAAGCCACGCCGGTCAAGAGGAAAAGAGAATCCCGGTGGAAGTCTCACGACGGATGGTTCACGCTATAGTGGCAACATGCTATATAATGCTACATAATTGAGCACTTATTCACCGGATGATGTTTTTGCTTTTTCTGCAATAAAAGGTTGTAAGATGACTTGCGTTTCTGCATTTATTATTTTTATGCATTTTGTGTGTTGATCATCTTTTGAGTGACTGTGCATAATACTGCCGTACCATTAAACGGCTTTTCTTTTAATCTCAATTGGATTTCCAGCTCATGAAGCCAACAGTCTGAACCTGTACCGGTTGCCTGAGCATGGAATTTTCTGCTTACTAAAGAGCCAATTGTGTTGGAGAGCTCATATTGGAGCTACTCTTGTTATTTGGGCCACAATGGCTGTCAAAGCCAGAAGCTCTCAGGTTTTGGGCCTGCTGCTCTCAAAGTGATTGAGTGACCTCTTTGTGACACAAGCATCTCTAAACCAGAAAGAGCAAATCACTGGCTTCTGTAATGGTAGATGACGTGATGGAAAATGCATTAAAGCGGCCCTGCAACGATGTGTCATGCATTCTGACTTCTTCACAATGTTAAACGTGCTGTCTTTTCATGTTTAACATGGTCAACTTGTCAAAAAGCGAGTTGGGCGTATAACGTAGTATTTCTGTGCTCGATACACTCCCCCAGCGATCATACAGGTTTCGGAAAGTTTTTTTCGAACGTATAAAACTGTTTCGTAACAATTTTTCTTATTCCCTTATTGGACAACTCTCCTGGAAAAAATACGCGGCAGCAAGGAGATCAGGAGAAGGAGCATGCGCAGACGTCACTTTCACTTGTAAGCAGGAGAGAGAGAGAGAGCATACGTTCGCGTAGTTCCGGTGTTTGTTTGTTCACTGAATTTGGGTGCTGAATGTTATATAAACGGTGGATATAACGCTGGATTTGGAAATCGTTTGAAACTGATATATGGAGCCGTCCCAGCGCTAAAAGATGCCGGACATGAACCGCATGCGGGGAGTAAAACTGATGTCTGTGTTTTGTTGACAATGTGCTTTAGTTCAGCCTCCCCCTCCCCCCCACACACGCCGTATGATTTCGGAAAAACGTACAGCTGTGTCTATCTTTTATAAATGTGATCAAACTAAATACTCTTCGAAGATACGAAGTATGCAATACTACTCTATAGGTACTCAAGATTAAGATGAGATTGGCAGAAACCACGTGTGTTAGGGCAGCTTTAAAGTAGCCTATGCCATGGATGAGTGTATATTCACTTCCCTGTATGAAACACGACATCAGTCACTACATTTTATTATGTGTCTGTATTGTGTATATATCCACAGTTTATATATTATATACAATATTATTCTCATTAACATAAATACAGACTGAATTTTATTATTGACATCAGTATAAATTAAAATCAGTACAACACAATGTGTTTTATGACATACATGTCCTGGATGTTTCTTGGTCATTTTCACCCAGAAATGCAAATTCTGTTATTATTTACTCATCCACATGTCATTCCAAAATTGTAGGACTTCCCTTCTTCAGCAGAATAAAAAGAAGACATTCTGACGAACGTTGGTATTCAATCAACATTTCCCCCATTGACTTCCATTGTATGGAGACAAAATATCTTATTTTGTGTTCCGCAGAGAAGAAATCATTATTTTTTAATGCATTTGCACTTTTCTTTTGTTTTTCTATCATACTGTAATTTGCCATTGATTGGCCCAAATCCAAATACTGTTTGAGTTTAAGAATAAACCTTTTAACAACCCTCCCTTGCCTTAAGCCAGAGAACAGCTAATCAAACTCGCTCATCTCAACCACCTATAGGGTGCTGGGGACTCTTTTGTGTCATAATACAAAAGACATTTTCTGGGGGAACCCCAGAAAAGCTCCAAATTTCTGTTTCACACAGCTATTGCCAGCCGTCGTGATCTTGGGTGGGTTTCGGTGCACGGCAGACACATAGGTTTCATCATTTTAAAGTGTTCCCTCAATACAACAACATTATTATCAAGTATTCCCAACAAATTTCCTATTTGTTTAAACAAACAGTATGGGCCATTAAATGCATGATTGAAGTGTGAAGGAGCTAATTATCTTATGAAAAGCTTATGGTTTTGCATTTGAATGGGGGGGCATTTTGAAAGAGGCTAACGTTGTAGAAGGAATATCAGCAGTGCGTCTTCCTGTTCCCAGTCAGCACTTTACTTGCAGGCATTTCCCTTACTGCTGCGTGACAGGCCTCCCCTGTGTAAAGCCAGAAGAAAAGAAAGTGCGAATGAGTATACCTGTGGCTACAGACTCAAAACGCTGCCACCCACACTCACAAAACCAGAGTTAATAACTTCCCCAGTGCTAAAGAGCTGCTGGTTTAACATCAGACGGCTGGGAACGCACATCAGAACTTTCCAATGGATAGTGGTCAGTATTAATTTGCAATAAATAGCATATTTACCCAAATATAAGAGAAGTTTGAGTATTAAGAACACTAAGAATTTATTCTACTGATGCTGCTGCGGACCTCAGGACATACTGGCCATTATGTGGAAAGGAATGCTTTTATGGATATTGTTAGGACAATAAAGGGACTTAAATATTTAGGATTTATATAACTCAGGTAAATAGATTTATCTGTAATTCAGTTATTTGCCATAAATAAATGCTACACTTTTACTATAGAAATTACAATTTTAATATTGGAAGGTGAAACTTTATACATTTTTATGTAATATTTAATATTAAACAAATATTTGTGATTCATATTTAGAACAACATGTGACTTGCAAAACTGAACAAAGCAAAAAGACCCAAATATAAAATAGAAATTAACTTCCTGTTCTATAAGAGCAAAAACGATTAAACAAAGTCAATCGTTTTCATTTTTTAAATGTGTTGACCATCACTGAAACCACTTCAAGCACATGCCCAAAGTATGCGAAGAAAGGGTTTCGCAATGGAACGGCCGATCCAGCTCCCGAATCCAGTTTCCGCGCCATATCGCACACTCTGCGTTTATGGTTCAATCCACGCGGATCTTTCTCCTGGATTTCATGGCGCTTCCTCCTCCTGTCCTTTAGTTACATTGTATCTCCCTTACTCAAAGGAGCGAGGGATCCGAGACGCAACTGAAGGGGAAAATGAATGAATATACGTGAAAATGGACGCGCCGGGATGTTGGATTTATCGTCTTGGAGTTTAAGAAAGACGCGTTCGAAGAAAGCCGCGAGATTGAGATCCTGTGATGCCAGTTTCAGGGCACTGGTTCCATTTTTGAACGGGATCTTTAGAAGTGTGATGGCTGCAGTCCAGCGAATTGCTGGCCTTGCCTTTCTCTAGTTGCTGGATGTGTTGGGAAGTGCACTGCTTTGGGATCATTTTTGGAATTCCGTGCGCAAATCCAGAGGCCGTTCCACTCTCCTCTATGGAATGTACATAAGTATTCTCTGGATAGGGGTTTGCGTGTGGGGTAAGTGGCGCTGGGATTAAAGCATTTCTTTTGTGTGTGTATGTGTGTGTCTAATGTATATGTGTGTGTGTGTGTGGGTAGGGGGTGGTGTTTTATTGGTGCAGATGGAGACTGGAGGTGCTTTAGCCCGTTAGCTTTAGCTCGGTTGTCATGCTTTTGCTCGTCTCGGGCAGTCATTTCCTTGCGTGTAACGCGAACTAATGCATTTAAACCGCGCGAGCGTTGCACGAGGTGCAGCGCTTTATTATTCGATTCGAGTAATCAAATATTGTGTCCGGGCTTAACCGATTAGTCGATTTATATTCGGCGTTTTGTCACGGTTACAGTGGTTAAACGAACAGTTAAAAACACAGATACGTTGCTTATTTGTTTGTTTATGCTGAAGTTTAAGTAATAGTAGCTCAGTTCTGTCACGAATGTCATTGCGTTTAAGTCAAAGCGCATCCGTCTCAGTTCTGTTCACATTTAGCACTCACTCCAGGAGTTCATGTAAGCACTTACACCTTTGTTCATGCTAGCCTGGTCTTATTATGGCTTGGCTAACAATGTTTTGTTTCCTATAAGCACAGTGTTAAAAACTAATATTATCTTATCTTGTTTTCGGACGAGGTAACATATTTGATGTATTTTGTGTACTGTGTGATCTTGAGAATAATTCTGTACATTGTAGTTATTAAGCATCACAAAGATGTACAGTACAACAGTGACAACACAACCATTGTTTTATTATAGTAAACGTTTTTAACGTAAATTGTGTTTTTACTGCTACAGGTACAAACTTATAATGGAAAAGCGTTGCACCTCCACAGCACACATTCATAATAAAAAAGGTGCTGTGGATGGGCAGTTTTAGTGCTTAGTTTTATGTCCATTTTGTAACATTTCAATGTTAAGCGGCCGTGTTTGTAATAACTGTACGGAGCATATGGTGGATTAGTTTTATCGTTCTGTTGACAGGGTAATATGTTGTTTGTTTTATTGGGAAACTTAACTTTAGGTTCTTATTAGCTCATGGCTAATCTTTTCCATTCTCTGTCCCTCACCACCCTTAAATCATCTCATGTGAAAATGTTTGTCTTCATCAACATTAGCATGACATCTTTGTCACTTGAGAACGATTTTTTGCTGAAGGCTAGAGGGTAATTCATGTCACATTTTCATAACACCTTTAATCGTGATCCTTTATTTTGCCTCATAGCACTAAAATGGGCCATATATCATGCTAAATGTAAATATCATAGTGTGTATGTGAATGAGTACTATAATGATCATATTCATATGGTAATGTGTTTGTATAGGTGAACCCCAAATTTGTAGGTTGGTGTGTGCGATATTATATAATGTATAATAATCTATAATCAAATAATATATATATATCTATATTGTCCTTTTATCCGATAAATATTTTGCATCATATTAGTCTTATGCATATACTTCAATACAAAGAACATTACGTTACCATATTGAAATCATATTCTTTTACATATTTTTTTTTTGTGTAGGATGGCAGTGTAGTGTAGATATGAGTTGGCAGGGACTCACAAGGTGAATCTATGGCCTGTATCTCAGACAGGTTGTTCTCTCTTTCGGCTGTTCAGTGTCTGTAGGGTTTAGTTATATCTGCAGGGTGAAGTTAGATGTTTACTCTGTTCTACGTTCAAAAGGCTCTTGCTCGGCTTTGCTCTCTGTTCTTTGTTTCTCAGTTCATTTAGCAAAGTGCCTTCGCCTCAAACAGGGTTTGAAAATGAAAGATTTCTCATCTTGTGTTACAGTACTTCAGTCCTAGAGAAATCAATAGGTCCAGGCCAGTGGGACCTTACAGCTGGAAGAAACAGGTTGCTTATATCTCTCTAATGTTACTGTGAATGCTTTGACAGTTGTGGAGGCATCATACAGCAATGTTGTGCTGCATTCACCTGTCATTCACACATTTATATTGCTCGTGTCATGAGTGCTCACGCAGATAATGCAAATAAAGCTTAGTTTGCTGTTGTTTTTCTATGCCCGGTTTCACAGACAAGGTTAAGGACTAGTCCTAGACTAAAATGAAAGTTTGAGGTGTCTTAATTGAAAATAAAAGGCCCTGACATATCTTTAAATATGTAATTGCCATTGTTTTGTCTCAAGATGCACGCCAGTAATGTTTTTATTGAAGGCATTTTAATAAAAGTGACTTAAATATCCTAATTTAACTAAGGCTTAGCCCTGGCTTAAGATAAACATTGTCTATGAAACCGATCCATGGTATATTTAATATTTTGTAGGCGATTTAAGATTAGCTGACATTGTTATTATCACAAAGATTTTGCACTTTTTATTAAGCAATTAGGTTTTCTTAGAACAGTTTTGCCCCCACTGCTTCTGTCTTGGTTAAATGAAAGTTTCAAATAAATTGGATAAAAATCTAGCAATGAATCAATTACAAACACTCATTAAAGGAGTAGTTCACTTAAAATAAAAATGTCATGATAATTCACTCACCCACATGTCATACATGCCCGTACATGTGTTTATTTCTTCTGTCGAAAACAAATTGAGGCTTTTGAGGAATGCTTTCCAGGGTTCTGATTCCATAATTATTTTATAATTCTGAGCTCCGCTGTCTTTCTCGTGGATCAGCATTGTCGCGGCGGTTACACAAAAAATCACAAAGTTTTTTCTGCATAGCATATCAGGAGAGCAACAAGCAACGAGTCTGCGTTATTTCTGCGCGTTTCATTGGTTTTGTCAGAGTTTACAATGCAGAAGTGGTGTGGTGTCATTTGCCTGTCAAATTATCGCTTTACAGCTTTAACAAATATATATATATAATATTTCTGTACCCATGCTTTACATTTTTAACAAAAAGTTGCCTATCAGTATACAGTAATTAGCGTACCCTTTACAGTTCCACTTGCAGCACCCCCGGTTGAAGACCCATGATCTAATGTCTTTGGCTTCTACCTGCCGCTCACTCACAGACGCAGACAGAGGCGTTTCTTGCACCGGTAAAGGACGGTTCAGATTGCCTGCGAATATTCGGTGCGAATGTTCGTTTGCGGTAACGGTCTAGAACAAAAACAATAGATTCTTATGAAGCCTTTCATATAGACCGCGAATATCCACGTGGCGAAAAATAATTTTTTTTTTTTTTTCGTATAGTGCGTCAAATCTTTCCCCATACGCAAAGCGAAGAAATGGACCGTCCAATTAGAATCGAGCATTTTACATCACACGCCTAGAGCCACTGAGGGCACGCGGGGGCGCTAAAGGCTCAGAAAGCTGTTGTGAGAAAATGGATGTCGAGTTGTTACTGTCGTTGGTGTCAGAACAGACAGAACTTTTTTTTTAAGTCACAGCGACTACAAAAAAAGGACAAAAAAGAAGTTCTGTGGTATAATTTGTGTCACGGTTCCCTCTGTTTCTACCCGTGTTTTTCCCTTGCACTTCACTCCCCACGATCCCTCATGCTCACGCACCTGACAGCCATCAGCCTCATCATCCATGGACTATTTATCTTCATCCCGTTCCGTTGTCCTGTGTCCGGTATTGTTTATGCTACGTGTGTCTCTGTTCCAGCTTGGATTTTTTATTAAAAGCTTATTTTTGTTTGTGCCTTGTCGTGCTCCTTGGACTCTCCCGTCACACGTGACAATTTGAGGTGGCATTCAAATATAAAAGTATAAACAGTATATATAAACTTATATATATATATATATATATATATAATCTTTCATATAAATACAATTCACGTGTTATGTTGTAGTATGGGATTTTACAAATACATTGGCGGTACCAGTAAAAGTCATCAAATACCACCAGTTTCTTCAAATTTATTTTATTTTATTTAGCAAACGCGAGCGTCTCTTTTATTAAAAAACCCTTTCAACACGTCTGCAACAGGCACGTATTGTGACATGATGCGTGGGCTAAATACATGTTTTGCCGAGCTTCGCATTACTGCTTCCCCTGAAGAGGGAGTCACGGATCGCCACTGAACTAACTATATATATATTTAATCTTTCATATGAATACAATTCACACGCTATGTTGTAGTATGGAATACTACAAATATATTAGCGGTACCAGTAAAAGTCATCAAAAACAATCAGTTTCTTCAAATTTCTTTATTTTTATTTATATACAGTAACTAAGCAGTTTTGCTTGTAGGTAGAAAGCAAAAACACATGTTAACAAACATCAAGTCAAGTGTACAGATATTTTACAACTGTTTAAATAGTACAGCTGCAATGCAAAGGCCATTTGGTAACTAAGTAACCCCCAGACCATTGGCCTGAAGTAACGATGAAAGCAATCGGGGTACAGCTTTAACTCCTCGATCGGTATGAACCCAATATCGTCTTTTTCTCTTCCTTTGCTCATTCAGGCAAAAAAACTATAAACTCATCTTCGCTGCTGTTGGAGAAATCCATTTATTCTGCTGTTGTAAGTACGTCAAGCAAACGGTACTAGTAGCCTGTATTGCTGCGGTACGTACTAAGCTTTTCTTCTTCTCAGCAGCCGAAGCCTGAATAGAGGTTGAGCGCCTACTAATGTTGTTTAGGCGTGAAATGTATTCTCCATCAGCGCCATCTACCGTGTGAGCGTCAAATAGAAGAAAGCAAAATTTGTTTCGTCGTTGATATGAAAGCTTGGTTCGTTGGGTATTCGTTTCAGTTTTTCGCTTCGTCCGCAATCTGAACGGGCCTTAAAGCAAGACCTCAAGTTAGCAGGGCAGTCCTGACGACATTTTCCCACTGAATGAAAGCAACGGTTTATCCAAAAAGATGCTAGGTTTGTTGTTATACGCGTCTTCTGAACAAAAGCTGCTAAAGGGGTTGGCAAGGTTGCTAAATGTAGTGAAAGAGTTGCAAACTTAGCTACAATGGCGGGACAAATGATGAATTGATGGGAAACAATGCATCACTGTAATCGTGGTAGGGAGGATCTTTGGTGTGGTGGCCTGCCATGGCAAAATGTATATAGCAGATACACTGCCGTGTATTTATGTTTAAAATGTATGTCATTTTTTGTTTTCTTGGAAAAGGACAATTTGTTTATATTTCTGTTTTATTGTACTGTTGTAATGACAGCTTGGTCAAATTTTGTCTCTGTTAAGTAATGTTAAAGCCAATACCAAAGTATTGAGATATAAACAGAATGTCACCAAAAAGTTGGAAGATATGGAGGAAAGCTTTCTAGTTCTAGTTTTAATCCTGATCATATTTTTACTATATCAAAACTCTATGGGAAACACTGCTTTCCTAGACTTGGTGTCGTTGGTGACGTCACAAACTAATTAGCATATTTGTGACGTCATCACGTCGTGTCATAGAGCGTTCCCACCAAATGCGACTTGTGTGAATAAATGAACATTTCATTTATGAATAAATGCTTCATTCGCGCGAGAAATTCACTTCACAACAGATGTGAATCCGTGTAATGGAAGGGGATCTGCCAGGCGGCTCCAGTCTCATGTATATATATATATATATATATATATATAGCTCAAATTGAGTGAAGAGTGTTTTTTACAACTTACCAGATTCGTTTCGATAAAAGTACGATGTATCATACAGCTCCGGGTATCCACATACAACAACGATAATTTTGTCCTCCATTGTTGTTTCGGATTTCTGCCTCGGTTCTCTACGTCATAATCACGTCACTACTAGAGCTAGCTCCTAATTGGTTAACAGGGAGCAAATTTTTGCCAAAGTTTCGATTTGCTCACATTACGCTCACTGGTAAACCAGATCCCGCTCTGACATAAAATGTGTCTAGTAAGCCTAATTGCTTTTAGTTTATAATAAACTTCTTGAATAAATGTAAAAGAGCAGTTATGTTTCAGTCCGACATTCTGTGATATTACAGACAATATTTTTAGTCATTTTTTATTTAAAGAGTGCCTAAAATAACTGTACAATAACTGATAAAGTATATTTGATTTTCATTACTTTATTTCCGTGAACATATAGCTGCCATAGTGCAACATTAAAAATAAACGCACAAAAGATAAAATGTACAAAGTAGCTGCGTCTTCGAAGACTGCATGCTTCCTCCGGAGATAACATTTGTCGGCCGAGGCCGGAGGTTTATTCAGGTTTTATTTTAGAAAAGCAACATTGTTTCTTTGGGTAAGTGACACAATATCTTCTTAAGAGAAATAAATATAAATGTTGTAATGTTTTTTAACTGAAATGAGCCTGAATCAAACCTCTTGTTGCCTACGCACCTCCGCAAATGGTCGAGGCGTTTGTCGTTGACGCATTGCTGTTGTGCTATTATTCAGGCTCATGGGGTGTACATAGGACAATAATCCAGCAGCAAAAAATAGAAAATAGCAGTTTTAAAGTCAGACGTGTTTTACATGGATCTCTTAAAGCTGCGCAGTTTTAAAGTTTAACGGGGAGAGGTGTTAAATGACAAAATTAAAGATTATATTTATAAAACCCAATATGTGACGTTTTCACTTTGCATAGTACATAAAAGGCTAAATACCCTGATTCGGGGGTTTATTTATATCAGAGGAGGGAAGAAAAACGAAGTACACATTTTGTACCATACTTGGGTATTATTTTTTCTGGATACTTTTTACTGTACTACACTACATTTGAATTACTAATATCTCACTTGTCATGCCACAAAACAAATGATTTCTTTGGCCAACCGCCCCCTCCATGCCACGTTTGGGAGAGACTGTTTGTCTGCCTCTAATATGACACACCTGAATCAACTCAGCCATGGTGTGTTAACTAGGGAGACATCCACAACATTTTGGGAGAAGGAAAATGAGTTCAGTTGTGTGTACTTTTCCCATCTCTGATTTAGTCATTATAAGCAAAAGGGCTAGTTAAACTTTTTCTCAGATTAATCGGAAAAAGAATCGTCCAATTTATCGATTAACAAAATAGTCGTTAGTTGCAGCCCTAATGTACATGTCATATACTTCTAAAGCAGTCATCCTCAATTGGCGGACCGTGGTCCGGAGACATAGCCTAATAAACCATTTCAAACTTTTGACTATTTTGGTCATTTAAATTGAGCCACTCGTCTACACAAAATGTATAGGATAATGCAGTGTAAGTCGCTTTGGATAAAAGCGTCTGCCAAATGCATAAATGTAAAGGTGATATAGTAGGTAACTTTGTTTTCTGTTTATGATTAGCATTTTAATTTTTACATTACATTTGCTGGTTGCATGTTGTCAGTAGTTTTTTTTATTTAAAAATATTAATTATCAGACTTCTATTAAGAGGGCATTCCCCTAAAGCCACAGTGCCTACAATACATACATACTGTGGATATCAAAATATAAAATAAAAGGCCTGATAAAAGATCATATCTGTTATACAGTATATACAGAATATCTAACTGGGCTAAATTGATTAAATATTTATTTATTTAAAAAAAACATATCGTCCAGACCTCCGTTTGGAAGAAAATATAAAGAGCGGACCTCTTGGAACTTTTAATTGAATACCCCTGTTCTACAGCGACCAGACAGGCTTTCCTCATAAAATTATGGTGCACAGGTTAGTTACAGATGTTACGAACCAGCTTTGACCTGTTTGTTTCATCAGAGCAGCTGTAGTCTTTAGATCTGCCCACTGTGAAAAAACGACCATCTGGGATTATGTAGAAAACGCATATTCATCAATTTAGGGGCCTAGATCAAATCAATACAGTATTTTGTGTTTGGTTCTGTGTCATCTTGGAGGCCTATTGTCGTCTAGATGAAATGAGTACAGTGACATGACTCCATTGTAGTAGAAAAGCATTTGAGTGGCGTGTAGACATATTAAGATATCAAGATTAATCCTAAAAGTAACACATCGACCATTGAAGATGGCAGCACAGTCAATTGAACAAACTCTGTGAACAATGAAATAATAATTTACACGCATTCCTTCTACTTGACTTTCACGGCGATCAGAGACTCAAATTTAATTGTCGTTTGGACTCGAGCAATAAAGACTGATATAAACTCTGGCTTAATCTCCAAAGCCCTGAGCTTGCTTACTTGATCTGCTGTTAAGCTTGGTGAAACGTTTCAAACATGGATAGACAAACATGAATTAATCTGATGTTTACAAATGTAGCGTGTATGTGTCATTAGAACGTCGGGGTCATTTAAGTTGTTATGCAGCCTTTGTTTGACTGTGCAGGACCTGTTATCAGTGTGGGACAAATGGTGCAGATTCCAGTTTTAATTATTTACACTGTCGAAGGTCAAAGTGCATGAGCCTTGTGTTAGCTTCTTTGGCCCATATAGCATGGCTGAGCGGAGGTGACGTACATCAAGGCTTTGATTTTGCTCATGCACTGGTAGCAGACATGTCAAGTTTAATTTCATTTATACTTTACTTGGGTTTTCAGAAAAACCATTACAAAAACAACTACAGTAGTATAAATAAATCCAGAATATGGCAAAACAAAAGGCTGTAATTGTGATTGCGCTGCAATGCATGCTGGGTGGGAGATCACAAATCGGCAACATTGTTTGATGTGAATTTTTTTGTTCTCTTTTAGACTATTGTGGACATTTTTTGGTCAACATGGTTGGTCAATATAAGATTTGAAACACTAGAATAATGACTGCCAAATTGTGCCTTTAGTGTGTTTTCTTTATTAGCAAAACATTGTTTACATTCTCTTACATTGGTTTATGTAAAATGTATAGATGTTAAATAGAATATGGAAAATGCTGACTGACTGCTTAAAGGAATAGTTCACCCAAAAATAAACCCTCATGTCGTTTGAAACATGTATTTGACTCTTCACAAAAGAAGATATTTTGAGGAATTACTCTGTGGTTTTGTGTCCATAAAATGGAAGTCAATGTGGACCTATATTGTTTGGTTACAACATTCTTGAAAATATCATCTTTTATGTTCTGCAGAAAAAAGAAAGCCATACATGTTTGAAATGACATGACTGTGAATAGATGATGACTTTTCCTTTTAATATTTTACATATTTGCGTTTGTATGGTAAATGGCACTCATGTCTATTGCAACGTATTCATCTCCTACAGTTTAGTAAATTTCAAGATTTATAATCCCTCTTTATGTCTTTCCTTTAGGGCAAAATGTGGGCGCCTGGGAAGTTGACATCAATACGTTGAGGCTGCTTTTGTTTTTCTCCACACCTCGGCGGTCTGAGAAATCAGGCATCACTGTGACAAACCTGGGCCGCTGGCACTAAAATGTCCCTAAGTGGTGGCACTGCAGGCGGGAAAGGTGTGGATTCGAATGCGGTGGACACTTACGACAGCGGTGATGAGTGGGATATCGGGGTTGGAAATCTGATTATCGACCTTGACGCTGATTTAGAGAAGGACAAACTTGAGATGTCTGGCACAAAGGACGCAGGAACCATGGCAGCTCCACCCAGCGCAGTTGCGTCTCTACCTGACAATATCAAGTTTGTTAGCCCTGTGAGCGCCCCTCAGGGCAAAGAGAGTAAATCGAAATCCAAACGCAACAAAAATTCTAAAGACAATAACAGCAAGTCTCCAGCTGGAGATGGAGGGAAAAAGGACAACCAGGGACGGGCCCAAGGTGAAGTTACCAGTGCGACAGGTGGTTCGGGGGGTGGTAACCCCGCCGCTGGTAAAGGCGTAGAGAAGGGAGCGAAATCCTCTCGCGGTGTACCAAACAACAAAAAGGAAAAGGAAGTATCGAGTGGGAAAAACAAAAAGGAAAAGGGCGAAAGCGGACCGGTCGCAGTCATTGCGATCGAAAAGGACATAGTCGCCAACGCCCAGGCTTTTGGAAGCACGCGCAATGCTACTTTTGACAATACGCAGAATGCGGACATGGGTGCGACGGAGCAGCATGGGAATAATGCCCTGGAATCTGTTGGAATTGTTTTGCCACTAATTATTAAATCCGAACCCGAGGAGCTGGACGGTGGCGAATGCAGAGCTCTGAAGAAGGTGAAAAACGAAAAGGTAAGCACCGACGGCCCGCTTGTGCATTTGAACCATTTAGCAGCTAATGGAAAGTTTGGTATTGAAGTATTGATAACTTGAGTCGATTATACCGACCTAGATGCTGGAATGCGAGTGAGTTTCTTCTTGTGCTAGCTCTTGTGGGGTTTATGAGGGCTATCGTTGTTGTAGGTTCTCTGTGTTTTTTTAAAGGGCTTCTTTTTCACTTTTATTGATCAGAGATTGAAGAGAAGGCAGAAGGTAAAGTGGAGAAAAAGTAGGGACAGAACAGGGTTCTACAACTCTTGCATCACTCAACTTTGGCTTTGTTTCTTAACATGACGCCAACTCTAATCCATGCTTATTTTGATCTTTTTCATAGAACAAAAGACTTGTCACATTTCTTTGTTCTCTTACATAGTGCTGTTTGAAAAATTTGTGTTAATGCAATGTTCAGTGATATGGTAACATTACAACACGATTATCTGGTCTGAATTCCTGTTTTCCAAGAGTCCTTGTTTTGTCTGAGCTATGAATAGAGTGAAGAGGAAACTTTAGAACGGTTTGGTCTGCCCCTGTCTCTTAATCCAATGACCCAGCATTGGGGGCTGTTGGGGGGTGTTTGGAACAGAGCTCAGATGCCCCCCCCTCTCCCCACTGTCTTAAACTTGCTGTGGGGGCCTGGAGGAAGGTTTTATAACTGCTTGTCTCAAGCTTTCAATCAGAACAGAAAGCTTCCGGGATCTTTAAAATTAGAAAGGAAATTCCAATTCGGTTTCAGATCCTGAGCGGAGAAGTCATTCTGGTGTATTTGTTTGCAAGACTGAACAAAAACTTTCTACTGGCTCCATTGGTCCGTTAGTTAGTTAGTTAGTTAGTCCTTTCAACATTTTTACTGGCCATAAAGAAAAATTCTGAAATCTTTTAAAATTAATGAAAATTGTATAAGAAATATCACAGGTGAACTGTATGTTATACTTTTAGGATCACAAGTGGACGACAATAAATACAGGTGTAAATGGGATGTAAATAATTTTAAGCTTGTCCACTTTCGACCACTTCCAGAGGTGGTTGAAAACGCATGTGCTCGAACAGCCACAAGAGACCGGATACCCTCTGCATACAGACATAATACGTAAACATTCTGGAACAAGCGTTAGCCAGACAGGATTAAACTAGGGATGCTCCGATCCACCATTTTTGCTTCCGATTTCGATACCTGAGATTCAGTATTGGCTGATACCGAGTACCGATCCGTAGGGCTGGGCGGAATGACGGAATAGACGGAATCGACCGTAAGAGATTTTTCTATTCCGTGTATTCCGCGGAATGTAAACAAGTATGCGTGGTTAATTCGGCGATCTGCAAATTGGGCGCTTTTCTGAAGAAAACTAATGAATAAATCCACCTGTAACAAATAAACATTCCTTTGACCTTCTTTCAGTCTGTAGTTTAGTGATCCGCCCCAGTCCGGCACTTCTCTCACCCGCAGTGCTCCAGCATATAAAAAAGCTCATTCTCAACACGCATTTCAGAAGTCAGGTTGTTTTGTAAACTGTTAATAGTTTTAATAAAGTTTAACTTCAGGCGAGCCAAGGTGAAACTTGCGTTGAAATGCGCGATGATGCTCGCCGCGTGAGCGCTTTGATGTGACGCGCTTCTACCTCCACTTTTGTGAGACGCGTGAGGAGTCACCAGAGACTCGCAGTGCAAAAACAAGCCCGAGAATAAACAAACCTAAAAACAGAGAGTCGCAACCCATTAACACCAGTTTATAACACCAGTCATATACTGTACTCTCATTGTTTGTGCATATTCATTCTTCATTGTTATACATGTTGTCTATCTTCCTACTGTATACATATGATATAGCCAGAAGATACATATAAATAAATAATACATCTGAACAGTCATGTTTATCTTGAGACAAAACTATATTTTCAGATTAGACAGCTCTGGGATAATCTGGGATTAGCCTTAAACCCTTGTTTTTGAAACCGGGCCTTTGTTTTACAAGGTTTCAACAAATACGTTTAAACTTCAAATGTGTATCATACGATCTGTGTTGTGTTCTGCATTCTGTTGTGTTTTGTTTAACCGTTTTTTTTTTACGCATGAAACTGTTTAAATGCACACTGTTTTTAAATTGCTCGACTGTTTAACAGAAGCACTTCACATGCATCTCCACTGACGATTCTGTTGGTCGGCTCCCTCGGCTCATTCTTATTGTTGAGCGATGGCTTCACTCTCTTACACTGGCCCTTTATCTGTGGAAAATGTGTGATGTAACTTTTGCAAGTGTACTGTATATTATCCACACAAAAGAACAACGGCTACACTGTCGTTTGCCCAACATTGAAATTCTAGTCACCATAAAGACTGTTGACTTTCTTGGAAATAGTTTAAAGCCTATTTTAAGGTCACTCCCTATGCGTTTTTGTCTTTTAAATGTCATGCTGTGACAGGTTAAATCTATTGTAGATAAGATCTTTGGCCATCTTAAAATGATGAAATTTCAGAACCCCACGATGCAAATGTCGTTGTGATTACTCAAACGCTATAAATCAAAGGCAAATCCTGTACCTCCCCCTGAATGTTTGTACAAAAAGATCTTGACTTTCTGGGGATATTTAAGAATCACATGACTGCCCAACCCACCCCGGGCGTCTGTATGTTTGTAAATGGCATAAGAGGGTGTTTTTCAACTTTTTCAACTTTTTGAAAAATTAATTTTCATTTGATAAATTGTACTGGTTCTTTGTCCTGTCTGTTGAGCCCATTTATTGATCCATTCCATCCGTTTAATATTTGTTCTGTAATGGTTCATTTCTGGGGTTTATTTAGTCCTTGTGAAAATATCCCTGCTGAAAAAAACAGTAGAACCATGCCCAAAACACAACAGAAAATCTAATGGTTTTAATGGGAATTGTATTGATCTTAATGGACATTATTATGATGTCTACTGGGATGTATTGGAGTTGGTAGGATGTTTAATCCTATTGGACATTTCTGTAATGATTTCCATTGGCTTTCTATAGTTTTTTTTCAGCAGGGATGTTTGCAAGACATGTTCCTCTTTAAGGAACTAGGTTATTATACCTGCCTCTAGGGTTGGTTTTCATGGTATTCGTGTTACTTGGCACAAAATCGCGTTCAGTCTGAGCAGTTAAGACTGAGACGTATACAACCGATTTAGGTGGTGACGCAACCTGCCAGAGGCGTTCGCGAAATAAATGCAAGGTGGCAACTTATAAGCGGTTAAAGCAGTCCCATATTTGGCAAACAAAGCGCTTTGATAGCATGTTTCCCTTTACATGGTGACTTCGAACATGTCTGGTTGGATGTCTTAGCAGCGAGGTGGAGGAGGGGAAGCGGCGAGCTTGCGCTGCTAATTCAACTCATGAATGGCTTGAGCAGTGAGAACAGCTGGCCTTCATTGTCAGCCAGCAAATTTCTAGCATGCCTCATTTGACTTCTCAATGTGAGCAGAGAGAAAGCTGGAGGGCTAAGCGGAGGGCGGTAAACAAACACACAGATAAATGAAGATAAGGAATGAATAAACGAGAGCGAACTGTTGAATGTCTCAAATTGTTGTAAGTGATAAAGACACCATTAAAGACACCATGAATACAAAATTGTTGTTTCGTGGCCTTTTTGTTTTACATGTCTGTTCGCTTTGATGTCGTCTGCTGCTGTTGTGTACTGTATAATTGTATCTGAAATATTTTTGAGAGTTCCTGGAGAATGGACTAAAAATACTGAAGACACATCCTGCACTCGCAGGCTGTTTTTGTCCAATCGGAAGCTGGCCAGAATGAGCCACCCCCTATTAGCACCTACTTCTGACTAGCAGAAGTAGTGGTTTGTGCTATGAAGTCAGCTTGTAGGTTTTTCGCAAGGGGCTTCTACGCTCCGATCTGATGGTGAAAAAGTGCACTTGACGGTTAGAGAAGGGAGATCAGGGAACAAATGACCTGGCTAAATGAAGCACGAGGGGGGGTGCTACTTGCTTTGTAAGTGGATGAAGATTTAACTTCCTACACATAAGCTTGTCAGCACTTCAGTTGCACTTAGCTGACAGAATCAGGGTCTGGTGAAGTGAACACGGCTACATCTTAATTTGTAAACGTTTAAGTTATGTGGGTAGTTCCATGCTAATGTCAATCTTAAAATGGAAAAAAAAACTAAACAAATTTTTACCAAATGGACCCCACTGATACGTCTGATGTCAATATTTGGTGTTTTAAATGCCTGTGTGAAGTCACTTTTTTGTGTGTTTTTAAAGCATAGTTAAGTGAATTGTCACATTCTTAACGGTCCATATTCCTTATAAATGGGCACATAAAAATTAAAATGCAACTATTTTAAGTTCTTTAAAGAGCCATCCCTTCTCAGTTTTGTTGGCTATTACTGCTTCTGGTTTGTACTTTTTAATTCACAGAAATCCTACAAAGTATGTCGTCTCTCAAAAACAGGCATCCTTTTTTGTCAAAAACAACGCATTCATTTTTATCTTTTTAATTAGTAAATTCATGCATAGACTGATATTTTTCTGATGTCTGGACTAATAAAATAAAGACAGCTGATTTAAAATATGGGTAATAACAAAGTCTGTTTACGGAATAGCTCCTCCGGCAGCTATTTACATCAAAGCAACACAACAGGCATTTCGCTGGCAAAAATCTGAATTTATTAATTAATAGCATATTTCCAATAATTAAACATGACGGGAAATGTGCCTTAACTGTGGTTTGCTAAGCCTTATTTGCGCTAAAAGCACCTTTTTCGAGCGGCCGTGTTAAACCTCGCATTTCTACGAAATTAATTGTAATGTAGTGTTGTCACGATACTGGAATTTCTAACTTCATTTCGATACCTGATAAAATATCGATATTCAATACCATTTTCGAACAATAAGGCCCTACATTTTTTTTGTTTTATTAAAAGTTTAATTGAACAAGATTAGACAATGAGGTATAGTTTTATTAATTGTTAATCTAATGTACATTTTATTAATACATTTACTATTTAAGTTGTATTTGTCAGTATTAATCGACCAAAGCTTACATAAATAGTTGTATATTTAACTAACATTTAAAATCGATTAATAAAGACTTGAACAAAAGTATTACTCATTCATCGTTCGTTGAATGACGCAAATGTGCATCACACGCGAGAACTGTTGCGGAGACTTTAACCGCACAGCATTATTTCGAACATCAACTTAACCGGGGCTAATGAGACTAGTGGATGAAGTTATTGATGAGCGCACATAAAGACAGAAACGCGTGCATTAGCCTAAACATGAGAACTGTTGCGGAGACTGTTGCCATCTTTCTAACATAAACAACGTTTAACCAGGACGAATGTAACGAGTGGATGAACTGGCGATCTTTTCTAACATGAACACTATTTAATTGCGCATTTCTTCATGCATTAGAGCTCGTAATACACGCAGCTCAGACTTTTCCTCACTCCAGAGATAGTTTGTAATGTGCGGGCTTTGAGTTTTCTGCGCACAAAAGAGCTTGTGATGCGCGCAGCTCTGGCTTTTCCTTGCGCCAGAGAGAGTTTATAATGTGCAGGGTTTGAGTTTTCCGCGTACAAGAGAGCTTGTGATGCGCTCGGCTCAAGTTTTTCCTTGCAGGAATTGCTATGCGCGTGAGAGTTTAAAAACCAGAGCACGAGTTGTTCCCGATTGGCAATCAAGTTCTAACAGTGCACGCGGGCGTCAGACCCATTTGGATTAATGGTATTGACTTACAGCAATAGTTTACTTTCTCCCGTTTAAAAGGTTGATGTGAGAAGTAACAATATTGCCAGCTGAACTGAACTTACATTTAGACATTTACATTTAGTCATTTAGCAGATGCTTTTATCCAAAGCGACTTACAGATGAGGGAAACAATGGAAGCAATTGGAACAACAAAAAGAAAAAAAAAGTATACTGTGGTAGGCTATATGAGACCAAGGTTATTTTTTTGAAAGAGTAATAAAAGAGATAGAAGTCAGAACTGATCAGTCAGGTGTCAACTTAAACTCTGATAGAATGCTAATTGCAATCACACACGGACATTTTCTAGGAAGGTAAAATTCTGTTTTTGTCCACAAATCCAGCTTGTTATAGATACATGCGTAAATTGCCCCGCCCCTCGATACTATCGTGTATCGCGATCCACAGCCTGGCGATAGAACGATCTGACTATATAGAATATTGCCCAACACTATTGCACATTTAAGCTAAGCTTTAATAAACTTGCAGTGCACACACACAGGCTCGCAGCATCCAATTCATTAAATATGGAGTATAGTGGTTATTATGTTTTAGTAGTATTGTTCATTTTTGATTGTCTTTTTTTGTCATCTCGTATTGCACTTGGACCTAAAATCGAGGGCATGTGACGTCAGATTGGAGTATTCTTAAACAAGGGTACTTAACAAGTGTACTTGAAACAAAACTGCAGCTAAATTATCACAATATCAGAGTTTTGTTCAATTTCATTAGGAGGTGCCACTACAATAGCAAAAAGTTCCCTGTTTTGTTTTACAGGTTTATACATTTGAAAGCATCGCATCTTGCCTATTTTAAATCATTTAAAGAATCAATCTAGAACTGTCACAAGTGCCTCCTTTTTTGTAACACAAGAGGTCATGGGGAATTAGCCCGCATCCACTGGAAGGAAGTACACTAGCCAGGCGCATTAGCATACTGTTTTTAATATGCTGTGATTTGGGACACACTAATCCCATTTTGCATACTGTCTATGACACTCTTTAAATATATCTGTGGTTTTACAAGTCAGTAAAGGCATGTGGTCTGATTATTCAAACCGGCGGCGCTGTTGAGTAATAAAAGTGGTAATGATTGGCTGTAATCTTGGATTGTTTTGAAATCTGCTTCATGCGCTGCACATTGTTTTCTTGCTTTATTTTGCCTTTTCTTTCAGTGAAAGCAGCTGCTGTATAAAAGAAATGAAATTATCGGGGCCATTATAAACGTCTTTGTAAGAGAACACAATTGTAGTTCCTTCCCTTTGACAAGCACAAATGCTTCAAGCACATGGACAGCTATGGAACGTGAAGCATTTTTGTTTATGACCAAGAAAATCACAAGATCTCGTTCATTTGCCCTGAAAAATGTGTAGAAAGCCTCCACTCAAGGTTGCTTAGTCTTGTGGTGTGATTGACATCTTTGTGCTATGGCTTTGTGGCTTGAGTTTCTCCTCGTCTAATGGGGTTAGTGTCACGGAAAAGATCCTTTTAAGAAGATTAGGGGGTATTGTTGAAGATTTCAGCAACAGAATGATTTAGGATTGCCTCATGCGGTAGACGTTCAAGGCACCGTCTAGCACTGCTGTCGTTCGGTCTATTCATAATGTTGTTGAATGTTGTGTGGTAACCAGTTCTGGAAGTGGTTAAGATTGTGTGTGTTGAGTTTGAGTAGCAGAGCGGTTTGAATCGGTCTTTTTAACTAGAAATGTACTTTGTCCAGTGCAGGTTGTGGCTGATAATAATGGTTACGCTTTACGTTAAGTGAAAACACATGCTTTAGGTGGGTTAACACATCATGTTGAATGCTTCCTCATTTGCAAGTCGCTTTTAAAGGTCCAGTGTATGAAATCTAGGTGCATCTAACAGCTCACTCCACCCCTCCCTTTCAATGCACTACGGTGGCTGACACAGGGCTAAGATGTCGTCACATTTCCACTTTTTTTAATAACATATTAACGTATCATGCTCTGTAGAGCAGTTTGTCTATTTAGGGCTACTGTAGAAACAACATGGCGAATTCCATGTTGGGGGACCCGCTGTGTTTGTATATAGAGATAGCTCATTCTAAGGTAATAAAAACATAACGCTTCATTATGTATGGTCTTTATACACCTCCGAAGACAAGACATAGTTAGGTCTAATATAGGGCGAAAAGAAAACCTCACGCGATTTGGCGGCTGGCTGCTATGTTTTATGCGAAGTTTGTCAGTGAAATACTGTTAAATGCAGCTGCACCCGAAAGCCAGAGGGCGCTCTCGCACAGAAACTCAAATGCTCCATAGAAGAAGTACCACCCGTATAACCAGGAAATGCTGTCTTTCTATCGGCATCTGGCATCTTTCTATCACTGTTTTTCAAGCCTCTTCAGGTATTTTCATGATAATAAAGTATATCTATGAGGATGATGTTTGACGGGTGTTGCATGTTTTAACCGAATCAAACGTTCAGATGGAGCAGCATGGAGCAGCGTTCAGATGGAGCAGCATTTCCCACAGAGCCATGCTATACAAACAAGCTGCGCATAAAACATAATCGCAGCCTTTGCGATCTCACAATCGCGATAGCCGCATCGATTTAATCACGATTTGAATGGGAATTGCGATTAATCGTGCAGCCCTGATTTAATATTGCATTTCTGTTAATAGATCCTCCAAAAAATTACACATTGGACCTTTAAATAAAAGCACCTGTGGTAATGTCATTATTATTGACTGAATGAAAAGTAATTGATGATGTCACCAAACTAATATGCATGTTAAGTTGGCCTTCAAACTAATATGCATGTTAAATTGGCCTTCATTGACAAGTGACCGCCATTGATGTGTTTTTGTTTTCCATAGTAAAACATTTGTGAAAGTCAGTCTGATTAAAAAAAATCCTGCACATTTCATAGTTTTTCTCTTTGGTAATTGCAGTTTGCAGAGTTACGTTCTTGGGTCAAAGTATAAGATTGTTCCCCTTACACTCATTCAGCTGCTGTTTATTCCAGTATTTCTCTTTCTCACTCATTATGGGAGCTGTGAATGAATTGAGTAGCTCTACAGATCAAATGCTGTCACCGTGCAGGTGCTGAGGGCGAGTCTTCACAGTAAGACCCAGCTTCTCATTACACCGTGTACCGCTGTAGATGTTTTATGTGGAGAGAACGTGCTGTGCAATATGTTTTGCTGCTTGAGGGCTGCGAAGTGCAGATGTGAGATGAAAGGGTTATTTTACCATAAGCCCATGTTCCCATAATCAATGTCAGCCATGAGCACAACGTCTCCACAGCTCCATAATAAATAAATATATCAATGAGAAGAAATCTATTATTTAAGCTAATATTTACACTGAGCTTCCGTAGATGTTGTGTAACGCTTATAATTGCTTAAGAATGGGGTTTACATTGTAGGCTTAAATAAAAACACTTTCCAGGGAAAATATTAAAAGCAGATTTAGATTTAAAGGAACAGTTCACCCAAAAATAAAGATTCTGAACAAAATTTGAGCTATCATTGCTTGGACGATAGTTGGCTGTTTGCAATATTTGTTGCAAATTAATATTACAAACACGCATTGCACATTTCTCGTGCAAGAGAGCTTGCAATGCACGCAGCTCAGACGTTTCCTCACGCTAGAGAGAATTTATAATGTGCTGGCTTTGAGTTTTCCGCGCACAAGATAGCATGTATTGCACGCAGCTCTAGCTTTTCCTCGCGCCAGAGATAGTTTGTAATGTGCAGGGTTCGAGTTTTCTGCGCATAAGAGAGCTTGTGATGTCCTGTTTTTCCTTGCAGGCTCGGGTTTTTGTTCCTTGTTTTTTAACGAGTTCTGGTATAGATATGAAAGCACACGATAAGGCAATAAAAAGTGTTCATGTGTATTTTGCTTTAATCTTCTTTACGACTCAAGAGACTTTGCAGAGCGCTTGGAAAAGATACACTTCTTGCTGAATGGCCAGCAGTCTTGGGCTTCACTCCAAAGCTGTGAGCTTGACTTCATCATAAGAGTCTCTAAATGTTCAATCAAACTAGTGTGCAACTATTGGCCAGAAAGGGTTGTGTTTTATCAGCTGTCTATACGTCCTGTGTAACGTGTCTGTTATCATACACAAGCACTGATAAGAGTGTTTCATGTGTAAATCATGCTTGACTGTTCAGTCATGATGGCGTAGTACCCGACCGCAACTGATCGATTCTGTTTTAATGCAACATTTTTTTTATGTTGTTTGCGCATGGTTGAAGGTTTCACAGATCACTGCGGTAATATAAACATGATTTGTTATTATATTATCACTCTGCCTTGTCCTCTTTATCTTTTAAAGTGGTTGATCTGCGTTTTGGTGTAATTGACCAAAACACCCAACTTCTAAATCTCTCACAAATATCATTATGCTATCCTAATTGTTGCTTGAGGTATATTGTATTGCTTTGCATTGGACAGTCTGTGCACAAATGAAATTCTGTCATCATATTTTTATCTTCATTTCGTTCTCTTCTCATGTTTGTTTGTGTTTTATTGTCTTTCTTTTTGAGTAAGCTCTACGCTAAATGTAGCTTTCCTGTAGCTCAGTGGTAAGAGCATTGCGTTAACAACGCAAGGTTGTGGGTTCGATCATAGGGAATTGCACATACCTATGTATAAATGTATAGGATAATGCAATGTAAGTCGCTTTGGATAAAAGCGTCTGCCAAATTCATAAATGTAATGTAAATGTATTCCATTTGTTTGTATTGAATTTCGTATGCAATTGAAGATCTTTAAAGGGTTTGGTGCAACAGAGCAGTGAAACTATAGATGTTATTAAGTATTGATCTTTGGTTCTGTAAAATAGTGTAACAGTTGTGCTCATGCCAATAACTGTCCTTTTTGGTTAGAATTGCTGATGTTAGTGATTTGTTTTGAGACTAAATTAAGTAGTAAATTAAGTGATTCTCAGCAGTTTATCATCATCCATCCTGCTGTTGGGCATTGTGTCACTGTACGCTAGGCCTGAGATGATATATATATGTTTTTTATTAGCCCTTGTGACTTCATTGTCCTTTGGAAAAAATGTAGTTCCATAACTTGAATTTTATTGGCTAAGCCGCATTCCAAAAGTGCTTGGCAAGGCACAAAGCTTTATGCTTTGGCTTCTTTTAGAAGTGCTTTTATTGGCTGAGAAAAATATGAACTAATCTGGCAAAAATGTGTCTGAGTTACTTGATAGTTGTACCCCAGCACTCATGCTTGAGTGATATTAATTTATCGTAAAATGTCCTGAGAACCTAATCCTTAAGCACTTGAACTTTCTTATAAATGTAAGTTCACGGTTTATGGAATGTCAAGGTTTTATAACTCTTAAAGGAACAATACAGGGTTTTTAGGAGGATCTATTGACAGAAATGCAATGTAATATACATCTTCAGAGGTGTATAAAGACCTTACGTAATGAACCGTTATGTTTCTAATACCTTAGAATAAGCTATTTATATCTACATACAGAGCGGGCCTACAAACAGTGAATTCGCCGCCATGTTTTGTACACGGCGCTAAACAGACAAACAACTCTAGAACACGCGTTTCCTCTCCCCTGCAGTATAGTGGTGAAACGGATCCCGGATGATCTGTGATCCGTACGGATCGTACTCTACGGTTCGGAACGCATGTGACCAGTGGATTAAATGTAAGTTTATTCATGATTGAGTAAGAGAGTAAAATGCGCTCTCTCTACAGTTTTAGCGCCAATGCGCTCACGCTCTCTCTCTCTCTCCAGTATCTGGACGAGTACAATATTAAAGCGGTTCCAGATAAACAATGACGCTGAAAACTGCTCCGTCACACAGCTAATATTAGGTGCTGTAAATCATAAACTGTGCCTTCAACCTGGCATTTGCTTTAAAGAAGTGTAATAAGTGAATACTTTAAAGCCTGCAGCCTGATTTATTCTGTGTGAATGACAACCTGCTAAAGGAGAGCAACAGAATTAGTTCCCAAACTGGATGTTGTCAAACAATATTTGTGATATTATAACAATAAGTCCACAGGTAATTGGTATCCTTATTGGTATTGATTAATGGTATCCTTAATAGGCCCTTTTCACAATGACGGCACTTAACTTCCGCCTTCTCGCAAAGCAGTGTATCTTAACATCCGTCTTGCAACAAACAAGAAGAAGAAGAAAAATAACTTCTGTTTTCCCGTCGCGCTGGAATTTAACAACAGTGACAGAAAAACTGACAGAACACTTGTTCAAGTACTTCTCCTAGCACCTTCGCTAACACAAAAGAAAACAAACACTTACCTTTTTAATCAAACAGGTACTGTTCAACAAAGTATTTGTATCCTTTATCTAGCTTTGATCTTGTCATAAGCGAAAATTTGTCTGCAAGATGTTGTACATCATCTAGCCGTATTTGTGCCTGCTGTGCTGTGCGATAAACTCTGTAAACTCCATTCTGAGGCGCTAGCGGAAGTAACGATACACTGCTTCGCGGCAGAATGGAAGATGCGTGACGTCATGTGAAAAGGGCCTATTGAGCAGCACTCTTTTCTCCATTCAAAGTATCTTTCTAATATCTATAATATTTATTTGGTCAAAATGGTCAATTTTTATTTTACTGTTTTGAATCCAAATGTATAGGTAGATAGATAATGACGATAAGACTGTGGAATTAGTTTATTAAGACGCAGGTCAAAAGTTAATGTAAGAAATTGAAAATAGATGATTTTTATCTGAATGTAACTTAGTTTAAATGTACTCAAGTCTCAGAACAGTTGAAAAAGCTGTTTCACCTCTAAATCTGTACGTGTTGTATCTGTTAGACAGAGTACCACCCAGAAAGAGTTTTCCTCTGTCAAGAGGAAGCAACAAAATGCATTACTTCCATAAATAGTTTGGCTTAAGGTTCTCCAGGGAGATCTGGCAGTTTGAAAAACAACTTGTCTTTTAAGTGGCTACATAGAAACAGTTTTTTAAAACGTAGTCATTGTGTGCTATTGTATACCCTACATTTATGAGGGACATAAAATATGTCTTGCTATCTTATTATAGCTACGTTATTCCAGCATGTCTAAATGATTTCTGAAGAGAAAGTGAGAAAGTGTTTGTAGGGATGTTCATATTTACCGTTTAACCGTTAAAAAATATGAATCATATTTTTATAATAATAATAATTTAATAAAACAAAGCTTCGGTGCTAGCAATCATTTGATCCTTTACATAAACTTATCTCATGGATGCTTGGCATTGGCAGCCTCCCTGGCGCTTTGCAAACTGTTCCCTGCCTTCTTTTAGACGTGACGGAAAAATACGAATGTGAAATATGAATAAGTAATAAATAATGTTTGTATTTTGCGCGGGTATAGCCGATCGGATTTATATCTGTTTAGAGCTACGACACATTTTGTTGGCCAATTGCTCTCTTTGGACATTAATCTGGCTGGTGAAAAGCAAATGAAACGCGCTTCCAGAGGCGTTATCTTTGCATTCCCGTGACATCCGTGCCATCTGAAATGGTGTTTTCTGCCGCGGGTCTAACTGTCAACAGGCTTCAGACTGTCCCCACATCACGTAAACATGCTACTTAATTAAATAAAAACCTAGACAAGCTTTGGATTGAGGTAGGCCTGCTTTTTTTATTTGATGACAGAAATAAACTTAGCTGGTTCTTCTGTTTTGTCATAATTTGTGAATTATTCAAGTTATTTTTCCGCCTGTTTATTTTATGCTTTGGATTTATGTTATTTTTGTTTTTCTCCATTGTCCAAAACGCTGCAGGTTCTTGAAAATGTGATATGCGAATGCAGGTTTGCATGTTAAAATAAATTTGTGAAAAAATGTTTCATGCGTATTTTTAACGTGTCACAGACCCTCGTCAACTGTAGCTGTATCTCATTTTGAAGTCTGCGTCCTCCCGATGTCGCATGCGCTGAAAATCCGACAGACGCGACATCCGGAGGACGCAGCCTTCGAAATGAGACGCAGCATGTATTTCTATTTAATTCCAATTTAATATTAAAATCTCATCAGTTATCGGTTAATGTTCAGATAACGAGTGTCGGTTCCCTAATCCCTAGTTGTTTGCCCATATAAGATCACCACCGTGCTAGGTTTGTTGTGGGTTGGTTGCCATGGTATTGCTTTGTGGTTGCTAAGGTGTTTTAAATCGTTGATAGTGTGTTGCTATGTCATTGCTTTAATGTTCTACTTGGTTGCTAGGGTGTTGCTAGGTGCTCTCTAGATACTATGATTCAAGTTTGTTGTTTAATGTTAGTATATTTTTTGTTCTTGTTTGCAGGCGGTTAACATTTTCAAGGGATAGTTCACCCAGAAATTGGGGTTATCATTTACTCACCCTCAGAATGTTCCAAACCTGTAAAAAGGTCTTTGTTCTGCTAAACACAAAGGAAGGTATTTGGAAGATTGTCAGTAATAAAACAGATCTTATCCCCATTGACTCCCATGGTATTTATTTTCCCTACTATGGGTGTCAATGGGGGGATGAGATCTGTCTTGTTACATTCTTTCAAATATCTTCCTTTTTGTTTAGCAGATCAAAAATACAGGTTTGGAACAGCCTGAGGGTGAGTAAATGATAACCCACATTTTTGGGTGAACTATCTCTTTAAGCCTGATCAGTTAGAAAATGTCTCTTCTGTGAAGCACAGCACAAGTAATGCTAAAAAAAAGAGAATGTATGTAATTATAATCTATAATTTCATATAATGAAAGAAAATGTTGATTGAGGCTGTCAGTCACATCTTTTGTGTTTTCACTTTTACAAGAGCAAAAGGAATGCGTTAGCTTTTTATGTATTATTGTTTATATTTCTATTCAGTGTTGCACATTTAAGTGGAAAAAAACTTTATCCTCACAATGTGCATGTGGGGAAAGACTTTATAAATAGATGTGTTGTCCTCCAGATGTGATGTGTTTGTTTTGCAGGACTGTGGGCCAAAGTTCTAGTTCATGAATCTGGACTTTTGACTGTTGATTCTGGCACCGGCCAGCGATTTCTGTCGCGCTTTTACTCATGTTGTAAGAAGGTGTATGACGCAACGGCGCTCTGGAGAGTCAGAAATCCTCTGTGCTCTGAGCTGCTTATCTGGATTTCCTCTCAGCCCAGCCTTTCCAGCGAGGATGACCTTGAGGAGAATGTGGATTATTATTGTAATAGATACTGTTGTTAGTGAATGACTTGTCACACCGGGAGGTGGTATTTTGGAGGAGGGGATAGAGTTTGCTTTTCTGCCCCCGCGTCTGTTTAACTCTTTATCACTCTCGCTCTCTGATGGGCCTTATATATTATTAGCGCTTAGCTTGACGTCTGGATCTTTTTCTGTGATCCTGAAGCTAGCCTTTTAACATTTAAAAAGACAACGAGACGTGATGTGACAGAGCAGTCAAAGCAACTTGAAGTTAGACGGTTCTCTTGTGTCTAAAACAAGCACTGGGCCAAACGTTTGTTCTCAGAAAATGTCCTCAGTTGACTCCACTGACAAAATCGCTCACAAAAGCATGTGTGCTGTCGTTTCTGTTATACCAGCAGACCTGAAAGAACCTCCGATATCATGCATCTACAATGAACAGCTGTGCTGTGATAGTGTTAAAGCGGCCCTGCAACGGTGTTTCATGCATTCTGACTTCTTCACAATGTTAAACGTGCTCTCATGTCTTCTCATGCTTAACATGGTCAACTTGTCAAAAAACGAGTTGGGAGTATTACGTAGTATTTCTGTGCTCGATAGACTCCCCAAGCGATCGTACAGGTTTCAGAAAGTTTTTTTCGAACATATTAAATTGTTTCGTAACAATTTTTTCTTAGTCCCTTATTGGACAATTCTCCCGGAAAAGCTTGCAGCCGCAAGGGAGAAGGAGCATGCGCAGACGTCACTTTCACTTGTAAGCTGGAGAGAGAGAGCATACGTCCGCGTAGTTCAGGTGTTTGTTTGTTTACTACATTTGGGTAATGAACGTTGTATAAACTGTGGAAATAACGCTGGATTTGGAGATCGTTTGAAATTGATATATGGAGCCGTCCAGCGCTAAAAGATGCCGGACATGAACCGCATGCGGTGAGTGAAACTGATGTCTGTGTTTTGTTGACAATGGGTGCGCATGTTTCCGGAAACAATCGTAAAGCTGTGTCTAGCTTTTTTAAATGTGATCAAAGTAAATGCTTTTCGAAGATACGAAGTATGCAATACTATATAGATACTCAAGATTAATATGAGATTGGCAGAAACCCTGTGTGTTAGGGTTTAATGGATGTGGGAAACTTTAGCAGTGTACCAGTTTGCCTACTTATATTGTGCTCTAAAAGTATGAAGCCTACTGGAACGAAAGGGACCATTGTCTCTTTGTTCAGTTTTTCTTGCATAATGTTTACTTGCATAGCTTGTTTTTTTTAATTCAGTGAATCATCGCCTCAAAAGTATACCGTCCAGGCAGGTACTTTAAGGGTACTCATTTTAACGTCCTTTCATTTGGGACATACTAATGCTTATTTTAAAAACTATTTTATATGTTTAGTATTAACATTGGGAGGTAGGGTTTGGATACCCTACCATTTAAGTATTTCAGTATTAAGTGCTAGAGGTGTTGGTATTGACAATAATCGGGATATAACAACAGTATTAATATTGCACAATAATACAACAGTTTTTGTCTGGTTCTCGAATCTGATTGGCTGAGAGCCATGTGATATTCCACCAGTATCACCACGGGAACCGCTTCACTGTTTGTATCACTCCGCCGGTGCTGATATAGAGCACTATCACACTCCTACTAGAGCGATATTGAATTAATACTACACCTATGGTAATATTGTAAATAATTCGGTGTCCGTATCTGGTTGATAAATAAAAATAAAGTAGTTGGTGGTTTTCCACCCATTTTATATTTTGTTTTAAGAGCCACAATGTCATGAACTGAGTACGAGACAAGGCAGGAGAACCCAATTGCAGGCAGAGGCAGGGATGAAGGGGTTAACAGGAATTTATTAACATAGACAAAGACTACAAAAAAGGCAAAACAAAACCCACGAGGGGGAAAACAAGACAAGATAATATATATAAACAAAACAAGAACAAGGACTAACTAAACTATAAAACAAACACTGGGAGCAAACACTTACACTGAACTAAACTACACTTACAAGACACGAGGGAAACAAGAACCAGGAACAAGGCACAAGAACTTCCACGAGCACAACAGCTACAAGCACGAAGTAAGACGTACACTTACATACATACAATGAACCAGACAGGACAAAGAACACGAGGATGTTTTAAAGGGGAGCAAATCAAGAGGGAACAGGTGCAAGGGATAAACTAATTAACACAAACTAGGAAACAGGAGGGTAGGAACGATGACGCAGACTAGAGAAACAAAGGATCCTGTATGATTCCACCTCTAGACCAAGAAATACCTGACAAGGAGAGGTGGAACCATGACAGAACCCCCGCCTTAAGGAGCAGCATCCTGATGCTCCTCAAAGGCACAAACAAGACAAGACAGACTGGGACACTGACAAGACCAAACAAGACATGGCAAACATGACAAGGGGCAGACAGGCAAGAAAAATCAACGGGTTAGGGTGGGACAATAAAAATAATAAACAAAGGGGGGGGGGTGGGGGCAAACAAGAGTACATTGGAAGTCCAGAAGGGGTAGGGCTGGGTGGGGAAGTTCCAGCCCTTGGGGGGCGCGCCAGGGCGCGGAGCCCCAGGAGGCTTGACAGGGGAAGTCCTGGGGAAAACTGTTCTTGTCCCCGGCAGGACTGCTGGGCTGGACCCCGGCTGGAATGCCGGGCAGGACAAGGGCTGGACGGCCGGCTGAAATGCCGGGCAGGACAAGGGCTGGACGGCCGGCTGGAAAGCCGGGCAGGGCTCCGCTGGAATGCCGGACGAACACCGGCTGGAAGGCCGACGGAACACCGCTGGAACGGACGGAACACGGATGGAAGGCCGGACGGAACACCGGGAAGGCCGTGGAAGGCTGGGCAGGGCACGGCGGCTCTCTGACGGCGGCTGGGCAGGACGGACGGCTCTGACGGCGGCGGCACTCTCTGACGGCTGCAGCGCTCTCTGACGGCGGCTGGGCAGCGCTCTGACGGCGGGGGCAGCGCTCTGGCTCTCTGAGCGCTCTCTGACGGCGGCTGGGCAGCGCTCTCTACCGGGCTGGTCGACCGGTGCCGGTGCTGGACCGGGCTTGGTGCGGTGCTGGACGGGCTTGGTGCCGGTTTGGGGGAGAGTCTGCGGCCGGGCTGGCCGCACGGACCGTCACATCCCCACGGCGCCCCCCCAAAAAATATTTGGGGCTTGGGACCTCCGGACTCGGGACTGGGACCTCCGGATCGGGGGACTCGGGACCTCCGGACTCGGGGGACTCGGGACCTCTTCCGGACTCGGGACCGGAGACCCCCCCTTGCCCTCGTTGCCTCTTCTCTTAGCCGAGCCACCCGCCTGGTGGTCGGCTGAAGAAACGAGGTGAATGGGTGGGTGGGCGGCTCGGGATTGGAGGCTTCCGACGAGGACCCCCAGGATTCCGTCTCCCCCGTTTGGCACCGAGGTCCGTCGGCGGCAGCAGAGGGGCTACAGGAGGTGGAGTGAGGAGGAAGACTGTGGAATTCCCCAAGGTGAGAGTACCCACCACACGGTCCTCCGGAATGGACCCCAACCCCGGACGGGAAGAGATTGGACAACAGCTGGGAGAGGAGTCTTGGTAACACTCCTCTCGAAGCTGCAGCCGTTCCACTAACTGTGGGAACGGCTGATACACCAACTCCTCCCGTTCAGGAAAAGATGGTGGGTTGTCCATCCCGGCCATTAGGTAGGCACTCACCAGCACCTCGGGTACAGACGCCCTCCTGGCCTCGACCTCCGAGCATAGTCCTGCAGAGGCCTATGGCACTGGGCCGGGAACGGACCGCCTCCAGCGTGTGACTGGGAGGCAATCGCCTCCCACCACACTGGGTTGGAGGTGCATGACCAACGGTTGGTGTCGTTGGCTACTGCCTGCTGGGTTCGGTTTTGCTGGTTCATTCTGTCACGGTCGAGGGTGGTAGAACCCAATTGCAGGCAGACACAGGAGGTGAAGGGGTTAACAGGGGTATTTATTAAACAGGACAAGACTATACAAAACAGGCAAAACAAAACCCACAAGGGGGAAAACAAGACTGGAAACTAAAACTAAAACAAGGACACTGACTCACTAGACTAAGAAAACAAACACTGGGAGCAAACACTTACACTGAACTAAACTACACTTACAAGACACGAGGGAAACAAGAACCAGGAACAAGGCACAAGAACTTCCACGAGCACAACAGCTACAAGCACGAAGTAAGACGTACACTTACATACATACAATGAACCAGACAGGACAAAGAACACGAGGATGTTTTAAAGGGGAGCAAATCAAGAGGGAACAGGTGCAAGGGATAAACTAATTAACACAAACTAGGAAACAGGAGGGTAGGAACGATGACGCAGACTAGAGAAACAAAGGATCCTGTATGATTCCACCTCTAGACCAAGAAATACCTGACAAGGAGAGGTGGAACCATGACACACAATGCTTGCGAACTCTCTCCACTTCCCTACACTGAAATGCGGAGTTTAATTTATTGGCCAATAAAGAGAAAACAAAAGATATCAAGCTGATCTCACGGCAATTTATATGAATGCTTATGATGTTTGAAAAAACATCATACGATTAGGGATGTGGCGGTGATATTTTCCCTAAGGTTATTACACTTGTAAAAACACCGGTAGTACCGAAGACACCAGGGGTGGGGGGGTTTGCTGTGGTGTGGTCGAAGATGCAGCCTTGCGGATGACACATTTTACTCTTAGTTTTGGATTAGCGGCAATTCGGGAACAGCAAATACTTGAATACTTGACACTTTTTCCACTTACGCTGAATGCAGAAGCCGCATTTAGACGCACAACTGTAGTTTGGTTTTTAACTAAACTTAAGTGATTTATTACCGTGAAAATTAAAAATGATGGTGGGGGTTGGTGCCGCCGTGGACAAGTGATGTAATCGGTTGGCAAGCACCGCGTATCACCGGTGACACCGACTATCGCAACAAGCCTACATATGATGTATTGAAATTTGTATTATTATTAGAAAATTGCCGCAATAAATAGTTTTAGTAGTAGTAATTTTGTCAATTTCTGAGCACTAACATAGAATCATTCATATACAATCAACATGGTGTAAGTGTAAATCGTAAATTCTTTTGCAGCCTCATAAAATCGGAGCAATCTGGCTTCTGGTGTTTCGCATCTCAGGCATCCATTTTCTCCAGCAGCTGCTGTGAAGAATGCTGCTCGCCACTCATGTTCTGGGAAGGTGGGAAGCTTGGTTTAGCTCGGGGGCCTCCCTCATCCCCCAGCAGCCCTCCACAAGCCCGTAAACAATACTGGGCATGAGCCCAAACCAACCAGCTGCACATAGGAGAGCAAATGAGGCGGGGGAAGGGTCAGACATGAACAAGCCATGTTGAGAGAATGTTCTCCAACCATCTGCTGTGTACAAGCCAGTCTCCTAACCACCTGAAAGCTCAAGACAGAACGTGTGACAAGTGCAGATAAAGTTGGATGATGTTTTTTCTTGAAAACGTAATGTTGTTAAGGAGAAAAGAAACAGTCATGTGCAATTGTGGTATTACCTTGACTTTCCTTACAACCATCCAGCCGTGTCTGTTTTTAAACCAAGAGCCTTCAACTCGAGAGCTTTTATCTTGCCATCAAGCGCTGGGAAGAAAAGGGCTGCGTGATGGCTTGCTGATGAACAACGTGCTGTTTTCAGTGCTGGAAATAATCCTCGGCTCACTTGATCACTGGAGGTCATCTGTTGCCTTGGAAGCACAGAAGCAGTTAAGTGAAGCTGACGGATCGCTGCTTCAGATCCTCAACCCATCTGAGCGCCCGTTCACTTCATACACGGCTTGGTTTACCCGATTCTCTGCTTCAGTTTTAAACGGTTTGGTTTTAGCATGAAGCATTTAAACTCGAATCTCTGGTTTTAAGAAAGTAACCCTAAAGCTTTCGATGCAGACGCAACAGCTCTGGGTTTTCTTTGGTTGTGGCGATCAGGGGTATTGTTCTTAACCTAGGAAGTCAGCCAGTCCGATTAGTGTTTAATAGATTAAAAAAGTCTTGTGGATTGTTTTGTCTGCAGATAAGTTAAAGTGATAGTTCACCCAAAATTGAAAATTCTGACATACTTTATTCACCCTCTTGTCATTTAAAACCTGTATGACTTTTTTTCTTCCGCAGAACACAAAAGATATTTCAAAGAATGTTGTTAACCGGCACCCATTCACTTGCATTGGTTTTGTGTCTATACTATTCGGTTGTTGTGTGCAGACATACGTTTTTCGGGTCCAAGTATCTATTGTATTAACATGTATTAACTCAAAGTATATACAGTCACCAGGCTCACAGAATCTCCGACATCAATATTTGAATAAATTATGATAAAGAATCGCTGACTGGCCTTGTGGGATCTCATTATAAAGATGAAGGTTAGGATTGCGGTTTTCTGATAGTTTTATAGCTCGCCATGAGTGTATATTAGCATTTTTTGTTGTTTGCCTATAGCATCTTATTGACAGTTGGTCCCCGAAACAGAATATGACTCTCCGTAAATGGTGGTGAACGGGTGTCGGCGCTGTTCGATTACCAACTTTCTTCAAAGTATCTTCTTTTGTGTTCTGCAGATTTTCATACAGGTTTAAAATGACAAGAGGGTGAGTAAATGATGACAGAATTTTCATTTTTGGGTGTACTATCCCTTTAAAGTCAAGGTGACAAACATGCATACACTAAAAAAAGTGATGTATTATTTTATTTCCACAAAAATAGTAAAGAAACCAAAATGTCACTAGCATGAAAGCAAATTGTATTCAATCGAACAAATGAGGTTGTATGAGTTTATAAAATTGGCCAACATTTAAAATAGCTATGAATTGCTGTGATGTTGTGTTAAAATGGAATGAAGTAAAAACAAAAGTATTGATAAGAAAGATAAATAAAAGTCAAGTGTAAAAAAAGGCTTCATATATTTCATTCCAGCTGTGCCGACTTCCAGTTTGAATGAATGGGTCAGGAACATTAGAGAGCTGACCGTGCGCGTGTGCTTATTGCCTGTTTATTAGGCTCCATCGATTTCATCTGCGCTTTCACCCTCAGGCACCGCTATCATTATGAGATTGATTCTCGCTGTTTAGCGTTTGGATTTTTCAAAGGCAATCGTTTTATTCTCCTCTATTAGTTTTTCTAAGCATGTCTTTTGGGGAATGTCAATTCTGTCCTCCTAGCAACAGGCGGATGAGCAGAAGCTGTTGCTAAGGGCCTGAAATGAAGACATTCAGCTCTCGAACAGCTCTCATCCACACCCTGCGGAAAACGTCTTCACCCTTTATAAAAAAAATCCCTTTGATATTTGCATCTGACGAGCGCTAAGCATCAGTTAACCGAATGTGTTGCTGATGGGTGGGTGTGGGGGGAGTATTAGTTTTAATTAGCAGAGAATCAATGTGCTTTTAAATTCACAGTTTTTGCTTCACTTGCAGTGTTGGTTATTAACACAATGACTGTAAAGAGGATTAAGTCAAAACATCTCGATGCTTTTTGCCACAGTGCTCTCGTGCTTGTCGGAAAGTTGTTGATATTATCTTATCTCTCTTTGTGAAGATGTTGGATACCTGAGGCTGATTCTCTTTTTAGGTTTGTTTAGGTCATGCATCTCAGCAGAGAGCTGGAAATGAAGCTTCTTTATCCGGCAAGTGGCAACCGCTGTGAAGATTTGTCTCATCTCCTGTGGCCACGTTGTCCTTTCCTGTCTTAGGAAAGTAATTGCTCTACGTGTGAAATGGAGCTTTGAACTCTTAAGTGTGCACGGCATTCACTCGCATTTGCATTTTCCAGCCTCAATGTTCTTCCACTCGGGCCATCTGTGTGGAACAGTTTTATCCTCTTGTGCATGATGTTGATGCTCGTGTTTTCTTCCACTTCTTAACTTTAGGCTAAAGAAGAAGCCATTTATTATCAATGTAAGCAGTCTTTATGGAGTTTGGGGTTTTCTGGACGTGCTTAATTTCCATGTTAGTGTTTTGCAAGAGTATTAAAGGCATCTCTGTGTTCCGAAGATGACTGACACTTGGGCAAGATGTAGAAATTGAATTGAATTCTCATCTGAGAGAATTATTAGGATGAAGAAATGGAATCTTTTTGTATTTACTTTGGATCCATCTGTAGGCCTGTAATTCTTTCCTGGTCTGTTTTGTATGAGGATAACAGAGCTTTTCTGCCAAGGTTCTGCTGGCGACACAATGTATTTGTGGCGCTTGGTTTCAAAACCTCTTCAGCATTTATTTACGTTCAGACGGTGCAATTGCGTGTCTGTATTCTTTTTGCAATCTCAGTTGTGCTCATTGATTCATACTAAACACATATTATGTGTGGTAATCGCCACATGTATATTAAAGATAGATCAGTGGACGTGTGTCTCTTTCTGACTGTGTGGGTTTTCTTGGTAAGCCGACAGCTGGATATTTGCTTGCATAAATATGCGCGCTGTCTGTTGTGTCATGGCACCTAAAAATTCAGACTCTTCCTCGAGTTCAGAGGATTGACCAAATTGCGACGTTCGACGTAGTAGACCGAGATCATGACAGTCTTTTATTTTATTATATTCTGCCTTCATTATTTTTATAATTATTGTTGATGTTATCGCTTTAAATATTGAGTAACAGAATTTCTTTTTTTCTTGGGTTGGACTTCTACTGGACTGTTTTGTGTAGAGTGAGGGAAGCGACAGTTGTCACTCCTGTTTTGGTTTTCTTTTTTACGTCTTGTTCGGCACGTTGTGCAAGACAACAATTCCAGCTGATGATTGAAACGCGTGTCACTTACCCATAGCAGGTCCTGTTCATCCTTGGTGGCTCAAAAAGGAGCCGTTTGGTTTCCCACCCTCAGGCCGAACTGTATAACAGTGTGCTGGAGGATTCATGCACTGAGCTGTGCCTCGGTCTGGTGAAGAACATGTTTTCGTTGGATGTATATCATTTTTTGTGCGTGCGTGTGTGCGTAGGAGGGGGGTGGGCGGAAGGACTTGGGGTTTAGGGTTAGTTACTGAAATATTGTTAGACAGATTATGGCTGTATTGTACAAAGTCCTATGCTTGCGATGATGCAAAGATTATGAGTTTATTCCCATTTCATGAACTGACATCAACTGTCTCTGTGATATAAATATGAATAGCAGTCTACAGTGGAAAAAAAAAAAAAAACAGGGGTCGAGCTTTCTCATACGTAGCACCTAAACTCTGGAATAGCCTTCCCGATACTATTCGAGGGTCAGACGCACTCTCCCAATTTAAATCTAGATTAAAGACACATCTTTTCACCCAAGCTTTCACTAATGCATAGTAAATGAACAGCAGCTACGCTAATTATTTTCTTTCTGTCTCCGCCTCGGGATGCCCATCTCGAGGTAGGGAAAGTTCTGCCAGGCCCAGATGGACATCATATGCCCATCCCGACTTAGAGACTACGCCAGCTGCGGACTGACTGACCATCCCAGCTCCATCTAAGGCAACTCCATTTCCACCCAAGAGAAAGGCGACCATCCCAGCCCAGACCATTCTATCCCCAACCGAGAGCAAAGATGGAATACTTGTCACATTAATGCTAAAAGTTACAATGCTTGGTATTAAATGCTAAACTACATCACATGTCAGCAGTTTGAAGTTATAGCTGCGTTCAGTGGCCCTGATTGGGGGTTGCTGGGCTGATGTTCGTGGGGGGTGGGGGGGGGGCTCGTTGGTTGTGGTTGGTGGGATTCTATTTGTTGGGGCTGTGGGTCTGGATGTCTTGCTTTGTGGTCGATGTCAGACAGCAGAGGAATAATGTTCCAATATGCCATTACTATTTTCTCTGGTTGTTCCTCTGTTTTTCTGGTGTCGACCGCGGAGTGGGACCGGGCTGGACGTGCATGGTTTCGGCGAGTGGGATTGCCTGGGTCGCGGGCGGTGGGCTCTCCCCCCTTCCTCGGGGATGTTGCTCGGTGACTTGGTCGGGGTCACTGAGAGCAGCTATGACACGTCAGAGGGGATCTGGCCCTCCTGGCTGAGCCTGGTTTCTCCCGAGGTTTTTTCTCCATCAATCAATAAGGGAGTTTTGGTTCCTCGCCACAGCAGGGCAGTGTTGGCTTGCTCACCGGGAGACTGCATCTATTTATTAATTTATTAGATATTATCTATTAGAATGATCTTGCTTGTTCTATAAACACTATGCACTGTGCTGTGTTTTACCTCTGTGTTTTCTTATTTGCTCCTGTAAAGCTGCTTTGGAACAATGCACATTGTGAAAAGCGCTATATAAATAAACTTGAATTGAATTGAATAAACTACCACACAGACAGTCACGCAGCATCATAAATCAACCGGTGGTTGAGATGACATGAGCCCATCTCGCTGGTGTAATGTTTCATGCAGGAGGTTAAAACAGTCATGGAGCTTGTGAGGCTGTTATTATCTCAATCACACGTGATAACAGCCCATTAGACACAATAGAGACCTTCTACTTCATATTTTCCCATCGTTTTCTTTGCTGTCTTTAGGGTCCTTTCACAATTCACAAATCAAAACGTTCAGTCATCATTTTCTGTCTTCATTACAGCTGAGGCGACTAGTTGTTTTCCAGGAGGAAAAATTATGCAAAAACAGTGCACCTGTATTACATTGAAAACAACTTGGGGGTTTGGGAGGTTTATGGTTGTTTTGATGTCCTTTTTTTGTGATTGGTGCCAGGTAAAAAGCACTTTCTGCATAATGTTGTTAGGTTTGTTTCTTGTGTTTTTAGGTCCGTATGACTGGTGTATGCGGAACCGTGTGTCATGATTTATGATTAATATTGACTTGTTTTGTAGTGATGGGGCCACTTTGTTACTTTAATAATTTTTCCTAAAACAACATATATCGTGACTATTAACATCTCGTTTTCAAACAGAATGAATGGTTACTTTACATACTTCTCTGTACGTGGGTTGAAGGTAAATAATGTCTGACTGAAATTACCTGCAAAATAGACAGCTCAGGTTATAGACAGTTAAAAAAAACATAAACAAACGTTACTGTGCATGCGCGCATTTGTGGATGTAACGTAACTTCCAGTACACATCCGCAAACAATAGAGTGCCTGTAGATTATTTCTGAAAACAAGCAAAAGAAACAGAGAAGAACAGTTACTTGGCTAAACTTGCCTCTCCAATATTTTGAATTTGGACTGCGATACCAAACTCAACCGCTAGATGTCAAGAAGAAGCGGTTTGTTGTGTATGTTGTCTGAAGCATTTAGCAGTGATAGCGGCAAGTAAACAGTCACTTTTGCAGCTTGTTACATACAGAAGAACACGTAATTAATTCATATTACTCGTTTTGAAATATCTATGAGTTAACCTGACGTTGTCACAGAGTTTTTTGACCTGAAGTGACTCTAGGGAGGGGATTCAAGCAGACCAATCACAGCGCTTGTGGTCCGTGTCGCATTGACGTGCTGTTTAATTTTTGGAGAGGTGCGCGTCAGGCTACAGCGTAGGGTACACGTCTTTGCGTAGGTCTGACTCCCTTTCTGCTCTCAACGGACAAAGATGTCGTTATCTTTTCGCTTCTTTGCCAAAGGAGATAACATATACATTTAATGTACTTATTCAATAGCTTATTTTTATTTATTTGTTACGTATCACGGCTTTAAATGGTAGGTACATTTCTGCTGTGCTACCTCCACCAAAAAGTGAAAACAAGCAAGGCAAAATAATAAGAATTCATGACCTCAGAGACAAACCCCTCATAAATAGATGGAAGAGATGACAGTGTTTAATACAGCAGCTGTAGAGATGGAGGTCTTGCCATTTAATTAAAAGAGCCAGTTAACCTTATTGGCAAATGCATTGACTTGTCTTTACGGTCTTTAATCCAGAATGTGTGTGCATGTTAACTCGACCAGCCTGATTTTATTTCTTTAGAACGATTCCAGCTACGTAAACTAGATTTATGATGCCGTTGTTTTCAGATTTTTTTCTGTGATTTAAAACATGGGTATACAGATAACTGCTATACCTAGAAAATAGCTTCTCTGTGATGGCCATCAGTTGATTGAATTACTTTAGAAGAATTGCTGTCGATTGAGCTTAAATGGTATTGAGCCCGGAACATTCCTCCAGGGCTTGTGCAGATCCTCAGGCATTATTTGTTTCCTGTTTGAGATCCACCATAGCTCATCTATTGCTTTTCTTCTGCAGATGGAGTCTCCGGTCTCCACCCCTGCTCCTCCGCCTCTTCACCTCCTCGCCCCAATGGGAAATCCTGACATCTCGTCACCCTGCGAGCAGCTGATGGTGCGCACGCGCTCGGTGGCTGTAAACACGTCTGATGTGGCCCTGTCGACAGAGCCCGAATGCCTGGGTCCCTGTGAACCTGGCACCAGCGTCAACCTGGAGGGCATCGTGTGGCAAGAAACCGAAGATGGTAAGCGCATATATTATATCACGCTTTTATTAAAAAAGGTTTTGTTATACCTGCTTTTGTTAGGACTCGAAGCTTAGTTATCAGTATACAAATACCACAATTATTATTAGTCCTAATTTGCATACTTTCAGAATTTCTCCCCTGGGGTCAATTAGGCGGATTTATCTTTATACGTCTTGAATGATAAATCTCCCTCTTGATAATTGCACTCTTGTTCCTTTAACAGCTTCTTATCCAAAGCTGTAAATAACACCTTGCGTTTCCAAATGAATTTATTATAACCGGATTCAGCCGGTTTCTGTGTGTATATCTCTTGAGGATTTGTTATATCTAATCATAGCCCAATGCAAGATCCATCAGGGCGATGTGTTCACAGCCTCGCTCCTGATTGTCGAGCATGACAAGAAAAAATCTCCTCCATCCCTAAATGAGAGCACATCTAGGCTACGGGTACGGGTAGGCAGTTGAGTTGGTCCCACCCACACTCAGCCTGCTGTCGTCCCCCCAGTGCTGCCACATAAAGAGGGTTGGCTCATCAACATTCACAGCGCACGGCTGCCTAAGTGTTTTCTGTTTCTCTTGCCATGGGCGCAGTGTGTCTGATTCATTCTGCTTCTCTGTGGACACTCTGCTTGCTGCGTGCGTGTGTGTGTGATGTCAGAGATGGAGAGAAAATGCAGTCGAAGGGTCAAGAGGAAGAGAAACACAAGACCATTCACAGGCGGACCCAACCACTGGCACACTTCCTTAACATAAGCTAAATCTATTTGCAGGATGCAGACTTGTATCATCTGCTCCTTCACTTTAAAGAGAGGCTAGACATAAGGTTTATTTTGTCATGCTTGAAATTGAGCGATAGATGTCTTAGGTCACATCTCATTTTTTAACTCGTATAGCAAGTAATGATTCAAAAAAATGAATGTTTTACTATATTGTGAATGTAATGACTGTTAACAATGTGGCTCAGCCACGACTGCCTTATTGCTTTACATAATCCTGAAATTACATTCTTGAGGTTGAAAATATGTGACCCTGACTTTGAAAACCCAACTTAAGGAATTTTTTGCTGTTTTCAATGTGAAAAAGTTTTCAAAGTTCTGAATGATTTGCTCTACATACAATCACCCTACTTAATGTAAAGAACATTCTGTGCAGGTATTACCTTGATATCCATGTCAAGGATTGAAATCAATGTTAAGGAGGACAAGCTAACTTGGCTTTTTTTGTGGAAAATAATAAATCGTAGAGTCAGTAAAATCAAGAATTTTCTTTTTTTTTATCGTGAGGCTGTTCAACTATTAATCGCATCCAGAATAAAAGTTTTTGTTAATAATAATATATGTCTGTATGCTGTGCATTTAATTTGTATTTATAAACATACAAATGCATGTATATATTTAAGTAAAATATAAAAATCATTGATTTATGATATATATATATATACAATTTAAATTATATATAAATATAAACATGCAAATATTTTCTAAATATGTACATATATGTGTACGTGTTTATAAATACAAAATGTTCACAGTGAACAGACATATTTTATTATAAACAACAGCCCTAATTTGTCATATAACTGAAAAGTCATGTAGTCTTGAAATATATTATATAATCTTTCATTTACAGCACTATGCACCATATATTCCAAATTTTCCATCATTTTTATGTTTTTGACTACTTCAACACTCCTAATCTAATAATCAACTTTAGCTTTTACTTTTTTAGACACAGGGTCACATAGTCTCTGTCAAATTTAGATCAGCTAATTGTATGGATCAGTATCCAGAACTTGAACGGTTTTAATCGATCTCTTTTCTAGCATTTACATTGCCAAGTAGTTTAAGATTAGGCAGCAACATAACAAAATGTGAATAAAAGGAAGGGGGATGAATACTTTTGCAAGGCACTGTAGTTATATACATGACTATAAAATAATCAGTTTTTTGCACAAATCCCTGACAGCCTCGTTTCCGTTCACGTCAAGTTAAATGCAACGTCTACCCTGACTGAGGTCTACTACAATGCAGGCGTTAAGTGGCAATGGGGGTGCGAGGGCCTGTAGAAACTGGTGTGCATCTCCCTTTTGATGTGTTATTTTTCTCATCGTGGTGTTGGGCAGATCTGTGTGGCGGTGACACTTTGTGTGGGTGGAAAGTAGAGCAGCCAGATCTTGGAACACATCTCTCAAGCACTTTGAGATGTCTTTTCACCGTGCTGCACTCTATTATAGATGCTGCAGACAGTCCACCCACTCCTCTCATTCTGCTCGTCTCCAAAGCCATAACTGCCAGCGTGTTATGTTTATTTTGGTTTCATTCCTGTTGTTTTGAAACTTTAATGCACATATGCAGGCGACAGGATTAGCCGGGCAACACTGATACGCCAACATACCAACATGTTGTATGGATACAAAACCAAAGAGACATTTCTCAAAATATCTTCTTTTGTGTTCCACAGAAGAAAGAGTCAAACACATGTTTTAAATGGCATGAGGGTAAATAAATGATGAATGTTTTTATTTTTGGGTGAACTGTCCATTTAATCGGCAGCTCACTGGATATCAGAATATCCAGATCCATCATGCTTATTGTAGATTAAGTTGCTGAGTTGCGGTGTCCTCTCCTGGCTTCTCCGTATCAACAGTGCCATGCTTTGTTTCACCACAAGCCCAATGAGGAAATCTTATCCGGTGTGCTCCAACGTCTTATTTGTGCACAGACATATGGACTTGCTCATGTTTCAGCCTGGTGCGTGAATCCCCGAATGGCAGGAGGTTAAGGGCAAACAGCTTTCAGTTCATGATGAAACAGTCAGAGGCAGATTGGAGTAATATTTCTAAGCATCACTGTGACACAAATCCCCTCTGCGGGACGCTGGAGGCAGACCGGGGTCGGGTTGGTGTGGCATCCACTCTCGCAAGCCGCGCATGCTGATACCTCCAAATGTCAGTTCTAAATCTTCTGAAAGTTTATTGCTCTTGAAGTGAAGCCCAGAAAGGCCTCATCCAGAGACTATGAATGGTGCTCTGCCAGCAGACGCAGCCGTGCCAGTCAGTAGGGCTCATATGCCAGTGTCCCGATACAACCCGTTTTCTAATTCCACTTTGACAAGCTATTGGAGCGATGTGCTGTTTTATTGCCTGAATTTCCCGTCGTTTTAAACCGTTAAATGCATTATTACCATTTCTGTTTCAATTTGCAGTCTTTAATTCTTTTGTGACTGTGAATCAAATGTATTATTGATATGAAACCCTAGTAAGCACAAGACAAATCTATGCCGGTTTAGCCTTTTAACTCCGATAGAGCTGTTTTTATTGAAGTGTAAGTGTGCTGCAGCACACATGCCAAGCTTCTGTTTGTTCCACTCTGGTTTCTAAAGGGCAGGAGAGGTGAAAGCAGGCCATTTAGCCTCATTTAGCCTGGGTTCAGACAGGTGGCCAGAGAACCACTAATGACTGCTAGTGAAATAGGAAGGGGCCCCGCTAATGTGCCCCTCAACTGACCTCCATTGACGTTTTTCAAAGGAACAGCTCTCACATTCGGCCTCCCACACTGTGATGTTAGGGATTGGGGGAAAAAAGATGAGGGTTTGGTTTAAAAAAACACTGATATTAAGTTATCTGAATAGTCCAGTGAATGATGGCATTTGTTGGGTTTGGCTTTGAATTCTGTAGACGTCCACCCATTTGAGATGTTGCAGAACAGCTTTGTCTGATTTGTTTATTAGGTTTAGATAGGATCATTTAGTTGTTTTGAGTTATTTTATGGAGGACAAAAAAGATGTTCTAACTTTCTATATAATTAATAATTTACTTGAGTCTTTTTTTATTTATTTGTTTAAAGGGATAGTTCAAACAAAAATATACAGTAAAAATGACTCGCCCTCGTGTTATTCCTGCATGATTATTTTTCTGCAGAACACAAAGGAGATATTTCGAAGAACATTTCAAACCGAACAACTCCGGTCCCCATTGAATTCCATTAAATGGACACAAAACCACGGAGACATTTCTTTGAATATTTATCAAATATTCCTCAGAAGAGAGTCATAAACAGGTTTTAAATGACATGCAGGTGATTAAAGTGATAGTTCAACCAAAAATTTGACCTTCGAATTAAAAAACCTGAATGACTTTCTCCTCAGAACACACAAGAAGATACTTTGAAGAAAGTTGGAAACCAAACAGTGCAGGCACCCATTCACTTCTATTGTATGGACACAAAACCAATGCAAGTCAATGGGTTCCAGTTAACAACATTTTTTACAATGTCTTCTTTTGCGGAAGAAAGAAAGTCATACAGGTTTGAAATAGGGTTGAGGGATTAATTGAAATCGAATGGCAATCGCGATGTGAGACTTTGATTATATGCCAAGTCAGATCAATCATATAAACTAATAAATACTAATGAAAACTCCAATTGAGAAAACTTGAGGCGCACACACAGCCTGTGTTATACTCGCGCGTCTCTGCCCCGTGCGGCACATCTAACCGGACGAGCCATTTAAACTTGACATGCACACACAGCCTGTTTCGTAATGCACGTTTATAGTACTTGAGTCCGGCTCCACAGTACAAGTCTCCAAAAGCGCATCTGGCAATATGGACGAGGCTTGACGCGCGCGCGCGCACCCAGTGTCAACTCACGCCTAGCTCCGTGTTTCAAACGAATGTAAATTCTGTTGATCTGTAACATTCAGCACTTTTTCTATTTGTTTTTAAAATCCAAAATACTTAAACATTAATAATTCAGCCTATGTAACTTAAGTACTATTTTGATCATTTACTTAATAGAAAATTGTATGGATTTAAGGGTTATAATGGGAGTTGTATTTGTTTTATAGGTGTCATGAACTGGCCTTGTTTATTGTTTTATACTGTTGTATGAGGTCTACTTATGATTTTCAGGTGGTTTTTGCATTCAAAAACATCAAAAACAATAAGTTATAGGCTATTTTCTACCCAAATATTGACGGCACAGCACTGCTTTTTTATTTTAGTCTCTCCGCAAATCCAGCGTCGACCTGTGCCTTGCTCACAAAGGAATCCGCGGTGAAATGAAGCGAACAAATGCTCAATGTTTTACCCACGTGAGCTGGAACGTCTTTAAAATAAGCTTCAACCACATTCAGATGTCAGAATCCGAAGGAAGTTTATGCAGCAAATATTTTGCAATCTTTGACGCCATGTTTATTGCTTGCTCGCTCAATCTGGTTCTGCGCAACCAGTGGGCGGGGCTAGAGAAGTATTTGTTGATATTCTTCTGTGGAGGCGGTGTTCAACCTATCTATGTCATAGATAGGTGCATTCCAGGACCTGGCGTTCGCTGGGCCTGGTGTCAATAACAGTTGTAATTTCTGTAACAAGGGCGTTTTCAGTTCTGACATTTACAGGATGTTCACTCGAATACGATTCCCTCTTATATAACAAAAGCTTGGGTTAAAATTGATGTCTTAATTCATGACTCCTTTAATGGAAACTATAATAGTGTACACTTGTATTTTATTGGTGTGATGTAATCTGGCAGTTGGGAACCAAAAGAACAACAGTAAGTCCTATTTGAATAATGCCCAAAACACTACAAAAATGAATTTTGTAATGGTTTTAGTGGAAACTGTTTGTTTTCATTCAGCAGGGTAACTATACCCATACTGTGCTCCACACTATTGACAATATTGAGCTGAAGCTTGACTTAGAAAAAATTTATCGCAATGTCTTGTCAAGACAATCGCAATTAGATATTTTCCCCAGATCGCACAGTCCTAGTTAGAAATGACAAAAGGCGAGTAATATTTAAATATCTTTTAAGTAAATGCCCTGGTTGGGACACCCAGATCCAATCGATCCTAACTGTTTATCTGAACTCTGTGTACTTACAGAAAACTGATATGCTAATTTTAGAAATACATTTGTTAGCCTCCATATGAAGACAAGATTGCTTGCAGACCGACTAAAGCAACTTTATCGATATGCAACATTACGCTGCCTCTCACAAGCTACTAAATGCATATAATTGTAATGTCATATTGATTTTCTTTGCTATTATAGTGATGCAAAATCGCAGAAGTATCCAGCTCTTACCTGAACAGGCTTCTGTAGTGAAGCCTCTGAATGCCTGCCAAACACGAGCATTTTAATTTGCTTCAGCTGGTTTCGCACAATTGCTGAACAATTTGCCGAGGCAGGAACAGCTCACGGTGCTGCAATGTCAGATGAAGGGCACCATCAAACTATTTTCCTCCCAGAAACAACATTCTTTGTTCTTTGCTGCTTTTAGCAGCGGTGAATCATGATGTGCACTGTAAAAATAGTAGGGCTGCTTTGAGAGTTCTGGCCTTAGTAACATGTATTTGAACAATTTAAATGGAAAGAGTGGCATGTGACAGAGTTGTAGGGAATGAAAAAGAGACCGAGACAGGAAAGATATCTTAGAAATATGCCTAAAGGTGTATTATAATAAGTGTCCTCTTGTTTGCTTGGCAGGTATGCTGGTGGTCAACGTTACTTGGAGGAACAAGACGTACGTTGGGACACTTTTGGATTGTACTCGCCATGACTGGGCTCCTCCAAGGTGGGTGAAGGGTTTAGCATTTCAAATTTGCACAGTTTTTGTATGGAACACCATGTTTTTAGGAACACCAAGATGTTATTGTGAGTCCTCCTAAACCTTGTACAATTTGACAATTTATCGTACGAAACTAAGCCACAACTGATATCTTACCTTTGGACAGAATAAAAGGTATTGTCAACACAGTGATGCTAAATGCTTTCCAGCATATAGAGAAGTATATTTTCCTGCCATCTCTGTCTGACTGTCAACCACCCCCCACACCCCCGCATCAGTTTCCTCGATTCCCTCTGGGCTAGCAGTCAGCCAGGTGCATCTCTCACTGGGTATATCACATCATAACCCTCAGGGACGAGGCACTGTAAAGACACACATCATCTAGTCTATCAGGATATGAGAATAGAATTCGCAGGCTGGATATGAGAATCTAATGTTTTGCAGATTTATGTTCCCTCTACACTTTTAAGCATTTTTTCATTGTGTGAATATCCATGGCTGCATTTTTTTAAAACCCATCTAATCGGGCTAAAAAAAATAGGCCTTTGCTAGAGTTAGTTAAATCTTTCTGAATACAATGACTCAATTATTGTATCATTTTATATAATAATATAAAGTCTTTTGAAACATTAACATTGACACCATAATATTTATAGACTATTCGTCTTGTACATATGAAAATGATTGTTTAGTCTTTCAAGTACATTGTTGCTGTCCTTCCAAAACCTTGGATATCCAAATTCCTGGAATAGGAAAAACATTGTACTTTTTAAATGAGCAAATACTGTGTTGTCAAACTTGACAAGCACTTTTTATTTGTTCAATATTCGCAACACCTTGTGACAAATATGGATATGTAAGGTTTTAGAAGGACAATGAAATTAAAGATTGAACAACTCCAATGTTACCTTTTTAGTTTTCGCTCAGCCTTTAGCCTAATTAAATGATCAATTTAGGTTTATTATTATCAAAACAAGACCTGTCTCGTCTGTAGAAGATCTCATAAATATTCTTTTTAATTTCCATTTTAAGGTTTTGTGAGTCTCCTACAAGTGACCTAGAGATGAGAAACGGGCGTGGTCGTGGTAAGAGAATGCGACCCAATAGCAACACTCCAGTCAACGAGAACAGCAACTCATCTGATAATAAGGGCAGCACCAGCAACAAGACCAGAGCAAGTTCCAACAGCAAGGGGCGACGCGGCAGCCAGAATTCCTCTGAGCACCGGACTCCGCCCAACAGCAACACTGAAGACATTAAAGCCAGTCCGTCCTCAGCCAATAAGCGCAAAAGCAAACCTACATCAGACATGGAGCCAAACTCGAGCTCCGAGGACTCTAAAGGCAACAAGCGCATGCGCACAAGTTCGAACGGTGGAGTGATGTCCTCTACGCTCCCAATTCCCATCATTAAAACAGAGTCCCTTCCTCCTCCTCTTGACCGTAGCTGTCCTTCACCAGCACTCATTGACTGCCCACACCCCAACTGCAACAAGAAGTACAAACACATCAATGGTCTGAAATACCACCAGGCTCGTGCTCACAATGATGATGATATTAAACTGGAGATGGATGGGGACAGCGAGTACGGTGAAGAATCCTCTCTCCATCCAGAGCCAGGAAGTTGTAACGGAGCTTCGATTACACAAAAAGGCTCTCTCTCCCCAGCACGCTCTGTCACACCTAAAGGAAGAGGATTTGATGCTCAGAGTCCATCTCCCTCTCCTGGAAAGTTTGGATCCAAGTCGAAGAAAAAGAATGGTGATGTTGAAGCTGAAGGCACACCTATGGAAGTCTGTGAGGATGGGCCTTGCCTCACTGCGGACGAGGCTAGTAATGATGGCATGGAGGACAGGAAGTCCAAAAAGACAAGCAGTGCCAAGTCTGACAAACTGTCCCAGAAGAACTTAAAGTCTTCCAGAACTATGGCTCCCACCCTTACCTCTCAGCAGATGTACTCTTTGCAGCCAACGCCGTTCAGCGGTGGGAGCCCAAGCCATCCTCCAGGGATGGCCAACATGTTGCAAGTCATTCCTAAGAGTCCCCAACTCAAAGGCATGCAGTCAAAGTTGGGCGTAGCTGGAGACTCCTCGCCAATTAATCCAGTGCTGAGCAACTCTAAGGACAAGAAGAAAAAGGACAAGAAAAAGAAAGATCTCGGAAAAGATCCAGACAGCCCCAAGATCCCAGGCAAGGGCGGAAAGCCTGAAGATGGGAAAAGCCCTTATTCTGAGTCATCTGATCCAGGAAGTAGAAGTGAGGGTCATCTCAATGGTTCCTCTGACCCTCATCAAAGTCGCCTAGCTAGTATGAAAGCAGAGGCGGATAAGATATACAGCTTTACGGATAATGCTCCAAGTCCATCCATCGGTGTGGCCAGTCGGGTGGATAGCAGTGGACAACCACTCACTCCGCTTCACGTAGTCACCCAGAACGGGGCGGATAGCTCTTCGGTAAAGACAAACAGCCCTGCGTACTCTGACATATCTGATGCGGGAGAGGATGGTGAAGGCAAAGGGGAAGGGGTCAAAGGCAAGACCGAAGATCAGTCAACGAGGGACGGTGCGAAGAAGTCTCTATTTCCCTCACAGGCAACCAACAAAGAGTCCTCATATTATGCTAGCTACGAAAACTACTACTCTCCCAATTACACACACCCAAGCCCCGGTGGAACCCCGGCTGGCGGACCCCTACAAGATGGGCAAGCTGTGAAAGTAAAAAAGGAGGATGAGCAAGAATCAGTAGAGGAGAGGAGCAAGGTGGAGGTGCTGGATGAGCGAAAATCCGAGGTTGCTTCAAGTCAGCCACACCAACAACAGCAAGCTTCAGTCATTCAGCAACGCTCCAACATGTACATGCAACCGCTCTACTACAACCAGTACTACGTCCCCCCATACGGATATCCTGATCAGGTTTATCACAACCACCTCATGAACACTAATTCAGCCTACAGGCAGCAATACGAGGAAAGGCAAAGACTCATGGCCGAGCAGCACAGGTCTGCTGAAAAGAAGCCTGATTCAGGTGTAAAGGACAAGGATGCCTCCCATAAGGAAGACTGGAAACAGAAAGGTCCTGTTCCTCCAGGACTGACAAAAGCCCCAAGCCTTTCAGACCTGGGGAAGCCACAGGCTCCTGGGAAGCAGAGAGACATTTCCACTGAACCTGCAAAATCCGTCATCATCCCCAAAGGGGAGGAGGCCAAGCTTCAGCCACAGCAGGCTGAAGGACTTAAAATGAAGCTCAGTGAAGCTGGCCATCACGGGAAGGATGACTCAAAGGCAAATGTGGAGTCTGCCAGACTGGGTATGGAGCAATCCATGTGGTACAGACAGGTGAGAAAAACAAGTGCTTCTTAAAGACTGGGTTGTTTCAACGCGTCGTTTGGTGAAATACGGACAAACCCAACCATTGGTTTAAAAAACATGTCCATCTTTAACTCAACCATTGAAACAACCCAGCATATGCTAGTACACTGTAACATCTGTTTTTTCACACTTCTGTTGTTAATATCCAATATTATTAATTTAATGAAATACAAAGGATGTTTTTAAGAATGTGGAAGCATAGATTGACCTGCTGCTGTCAAGCTCTAAAAAGCACAAAAGGTTGATATTTGCTAAAACACTTTAAAAAGCTTTATCAAATCCTATTATACATACATGTGTTACCCTTTATGACACGTGCTAGACAAAAGTGCAAAAATGTGCATGCTTTAGTTGTGTCTTTGGGAGATATTTTAGAACTTCTTTTTCTGAAGATGGACTCTATTAAAATGTTTTTATTGCCTCTTTCGGCCTGTGATCATTCAGTACCCTGAGAATCAGAGACTACCAGAAGAGGAGCGAGATCGAGAGCGGGACAGAAAAGTCAAGGAGGAGAGGTCTAGGATGAAGGACAACAGTTCCAAAGATGAGAATAAAGACGGAATTGACGGTTTATGTCCTCCCAGTGCAGAGGAGCAGCGATGCGGTGGGAAAGATTCTCGGTCTAATGCCCACATACCTTTCGGTTCCCCTTTGGCCCAGCACCAACACCAACACCAGCACCAGCCCTACCTACATTACATGCATGGATATCCTTTTGGACAGGGTTATGATCCCAGTCATCCTGGATACAGGGGCATGTCCTCAGTTATGATGCAGAACTACCCAGGTAAGGCAAACTGTTCACTAACATTTAGCTTACTTCACTTACTACACAGTATGTTTCTGACCTAATTGTGAGAAATGTAGTAGAAATCAGTCATTATGGTCTCTTCCTAATCTTCAGGGTCTTATCTGCCAGCGGGATACCCGTTTTCTCCTTACGGGAGTAAAATGGGCAGTGAAGACGGAGAGAGGTCTCGCTCCAGTCCCACGGTCAGCAGCAAGTCTGCTTCAGAGTCCAAAGCCCTCGACATACTGCATCAACACGCCAACCAGTACAAGAGTAAATCCCCAACTGTCGCCGACAAGCCCTCTCATGAAAGAGAGCGAGGGGCAGGAGATCGGGAAAGAGAGCGAGAAGTAGATCGACCTCGCTCGTCTCCCTCCCAACGCATAATGCCACCCCATCACCACCTAGGTTATCCTCTTGTAGCCGGGCAGTATGATCTGTCCTATGCCACAGGTCAGTGGTTTAACTTGGTTTAGTGTTTGCATTTTATGGAACTCTTTAGATTTCATCCTAATATGTTTTTACTTAATATTATGGGCAAGCGGGTGTGTCCAATGAAACCGTCTATATTGCTCAGCAGTGGCGGCTGGTGCACAATTTTTTGAGGGGGCGCAACCAATCATTTTACATGTATACTTTATTATGTATTATAGTAAACTGTAGAAAAATTCCAAGATGCTACAGTGTTTTTGAACCGTACCATAGTCAATATTAAGATTGATGTTCAGGAAACTCTGGAATTGTTAATAATGACCATAGAGAGAGAGTAACCCTGTTTATTGTTTTGGTTGGCCATCCATCTCCTCTGTAACAAAATACTAGAGTAACTTTTCAGTTTACTTAGAATAATAACAGTCCATCGGGTGCCTCGTCGTCTATTTGTGTTAAGCTATACAAGCACAACAACTAAAGTTAGTACTACTGAATACGTTCATAAAATCTCTCTATATAGCTATAAATTATAACAGCACCGTTTTTAATTTACTACAGTTTACTAGTGTAAAAACCAAATTGAGAGTAAACAGACGCAGCGCACAACATCCAATGCAAATAGCATCACTGATTATAGTGGGTTCACTGCTTTTGTTACATATCTCGCGTGCAGTGTAAACACTTTATACTTAGGCCAAGAAAAGCTCAACCTTTATCACTGTTGCGGTGAATTTGTAAATCACGTTCATGGAGTCTTGTAAAAAACTTGTATTTAAATCACATAAAGTCCAATCACATGAGGTCAAACATGTAAAAATCAATATTGATACGCTAACAGCAAAAGTGGGAGGGTCTGGGGCGCACAGAGCTTTAAAATCGACGTTCTTACGTGAGCCAATTAGAGAGCAGCCTCAGGTCACCTGCCTGCCAAATGTTTGTGTACTTAAACACAAATTTGTCCGGTGCCCCGCACATACGATATAAATGGATGGTCACAGAAATGAACCCAAATACAATTTTAAATCATACTTTTAATGAATGCGAACACAACTACCATGGGAATATAGTGTGAATAAATCTGTTTATTTCAAAAATATTTGCAATTAATAACATATGTTGAACTTATGTTTAACAGTCTTCTTCTCTTGATAATTAGGTGGGGCGGCGCCCCAGCGCCCCCTATTGACCAGCTGCCACTATTACTTTGCACTATTACTTACGCTATTACTACTTATGTAAAGATACGTTCATAAAATAACTTGCGTTTTTTTGTTGTTGTTTCGAACAGAGATGGTGATATAGGGACAAATGTGATAGATAACCGTTTTTTTTATTAAGCTTTTTGCATTGTTACATTTTTATGTCATTGTGTTAATTGTTACACTGCATTTATTTTTGATTGATTTTAATTGATTCTCTTTATTGCAGGTCTTTCATCGTCAGCGATTGTTGCCAGTCAGCAAGCCTCAGCCCCTTCCCTGTACCCGCCAGCACGGAGGTGAGAATGGTAAGAGGAAACCTGTAGATAAAGCAAAGTGGCCAGATGGGTTCAACTCTGGCTAAAAAATAAAGGGAATCAATGTGGTCTCTGCTTTCATGTCATGTGTAATGTTATGTAAAAGCTTGTTTTTGATAGCCACACATACAGATAGTTCTTTGTAGTTCCTGAAGCTCACAGGCACTTCAGTATAGGAGCTTTTAGAGATATTGTGGGTTCTGTGTAGACGTCCATCCGTTCCAAGGCATTATGATTACTTTAAGGCCTTTAGTTTGAGGCTGGTGATTTAAGGACAGCAGCAGCAGCAGCAGTAGTAGTAGCACAACAAGCCTTATACTTTCAATGACACCTTATACTGACCTCTGGTGGAATGATAGAAAAAAGTTCAAAATAATTCAAAACTACGTTTCACCTATTAATTACAGGCTAATTGCTTTATTCTAACCCATTGTTTTTTGTTTGTGTTTTTTAGGGAACCCTGAATATCTCACCCTTTACAAATAATCATGTGACTGGATCACATGGGGAAGTATATGGAGTTCATTTAGACATCAGTTGAATGGTGTTTCTATATTTTAGGGGTTTTTTTTCTGCCGGAATGTATGGCAGATCAATGTTTTTCCTAGTATCCGTACCTCGTACCCCACTACAGACTGTGAGACCAGGTTCAAAGCCATTCTGCCCTGCTCAGAGCCCAGCTGGCCACTGAACTCTACCTGTGAACTGTTGAGGAACCATTAAGAGACAAGGACTGATGCTCACTAAGCAGGCTGTGGCCAGACGAGAGGCTCGGACCGGAGGGGAAATAAGAACACTAAGACTGAAAAACTGAAAATAGTTTTATCACACTGAGATAACTAAAGTTGTTTCCCTTTTTTATTTTGTATTTGCATCCTCACTGAAGAAGCCAATCTCTTGACCCACGGTTTTTGAATTGTTCTTCTCTAGATACCACAAGTGAAAGCTGCAGATAATATTTAGCATTGTCTCATAATTCTGTCTTTCTGTCGGTGGTTTTTAAACGGTTTTCATTACCACATGCCTCAAGGCTGCTCTCTTTTCCTCACGCCCCACTTCGCTCTTGTATCCGCACAGTTCAATGCAAAGCAAAGCAAATAAACCTCTCATTATTGGAGGTCTTGCATTTTTGAGTTATCACAGCCGGTCATACCACTTTACTTAAACTATACCATACTCATTTGTGATGAGGGTTTTAGTGAGACATGTTCATCTGTAGCATCAGCATGGAGCTCAAGGGAAGCATCTGTCGCTGTCCTTGCACAACTGCTTTAAGATTTCAGCAGAACTCATTCTCGAACGAGCCCTTCATTTGTGGAATAAGACGTCTCGCGAGCACCGTACCATCATGCTATTACATGAAACCTCATCACCAGTCTATTTACCCAAAGGAATTGAATTTAGTTCTGGCTTGGTTGTCCTTCAACTTGAATATCCATGTGATGCATTTCTGACCTCATCACGAACCGAATTTCAGATCTGTCGCTAAGGTTTTAAAAATGGATGTTTGTTAATGTGACATGGTTTAGAAGTTCGTTTAGAGGTGCTTGTGAGCCGGACGCTCTGCTATAGCACTATGCAGGGGTACGTACAAGTGAGGGCTTAGTGACAACCGAGGCCCAGTAGTTTTGTACTAAATGTGCTGAAGTTCTTTGCATGGGGCCGTTTATCCCTGAACACTTATCGTTAAAGTGTTGTGAACTCCAGCGTGTTCGATGGCCGTTTGAACTGAACATGCTTTCATAGGCCGTCATGCTCAGTGTGTTTCACGTGTCGTTTCGCATGGAGTACTATAGCACTAGAGATGTGACTTTATACGGTGTCTCCTCAGGCAAAGCAAACTTTAGATTTGTACCAAAAGCTGTCGTAATCCTCGGTTGCACACACTATGCGATGTCTGTATATGATGTACAGAGGGACCGTTTTAAAATAGCTATTGAGAAGCCATCTTCCCTTTAGTTTGATTTGCTCTTTCTTAATGTCACAACGCTTGCAGGGTTTTTTTTGTTGCATTCAATAGGTCCCTTTCAAAAAGTCGTAGGAGTGAACACTCGAGCTTTCAATTGATCTCAAGTGGTTTAACTGGTTGTTTGCTGCTAAAATGTGCATTAATGTGGGTAGTTTTTTTGTGCATTAAAGAGCAGGCAGATTTTACTTGCCAATGGACAGCAGGCAGGTGTTCGGTGGATTACGTTGGCTCATTTACACTACCTTTCATGTGAACCATGGTACACTGAACACTAAGAGAGATGGCGTTTTACGTTGCCCTCTAAAATACATTTCAATCAACAATCCAGTTATACACATTGGGACGTTTGAGTTGGCACCTTCTGAATATTCAAAAGTATAAAGCCCTGAACATATTTTTGTCATGACATGGTGCTCAGTTGATGTGCTTTGATATCTATGAGGAGCAGTGCTCTGTTGCATGCTTTGCATCATTTCTTGCGATGGACTACCACTTCTCTCTAATTGCGTTTCAACCCAGTGTCTCGAAGGCATTTCATCACCGAGTATCTTGCCCCGGTACTTACAGGATGTTTACTTTTATATGGCTGTTTAAAATGATTCTTTGGCTGTTTCACCCAATCCTTTCTGTTCTTTCTTAGACTGTTCTCTTATGTAAAGTGTACATTACCCCGTTTCTTTTTTTATACAATACTGTAACTTGCCTTTGTACATTTAGGCAAAAAAATAAATCTTTTTATGAGACAATCACATATGTCCTTGTGTGGCTTTTCTGGCTTCTGTTCACGTATGAATTAAACTGGTTACCGTGGTATTGGTATTGCAATTAAATGGTAATTTCATTTATACAATGACGAGGGAAATAAAAACTAAACTACGTAAAGGAAACACATGCGTGTTCCGCAATTTTGGTTGCTCTTAAAGGGATAGTTTGCTCAGAAATGCTAATTCTGTCATTATTTACTCACCCTCGGGTTGTTCCAAACCTGTATAAATGTCTTTGTTCTGCTGAACACAAAGATATTTGGTAGAATGTCAATAACCAAACAGATCTCATTTACTGCCAAACTAGGGAAAATAAACAAAATGGGAGTCAATGGGCGAGTAAATGATGACAGAATTCTCATTTTTGGGTAACCAATCCCTTTAAGATTATACCTGCTCCTGTTGTAAGATTAGTATCCACTAGAGGACACTCACTCACACTGCTTTTGAACCTAAGTAAATATTGAAGTACAGTGATACAGTTTATTAATTTACTATAGCTAAGGAATACTAGATAACTATATATAGTATAACTATATAATACTATATAATTCATGTGAGTATACTCTATATTACGTTTCTACAGTATACAGTATATTTTAGTTTAAAGCTATAACAATAGACATATTATTAATAACATGGTTTATGAAAATGGTCTCTGATAATTTGGGAATTGGACAATGGGAGCACTAAAGCTCTTTCACCAAGTCTAAAGTGCTTTCTGTCCCTGACAAAAGGTACTTTTTGTGTGCAACGTGATGCCGGGGCAGATTATGCGAGGATGATTTTGTGGAGTGTAAATGTGTAATCTGATTATTTCTGCTGTGGGAGGAGAAGTAGGGGGGAGGGAAAGAGGGAGATACTGTGGCTATGATTTTCTCCCCTGATATCCTGCAAGGTCTGCTAACCGGCATGGAAGTACTGTTTTTCTCTTACTGTTTACCAGGGCTGCAGTGGACATCTAGGGTTTCATGGGATGCACTATATATGCTGCCAGTTCTGAGGCTCCTTCAGCGGAGGGGCCCAAGCCACAGAGACGCCCTCGTGGTCACAACGCCCGGACCTGTCGCACCCGTGACCGGTGAGGCTACTAATCCCGTGCCTCAGTGTTGTGTGCTTTGTGGTGTACAGTCTGTGCAAATGACAGAATATCAAAATTTCGCTTTTTCAATTCAAATAAAGGTAGTAACTCGCATGAAGAAATACTGTAGTGTAGCCTACCACAGTAAACTGTTGTGAGATTCCTAGATAGTGCTTTTGAACCGAAGTAAATATTGAAGTACAGTGATACAGTTTATTAACTTACTCAAGTTAAGGAATACAATATAATTCATGTGATAAAACTCTATATTACGTTTCTACAGTATATTTTTGTTTGAAGCTTTCACAATAGACATATTATTAATAACATGGTTTATTAATGTATAACTAATTGCATCAATAATTCCATTATATTATGTATTTGTATGTATTGTCAACACAATACATTGTTTAAATATTAAAATGTTAACATGTTTAAAACAATACTGTAGCCGAGCCTATTTATAACCAAGTCAGATTTTGCTTTAGATTTTACACACAATACCCATACCAAAACTTCCACATTACATTATAATTCTCAAAATATATCAATGAGTAAGTTTATTGAATTTAAATGAAATAATCCTGTAAAATACAATCTATATGTTAAGCGTTTAAGTGTTTATACTAAAGAATAAATCCAGGGAGAGTTCCCTAACCACACTGATCCACTTACTCCTCTAAAGCTCCTGACGCAACGCAGACGAGGCTTTCTCTCACACTGAGGCCCGTTTACATTCGCTAAATCTCAATAAATAGGACATTTATGAGCGTTGGCTATTTTTTCACACTGCCATAAATAGGACCTTATCTACTCTGTCACATCTCTGTGGGACACAAGCGAGGCATGCGTCAGGTATGTAGGCTATAATTTTCTCAAACCAGATGACGAGACAGTTAGGTGTTTATAAACATCTCAAAGATAAGACGTGAGTGATTCTTTTAATCGATTAATTCATTGTTTGATTTAGTTTCATTTGTTTTAATTTGTTGTTCATTTTGACCTAGCCCATTCATTTTCTGCGTGATTACGTTCATCCATCCATTTTATTAACTGATTGATCATTCTGTCAACTTGTTCACGAATGGCTTCTAGGCCTACGTTTTAAACTGAAGGGGTAAAATAATGACTTAAGTATAAAACGGATGGTAATAAATGGCGAATGGCGAAATAATTGTTTGTGATTATCTTATATGTTATATTGCTTATTAAAATAATAATATCATTTCTTTATCATGAAGTTGTTGCCATATTTCCATTTTATTTATTTTATTGAAATGACAAACGAATAGGCCTATATTCAAGACTACTGATGTAGGTCATTCAAAAAGTAAGTTATTATGGCTAAGTAATACGTTAATTTATTGTATTTACAATGTAACAGATTATACCATAAGGTACCATATTTTCACCTTAACCTTAGTAATAGTATCTAAATATTATATATATTACATTTATATTTAGTCATTAAGCAGACGCTTTCATCCAAAGCAACTTACAAATGAAGTAAACAATGGAATTATTATGTAGTGGTATGTAGGCCTATATGACCCCTATCTCAGTGATATCCCATAATATTTAATTACGGCTTTAGTTGCAAAAACTACAGTATAGTCATGGTGACTAGGGTTGTCACCAGATCTTATTTACACTATTTATCTCTATTCATTTAATTCCCCAAAGGCCTGAGTATTACTGACAGTGTGTACCCATCACATAGGTGTTGCCCCCGCAAAATAGTGTGAATGTTAATACAATACAATGCATAATGGTGTGTGAATGGCTTGCAAAGTATTCATCAGAAAACAGCTTTGTCAACTGCCTGGGGTGAAGATACAGCCTGCAGATGTTTCATGAGAATGGGTCTATTAGCCTCCTGCAGTACAGCTGCTTCACATATATTGCTGTGATCCCCTTGAGGCATCCTAACACAAATACAGGCAACCCGTTTTCATTGTTCACTGTAAACCACGGACATTAACCATTTATGACATCACATATCATATCACATATCGTATCACATATCATACAGTAGGCCTATGTGTTGTTGTACTAGAAAGCTATGCTATGCTATTTGTGTTTAAGTAATGTCTGCCGTTGGTTGATGTTGACCACCCATATAATTAGTTTTGACCAGACCATTGACTGGCTGTCTGAAGGATGCTATACGTTTAGATTTTTTGGATTTTAGTTCCTTCTTACCCCAAATTCATCTCTTAAACTTTTTTTATTAAAGACGCAACATAAGCAGTCACAGCAAGCACGTGTTCCCATCATGCCTTGTGGCCAATAACGTCTGCCAATTGTGACATCAATGGTGATGCCAAGCAGCAGAGAAATGGCAGTGTGTCTTTAAGAGTCGCTGTTGTTACTGCAGAGCTAAAGTTGATTTGGTTAAATGGATTAGCAGTTATCCTGTGACTGTGTCGCTTGTCTGCACTCTAATATAGAGGAAAGGAAAGAGGATAAGGTCCTGATGAATTCTCTACATTCACAATGGTTTATTACCTGTACATTTTTAGGCACAGAAAGATTTAAAAAAGACTTGCTTGGTGTTCTTGTATGAGCCATTATTTGTTATTGTGACATGTTGTTGATGTGTGTTGTGTAATTGTGAATAATATGCAGTATAATATGTGCAAAGTTTCTAAATTGAAGTAATGCCATTTAAAGGAACACTTTCAAAATTAAAATTTTGTCTTAATTTACTCACCCTTAAGTTGTTCCAAATCTGTAAACATTTTGTTGTTCTGATGAAGAAAGTTATTTGGATGAATGCTTGTAACCAAACCGTTTTCGGCCACGATTGACTACCATAGTAGGAATTTGTATTGTAAACTTCTTTGTTCTGTTGAACACAAAAGAAGATATTTTGAAGAATGTAGGAACAATTTTTAATTTTGGGGGAAACTTTCCCTTTATTTCCTAAAATGACCGTTTGTATGAAATTGCAGCTCCGAGCTATTAGACTGCTTCAAAGTGACAACACAAACAAAAGTTACTGCGCTAGCACTCGTTCATGGACGGCACTTAACTTCCGGTACATATTCACAAATAATAGTGCCTGTAGATTATTTCTGAAAACAAGCAAAGAAACCGAGAAGAAACTTTACTTGGCCAAACTTGCCTCTCTAATATTTTGAGTTTAGACTGCGATACCAAGCTCAACGGCTCAATGTCAATGTCCCATGCGTTTTTTTCAAATGCGTCAAAACTACTGACCCATTCAACAAATTGTTAGTTAATAAAATGAACATACAACAAAATTCAACAAATTGTTTATTTAAAAAAAAATGTATACAACAAAATAATAATATAAATTAAATTAATATTAAACAATATTAAAATATAATCGGTTATATATTAGGAACTAGCCAAACACGAGTTAACTGCAGTCGAGCTGCATGTCCGCTGAAGTGGTCTATACGTTTTTTTTACCTTTTTGCTATTTCTCGTTTACATTTTTTTGGAAGTTACTGAAAGAGATTGGATGTTATCAGAGTTCAAAGGTTCAAATAAATTAGGGCTGTCAAAAGATTAATCGCGATTAATCGCATCCAGAAAAAAGTGCGTGTTATAATATATGTCTTTGTACTGTGCATATTAATTATGTTTTTATAAATACAAACACATACACACGTATACATATTTAGAAAATATTTACATGTATTTATTTATATTTACCAACAATTTAAATTATATATAAATGTTTAATCATTTTTAGATTTTTCGTAAATATATGCATGGATGTGTATGTGTTAAGAAATACAAAATTATTATGCACAGCACACAGATATATATTATGTAAACACAAACTTTTATTCTAAAAGCGATTAATCGCGATTAATCTTTTGACAGCCCTAAAATAAATCTGAAAATTGAATGGATTGCCACTTCATTACTAATGAATGTTTTATAAATTTCTCTTAACATTTGCGAAGCTAAAGCACTGGTTGTGGTAGATTTGCATAACTTGCACTCTATACCGACTCTGATTTATGTCCTGTAGTTACATTAGCACATGGCTGAAGAACTGCAAAGTAGGTGCTTTCAAGATACATCACACAGCTGCGTATGCACTGCCTCGCATGTACTGCAGAGTCTCTTGGGTGCATTAAGCAGCAGATCCGCTTGTGTGACCTTCAATGACAGGGTGATGTCTGTAAGAGCTCACAGAGATGACGCAGACTCCATCCTAATGAAGTTTCCAAATTAAAGATAACAAGGAAGAAATAGGCCAGAGCAAGTGCACGTGTTAATGGTGATAGCATTGCTGTGCTCACAGCACCACCAGAGGTCCATTCATCACACCTTTTTAATTGTAGCCCAGATATAGCACATGCTCTCTGCTGAGGGAAACGGCTATCTGCATTGTTTGTGTTTGCTCATTAGAGACGTGTTACGTCCCTGTGTGTTTGTGTGTGCGCAGGCCTAAGACCATGAGCGATCAACAGGATCAGGCTGAAGATGTGGGGCTCGTGACACCTCACGATCAGTCAGATCCCTCAAAGGACGACGACACGCACATTTCGCAGTTCAGGCAAGTCGTGACTTACCCTGTCTTACATAACCTGCAATTTTATGCAATTAATTATATTGAAAATATATTCACTGTCGCTGATCACCAGAGAATTGTTTGTGCAAGGTATATCTTATAATAAGAGCTGTAGAGGAGGAACTCATGTTCATTATCGTTCATTTAATGATGAAATAAAATGCATAAATGTTTTAGAATACTTTCTTTGCCACGACTAACATTGTTTTTAGGAGACAGGGCTAGAAGTGAGATGTCCGGGGAGTGAATTTCAAGGGGATGGAGTTCCATTTCTAAATGTAAAGGATTTGGATCCATGTAATAACCTCTAAGCAATCCATGCATAAATTTAGTGAAATGTGCATCTCAGGTTTAAAAAAAGTAAATAACATTTAGAGTATCTAAATTTACATGTAAATGATGAAAAGCTGAGTACTTGAGGGCATTTCTAAACAATCTGTATGCACCTACGGATAAATACAATTATTCCGGTGCCAAAAACAATGAGAAGAGCCTTTCTTTACCTAGAAATTTGGTTAACATGCATTGCTTTAGCCCAGCTTAAAGATTCGACAGTGCATAAACTTACTTTCAAACCAGCGTTGGGGCAAAAAGGGGCAAACCCAGCTGTTGGGTTAAATGAACCCAGAAAATGATTAGATTTGACCCATCGATTGGTTAAAGCAGAGTTTCTCAAACTTTTTCTGCCATTCCCCACTTTGGAGGTAGAGAAGGGTTCCGAGCCCCACCTGTCCCCAATTTCCCCAACAAAATGATAATAAACATGGCTGATAGACATGACGATGTTAGCTGGCATCGTGATTCCAACAAATGTTCGCGTTTGGTGTAAACCCAGCATAACTATATAAAGAATCCGCGTGTCTGCGCAGCTCGCTTTGTATAAAGGTCAAAAGAGTCACGCTCACTTTATATCAATTTTAATGATTATATCTTTAGAATAAGAATACAATCAAGCCTCACTTTATAACTGTGAAGCTCGCGCTGTACAGATGCCTGAATTGATAATTGCTCGGCTGTATAAAGATGTGTCTCTGAGAAGCCATCGTCCGAAGCCAATTTGGTAAACAATCCTTCTCGAAGGCTACTATGGTTCCATGTGACATTTTCTTCGCAGTCTGATGTTGTTTTATGTAAGGCTTACGTTTGTCGTTTTGTTTTATCCTCCAAGTAGCATGGCCTTGTAAACTAACGGTACTGTTTAGCGTGTTGAAGAAATCTTTAGAGTTGTAATGTAATGTATGTTTTGAGTGTGTGGTCAATAAATAAAGGAATTAATAAAAATGACCCAATTTCCTCCCGTTTGTCTCTATTCCCCACCAGTGGGGCCCGCCCCACACTTTGAGAAGCGCTGGGTTGAAACAACCCAACCCGGTTCCAAATGTTTGCATTTGTCCCTTTTTGCCCAAGCGCTGGATTGAAAATAACCCACTATTTTTGGATCTCAATGCACACATTTCTCAAATTCTGGGCTTTGTTATGGAAAACTGATATTTTTAGACCTTTTCATGCAATCATATAGGTGATGTGTGTAATTTTTTGAAGGATCTATTGACAGAAATGCAATACAATATACATAGCTATGTCTTACATAATGAAGTGTTATATTTTTAGTACCTAGAATGAGCTGTTTCTACATACACATAGAATTCGCCATGTTGTTTCTATATTAGCCCTAAACGGACAAACTGCTCCACAGAGTGTGTTTCGTAAATAGGTCGTCTCCTTTGGCAAAGCAGGGGAAATGTGACGACATCTTATCGCCGTGTCAGCCGCCATAGTGCTTCGAAAGGGATGGGTGGAGTGAGTCGTTGGTTGCCATTCGCAACCTCACCACTAGATGCCGCTAAATTGAATACACTGGATCTTAAAAGTATTTACCTGGCAAATAAAACAGTAGATCAAATTTAGTGAAGGAAAGACCCAAGTCACATCAAGGGAAGAAATGATCGAAGAGACACGGGCCAATGAGCAGTCAAAAAAATCCTAAGAACAATTAACAATGACCTGGCAACCACCCGCTTTAAACCTTTATCATGATGGCAAATTTTAGATTGGAAGGCATCACACAAAATTTCTTTAGAAATCGTTTTGCTGTTAAATAACTCAAACACAAGCTAATGTTCTCTGCATGTCCTGTTAGTCTGTTAAACAGGAAAAGGGGATGCTGGGAACAAACGTGACAGCTCAATTTCCCTGTTGGCAAGTTACATTATATATGTTTAGTGCACATCTTATGTAAGTCTGCTCTGAGGCTGAATGTAATTGTAGGAATGGGTTTCCAGATGGGTTTTAGCTGAGCACTATATCATGTGCTCACAGAGTCATCCATTCTGTTTGGTGAACTGACATCCACAGGGCAGAATGACTGAATAGCTCCCTATCACAGAGCCGGTATTGTGTTTCCTCTGTAAAAATCCCAGTTTGACGATCTTTGTGCCTTTTACTTGCCTCTAGATGAATTATTGACCGGTCGCTGCCACTGGGACATATTCTCTTTCTGGCTCTAGATGCATTTTGGCTGTTAATCAGCCTGCCTGTGCAGAACCACAGCCAAAGGCGTCCATGCACCCTGCCAGTGATGTAACTCTCCACCTCCGCAGGCAGAACAAAATGTGAATGCAACTGTGCCATGCCGCAGACACCGGCCATCAGAGCGCAGCATGAGAATAGTGTGTGACTCATGTCTGGATGCACAAAAGATGTTGCATTAACAACTCTGTGATCGTACCTTATTAAAACCTCGAAGTTGATTTTTTTTATGTGAAAAAATGAGTTTCTAGAGGCTCATAATACTGTAAGATTTATGAGTACAAATCTAAATGAGTGACTACTAATGCAAGACATGTACAGGCGTCCCTAAAGACTGCCTGTGTGCTCTTATAACAGAGCCGAACCTATTTATAGTGCAAGAGATAGAACAACTCTATCTCCATGAGATAACGGCATGGACAAATTTACAAACCTACAGCTCTCAGTAACAGTAATTGACTAATCGAATATTTTTCACGAAAGCAATGCAAGCTGTTGTCAGATGAGCAAGTGGCATCCATTTATCTTGAAAAGAAATACAGTTATGTTGCATTTTTATTCAATTCTAGAAAGTTAAGTAGAGCGCGTCGCTTTATGGGATACAGATCCCAACCGTGCACAACTGTATACTTCAAGGTTTGGTTAATGTAGTAAGTCATCCAGATAGGGATGACAGAAAACGTGCACACTACATACCACGTTCATTAAAAACAGTCATCCTCGCTCACCACACAGGAAGTCACATCACATGACCGCATTTCCCACGGCCAGTTTGTACACCACTATACCACTGAGAGACTGCAGGAGAATGTTGTTTACTTAAGAAAGATGACAATGTTTGCAAAAAAAGAAATGGGTTGACTCAGCTATAGTAGCATATATATATATTCTTTACTGCATGCAGCAATACAAAGTTTGGCACCAACAGCACTGGCCTTAGGGGACATAATATTGGTTTCCAGAAACAATGGTGTGTGAAAAGAAAGGTTCATCCGTGTCGGACGTGTTGGCAGTCATGTTGTGTGACTGATGAACAATAACATTCCTTGTACTGTCAACAGCAGTACAAATAGAGAAAAGAAGTCGCTCGGTTGCACACTGTCATTCTGCTCATCGCTGGGCTCTTGGCCATGTGCCCGTGTTCCTTATGCCCCCTCACTGACTGTGTACACCGTGTGTGTGCTGAATGACTGATGTCTATAATTTCATTTCATATGACTTTAAATGTCATCTACTGGTCATACTGGTCCATTTTATTTTCAGTGGAACTTAGGGGACGATTAATGGTCATTCTGCCCCCGGTGTGGCTCAGTGTGAGTTTTAAAATCTATACATTAACAGCCTTCTTTATGAGTGTTCTCATAGTTTATAAATATTTAAAAAAAAATCAAGGAGAAAGTGAACTTACATTTTATTTATTTAATGTGTGTCATGCAAATGTTTTGAGGTATGTGGTGGAACGTTTGAAGGAGGGGTCATCGTCGCCTCTGTAATGGAAACATTGTGACGTGTGTAGCTTCTTAAGATCACGCAAGGTTAACAAGTCTTGTGTAAGCACAGAATAAATGTTTTGGCTTAGTTAATATGTATTTTAGTGCATTTAATTTCATTGAAGCTTACATTTAACAGAGCACTGCTTGTCCACTTGTATCATAATAGCTGCTTCTATCAAAGTCCAGTTCAATTATAATATTCCAACACAATCTCACGGCAGCAACGTAGCTGTTTTATGAGGTTGCTTATTTTGGCTAATTTACACTCACCTAAAGGATTATTAGGAACACCATACTAATACTGTGTTTGACCCCCTTTCGCCTTCAGATCTGCCTTAATTCTACGTGGCATTGATTCAACAAGGTGCTGAAAGCATTCTTTAGAAATGTTGGCCCATATTGATAGGATAGCATCTTGCAGTTGATGGAGATTTGTGGGATGCACGAAGCTCCCGTTCCACCACATCCCAAAGGTGCTCTATTGGGTTGAGATCTGGTGACTGTGGGGGCCATTTTAGTACAGTGAACTCATTGTCATGTTCAAGAAACCAATTTGAAATGATTCGAGCTTTGTGACATGGTGCATGATCCTGCTGGAAGTAGCCATCAGAGGATGGGTACATGGTGGTCATAAAGGGATGGACATGGTCAGAAACAATGCTCAGGTAGGCCGTGGCACTAAGGGGCCTAAAGTGTGCCAAGAAAACATCCCCCACACCATTACACCACCACCATAATTGCATTCATGAGAAATTGAACAGGTGTTCCTAATAATCCTTTAGGTGAGTGTATATTAATTCGTACGATCTCAGTACGATTTTCTTTCGCGCCAGTGACGTTAGGTTTAGGGGCAGGGTTAGAGGTGGGGCTTCAGTATTGCTTTTTTCTAGTAATCATATGTTTGTGTACGATTCACAACGTACGAATTAGCCACCTAGTCAAATAGTTATGAATTGAGATCAATTCATAACAGTCAAATAGTTATGAATCCTCATGAGGTTTCTCTCTGCATCACAGGTTACAACTTGAAGATGCGCTGTCATATGAAGACGTAAAGAAATGCTATCGTGGATCTGTAAGTACCAAATCACATATGAAATCGATTAAGTTCAGTCCTAAAATGTCTAAATGGTTGTAAGTACAGTCTTCTAACTAAGTGGCAGCAACAAACAAACGATTCTTGCAAACAAATGAAATCCCAAAATGATAGATTTTTTCCTCCATTTTTGAACCTATATTTACCATTATTTAAATTGCAAAACTTCTTAAAAAAGGTGTCCTTGTGCTGTCTTTGAAATACATTTCCCCTTGCATGTTTGAACATGATCTCACAGCATGTACAAAATATATGTTTGCTGTTTTCGGGTATTTAGATATCATCTTTTATTTAGTGTTTGTCTTGTAGACTGCGGATTCAGAGAGAGATCTTGTGTTCTGAGTTTGCTCTTCAGCAAAAGTTTGAGTCAGGGTCACAATAGAAGTTTCTAGTATAAATAAAGCAGCACTGTACCACCCAAGCCCAGCCTTAAAATGCACAAAAAGTGTCGTACAGCTTAGCAACTCACAGTTGTACACGCAGGGTTACATATTCACTCACTGACAGGGTCAGCCCATTTACATCATCAACATTATCTAAATGATCAGTTGTGCCTCTGAGGTGCAGTGGGTGTTTCTGCTGCGTGTCTGTGATGGGGCAGTGGAGCGAGAGAGAGAGAGAGAGAGAGAGAGAGAGAGAGACTGTTGTATAGTAAGAGGAGAGACACGCTGTATTAGCTCACAGGAAGAGGAAGAGAGCCGACCGTGTTCTTGAGTCCCGGGACAGGGAATAGGGTATCTGCAGCGGTACACACGCTGTTGAGACTGCCTCAGTGTGTGTGTGGAGCGCTGGTGTCGAGTCAGCATGCTGGGCTTGGTGCAAAGCTCGCATCCCTTACGAGAAAGAGCCAGGCTGCAGAAGAGCTGCGCTAAACAGCTGATTTCTCTTTCCTCTGCTTCTCAGACCGTCAGCAAGTACAATGCGCAGTACCACAAGCTTTTCCAGAGCGTTCCTAAAGAAGAGATTCTGATGAAAGGTAAGAGTTTACTGCAGGCTCTTATGGGACGCTTGTTTCTCGTAAACTGACCTTGCGTATTTATTTTTAATGAATTGCATCTACTGTTAGTCCTGTTTGTAGTGTTTGCTGAACATTTTGTTGATTTTAATGTTGTCTGACATTGTGTTTCTGACATTGGTATTCAAGTATCAACTAGTTCAGCTGCCGCTTTGAGTTGTAGTTCACATTCAGAGTAAAATTAGACTGTTCTTGAACTCAACCTCAAAAGTATCAGCTTGCATGATTTGCAGAGGAGTGAAGTGCTCTTGTGACCTCTCCTTTAGTGTATTCCTGCGCTCTTCTGCGAGACACATCTTGCTGCAAGGACGACTTTACATCTCCAGAAACTGGCTTTGTTTTTATGCCAACCTGTTTGGTAAAGACATCAAGGTGAGCACTCAGCTCTATGAAAATAGTTTGATAAATACTCTTAACAACAGAACTAGAAAAGTTGCTGTTTGTTACATTTAAAAAAAGAAACAGTAGTTACAGACTTCTGGGCCAAATGTATGATGTCACTGTTATAGACAGCTAGCCCCCCCCAAATAATTAGTTATTTTCCTTTTATATATATGTTATATATGTATATCTTTTGTATTATTGTATTTTAGTTTTTAAATTTTTGCTTTCTTACACTATGATCCCTTATCTACATTAATATTAATATTAATTTATATTTATATTAGGGCTGTCAAAATATTAATCACAATTAATCGCATCCAGAATAAAAGTTTGTGTTTACATAATATATATCTGTGTGCTGTGCATAATAATTTTGTATTTATTAACACATACACATCCATGCATATATTTAAGAAAAATCTAAAAATTATTAAACATTTACATATAATTTCAATTGTTGGTAAATATAAATAAATACATGTAAATATTTCCTAAATATGTATACGTGTGTATGTGTTTGTATTTAAAAAAACATAATTAATATGCACAGTACATAGACATATATTATGTAAACACAAACTTTATTCTAGATGCGATAAATCGCGATCAATCTTATATTTTTTTGTATTATTGTTTCATTTTATTAAATTAAAAATACTCAACAGTTATTGAATCTTTGCTTAGGTCTAAGTTAAATTTGGGCCACGTAATGTTTGTTTATGTTTTTGCCGCTGCAACCATTTATATGGTTCATAAAGTATCCATTGTCATTTTTATTACTCACCCTAAACCTTACATATAATGACAATTCATTTGAAATTCAAATATTTATTACTTGTTTTGTAACATAATTTTTTTTTTTGCTGACTTAAATAAATATTATAGATATTAGAAAGATACTTTGAATGGAGAAAAGAGTACTGCTCAATAGGCCCTTTTCACATGACGTCACGCGCATCTTCCGTTCTACCGCGAAGCAGTGTATCGTTACTTCCGCTAGCGCCTCAGAATGAAGTTTACCAAGTCCCTTGCACAGCTGCCACAAATACGGCTAGATGATGTACAACATCTTGCAGACAAATTTTCGCTTATGACAAGATCAAAGCTAGATAAAGGATACAAATACTTTGTTGAACAGTACCTGTTTGATTATGAAGGTAAGTGTTTTGTTTTCTGTTTGTGTTAGCGAAGGTGCTAGGATAAGTACTTGAATAAGTGTTCTGTCAGTTTGTTAAATTCCAGCGCGGCGGCAAAACAAAAGTTATTTTTCTTCTTCTTGTTTGTTGCAAGACTGATGTCATAATACACTGCTTACCGAGAAGGTGGAAGTTAAGTGACGTCATTGAGAAAAGGGCCTATAATCACTTGACAACTGAAATCCCACCTTCCAGTAAAAAGATCCATTCATCAATTGTTAAAGACAAAGATATTTGGGGGGAGCAGCTAAACGTTCAAGCAATTTGAGTTAAAAAAAAGATAACTACGGTACAGATTATATCAGGTTTTGTATTTGATTGAAAATCTGAAATGTGTTGTTTTACTGTAATCTTGTATGACAGAAACAGCTGACCAGAAGTGTTGCAAATATAGCTGTTGAGTTTTTGTTGTTCTTTGTGCTCTATGTTATTCAGTAATAAAAGATAGCAGGACAGTTTTTTTCTAAAAAATGCACAAGAATTCCCTAGAATAGATGCTTCTTTGTAAACCTCCACTTTCTCTTGTGTCTCAGGTGGCCCTTCCTGTAGTATCAGTGCGATTGGTGAAGAAACACAAGACAGCTGGACTGGTCCCCAATGGCTTGGCTATCACCACAGACAGCAGTCAGAAGGTGAGACTCCACAGGGCTTCAGGTCCGATGCTGGCATACTGAAATACAGCTTCGTCAGCAGACGCTGCAGAGCAGGGTGAATGTAAAGAAATGCAACACTGCACACTGAGGTCACACCATGAGTCTCAATTGGTCTTGAATCAGCATTTCTCACATCTGTCAATGTTTTATACCCTTTTGGTTAAGTAAACTGTCATGTTTTTTTCTTGTCAGTGAGATAACTGTGCATTTAAATATAAAGAATTCCAATAAGGCCTGTATATGCCCAGAGGAATATACCAAATGAATGAATGTAATACGCCCAGTTCTTTCATGAGGATGAGTAAATGATACATTTTTATTTTGGGGTGAACTTTCCCTTTATGGGTCAAGTTTGTTGCAGATGGTAAATGTGACTTAAATTTAGACTTCGGTATCTCATTATAGTTTTAGATATTATTAATATCTCTGAAACTCTAAAGAACATATATGCAAACATAAAGTGAGTTATGCTGGCATGTCCAAACACAGTTTAAACCCCTAGTTTGGATTATTTTAGGCTATTCGTTTTAAAGAAAACATTACATTTAAATATAATTTCAACCATTTTAAAAACCAATCACAGGTTTCACTAAACGAATGTATACCTTATATGGGCTAGCTAGTTTAAATACAAATGATGGATGATATTTGTACCGCTCTTGCTTATAAAAAACACCCGTTTGTATCCTGTGTGTGAAAGTGTCAAAAGCCTCCATTTAATTACCAATTTATGTCAGTAAAAACTCAGTAATCCCTATATTCTAGTTCTTAAAGGCATTTACACACTTCCTGTAGAGTGAAGCAGAATGAAATCCTTCAGGTACATTGTCAGGACGGAGGCTTTAATCCATGAAGCCTCTCCACGAGATCAGCTTTCATACACTCTCAATGTTCCCAAAAATAGTATTATTTCCCTGGTATTGAGATTATGGGTGGCTGAATACTGAGATTAAAACAGAGTACTCTGTAGTCCTCTCTAGAGGGTTGTGTATGTTGTCTCTGGTTATGCCCACACAATGGTACTGTATTAGAATTTTAGATGTAATGTCTGTTTTCCTCTGCTTAGTGTTTAATATTATGTTTATCTGTTTTCTGCTTTCACAGTACGTGTTTGTATCTCTACTGTCCAGAGACAGTGTCTATGATGTCTTGAGATGCATCTGCACACATCTCCAGGTGAGAGAACTCAACACTCTCTGTCGGTATCATGTAGAGAACATAAATGAATGTTCACGTGTAGATTATGATGAATCGATGGTAAATATTCAGTTTCACAGTATTTTATGCTCTACAGGTCAATGGTAAGAAGATCCTCAGTCTTAAACAGTTTATGGAGGAGCCCACCTCTATATCTCTGGTAGGTTTGATCCTCTCTGGCTGTTTGCCCATGTAAATCCATCCCTGATTACATTTACTATGATTTCTTCCTGTTCAGAGTCCCAAAGACTCCAGTGATATGTGTAAATTAAATACAAGGGTATACACATGTATTAGATTTCTCTGTGGTGTCATCGGTTGTGTTCTCTATGTGTGCTGGTACAGGATGAGTTTCCAGTTCCTGAAGTGTTTCCAGTACAAGAAGAGTTTCCTCCAGTGCTGAAGTGGAGGAGAAAGTCGTCAGCAGTGTCTGTATCATCGTCTCTACCCGATTTACGGAGAAACTCTGCCAGCACTCTGAATGCTGTAGACACACCCTTTCAGACAGACAAACCTCTGGAGGGTGAGTGATCAGATGAGCTGAGACTGACAGTCATTTTAGTAAACCCATCACTATGGTATTACCATGCTCCATGGTTTATTTGAAAAAGTAACATGGTTCGTTGTACCAAATGGATAGTATGCAAGCTGTGGATAGCACGTGTTGCTACCAATAATAATATCTCCCTAATGGTTTGATGTACTTTTATCAACTCTCTCTCTCAATGGCTACGGGTAAAAGCAAGTGAAATAGTTTTATCTGCAGTGGGAACAAGTATTAGGCGTGAGCGGATTATTACTCTGATTTCCCTGTTTAATCAAACTTCTCTGACATTCATTTGATGGATGAAAATAAATCCATGAAATGATTTAGACGTGTACAAGCTGATCGCATCAAGCTTCTGTACATGTTGTGAGCGTTTTGTTCTCTCAGTGTGTGTGTGTGTGTGTGTTGGTTCTGTTTGCCAGGGTCTACTTGTCTTATGCAATACAGGATTAAGCATAGAGGGAGATTTTAGCATGCAGAGAAAGCATTAAAATGCCAGACTAACGACTAAGCATTTATTACATTTATGTTTTTTTTGTATAATGGTCATGATTTTTTGAGGGAAAAAGAAATATGATTTTACAATTTGATTAGTTGCTTACCAGACGTTTTAAAAGAATAACACGGTGGTGAACTTATTTATAATCGAATATGAATTTATATAATATGAATTTATTAAAACATTGTACAGTCTTTTATTTTTTTTAAACCCTTTTTTGCTTTTTGCAGTCTACCTAGTAACGCTATAGTGTGACAATGTTTTTACAATTATTTTTGAAGTATAAATATTCAATGAATGATTTTTATCAATGACCAATTATTTATAAGGCTTTATAAAATAATTCATAAAGATCATCATTTTCTTTGTCAATTAAAAATGGTTTTACATACAGTAGTTTTTAGCAGGCTTCCATCATCGGAAATATCAGAATAGTATCATTATAACTCACCTCAATGGCTGTACTAACGTTTCTAACCTCTCTGTCCAATGTAGAACAAGTTCTGGAAACCAAGAAGATCCTCCTCACAGAGACGATACCAGAGTTGGGTCAGATGGAGTATCAGCTACTGAAGTTCTTTATTATGCTGTGAGTTAGGCTCCTCTTTTGTAACTCTTTGTTCACGAAAACCCAAATACTGGTGTCATTATGATCACATCAAGCATTTTAGAAAGCAATTATTTTGTCCTATTAAAAGAAAAAGAGACAAATGAAAATGCCAGAACAGCAAAACAGAATACAATTCTGAAGATAAAAGTCTTAGAGTGAAGTGTCAAATTGGTGCAGTATTTTATAACTGTTCTCTATCTATCTGCTGCCATCTAGTGTACAGTGGAATATATGAGAATGATCAATGAGATGATTAAATACACAGACCAAAAACTCACACTCCCCATTCTTAAACTGTTTAATATCATCCAAGGTCTCATAACTCCAACCCATAAAAGCCGAGACAAATTCGACCCTAATAATTACCGTGGAATATGTGTAAACAGCAACCTAGGTAAACTCTTCTGTAACATTCATAACAGCTGACTTCTCTATTATCTAAACTCTTTGCAATTAAATTGACAAAGAAACCGAAATAAGAGAAAGCTCTTCTCACGCTTTGTTGACTTAAAAAAAGCTTTTGACTCAATCTGGCATGAGGGGCTTTTTCTTCAATTGATTCAATGCGGCATCGGTGGAAAAACCTACGACATCATCAAATCAATGTACACGAATAATACATTTGCAGTTAAAAGCACAACAAGCACACAGACTTTCTCTCCCAGAGTCATGGAGTGAGACACCAGCACCTGGTCCCACCTCACTAGACACTGAAGTGAAATGCCTTCTGTTTGCAGATGATCTGGTGCTGCTGTCACCCACAAAAGAGGGTCTACAGCAACATCTAGACACCCTGCACCCTTTCTGTCAAACATGGGCCCTATCAGTTAACCTTAAAAAGACTTCGATCATGATATTCCAAAAAAGGCCCATACACCAAAACCAACATCACAGTTTCAAACTAAACAACATGCCCCTAGAACACTCCCAGAACTACATATATTGGTATAAACATTAGTAACACTGGAAACTTAAACAAGGCTGTGAATGACCTGAAAGACAAGGCACGGAGAGATTTTTACACCATCAAAAAGAATATCAAAATCGACATCCCAACTGCATTCTGGCTGAAAATAATCCAATCAATTATAGAATCAATCGTGCTGTATGGATGTGAGGTTTGGGCCCTCTCACCAACCAAGAGTTAAACAAATTGGACAAACACCCAATAGAGACTCTGCAAACAGAAATGTGTAAAAACATTCTACAGGTACAGCGAAAAACTCCAAACGACGCATGCAGACCAAAAGTAGTACTATATCCTCTAATAATTAAACTACAAAAAAGAGCTAAAAAGCCAGTGAAACTCGATGTCAGTGTGCTGGTCTTCTGTTTTCTGTTCACCATAAATTTGCATTGATTTGGATTCAGTATGAACTCAAATGACTTCTGTCTCCGTGTGACCTGCAGAATTATCCTGCTCATCCTGTCGTCATGTTACCTGGCCTTTCGTGTCTGCAGTCTGGAGCAGCAGCTCTCTTTTCTAAGCAATAACCCTGCACTCGTGCTCAGAGAGAGGTAACTGTAATTCCACACTCTCTTACCTCACTCACACTATAGCCTTACAGACGGTATTGGGCACTGGGACGGTAGTGGACCCAGATTATAAGGCAATTAATTGTAATTGTAGTGTGTATCCAAAAAAAAACAATATATTAGGTCGTGCTATCCTGATGTACCCTATTGTAACTTTAATTTAAAGATTTTAATTAAGAATTTACACTACTTACAATGTAGCATTGCACACGTAAATACTTTTACTGCATATAAGAATAACATTTATTTCACTTTTCAAATGAATGTTTGCCTTTTAAAAATGTATGCCTTATAACCCATGCAAAAATATTACTTACTATTTAACTTATAAACTGAATTGATGCTTCTCTTAAAAAAATGCCCTTGGTTTAACTATAGTAATTGATTTATTTATCTGGTATAATAAAACCATGTTTAATTGTCAGTTAGTACTTGGATGATTTTTTGTTGTACTTATGTTGTCCGAATTGCTTCGATTGTTTACCCCATCTGTAAGTGGCTTTGGATAAAAGCGTCTGCTAAATGACTAAATGTAAATGGATGATGTATAATGTTAAAGGAAATACTTTGTAAAAGGCTTTGGTTCTCTTTGCGATAAAGCTTTTTATTTCAACCACCAAATAATAAAAAATCGTTTCATTGCAAATTTTGTTGTAAAATTAGTCATCAGAACCAGATGACACTGCAAAAGTCATTTAGTCAACACTGGTTACACTGATTTACCAGTAAACTGTTTGTTTGTACAGGTAAATACTGATGGTCCCCACTGCTATTCACAGGACGTTCGCCCAGCACTGGTCCTGTATCTCTCTCTCTCTCTGCCTGCGTGATCACATTGCAACTATGCAAACAGACTTTAATTTATTGATGCGATAGATCTGCCTCTGATTGTGTTGACATTGAGACTGGCTTACAGTAGGTGAACACAAATCAAGTGTTCTCTAAAGCAGGTCGATTTGTATTACTGGACACAAGACGATGAAAGCGGACGCCTCGCCTGCACAGGACGCACGCAGCAAGTCCCCGGTATTCAAGTGATGGTTGGGGAATGTTACTTAGGGCTCTTTTCCCAAGCAAAGACTCTTTTTGGGATCACTTGTCACCTAATTGGGACAAATTATTGAATGCTTGTACAACAAGGTCATGTATTTCAAATAAGTATCGCCCAGGATCCGATCTGATATAATGCATTTAGATTTGATTATTAAATTTTTGCAATGCACTTGTCATGTTCTGACTTTTCCAACAGGATTTAGATGAGAGTATTTAAAACAGTCTTTATTTCAAATTGATCCCAAATGTTAAGAGGTCAAAAACACTGATGACACTGTTGTGTTGCAAGAAAAGTTGTCTATGTCTATTCTTGACAATTCTCCATAATGTGACTATGCCATTCCATTATTATTTGTCCTCCGTAAAATCACTGGAATACCTAGATGCAATTGTTTATTAGAATAGTTGCCACATGCTTTTGGTATGTATTTAATATGTCAGGTTGATGAAATTAAATCAGGTTGTTATAATGTACACTTTGTATAATGTTACCCTATGATGCAGAATGTTTGCGACGTTATGAATGTCTACCTGAGTAAAGTACTGTAGCCAGAATAACTAAGGCATCGTGAAGTTATTATTTTTTCACATATATTATTTTTTATGCTGTGGTTGTTTCCTACAGCACAATAAGTATTTTTTAAATACAGGGAAGATTGGAGCTAGTTGGCATTCTTTAAACAAGTGAATATTTAGGTGGATCTCATGCGTTAAACGTATGTGACAACATAACATCACAATTCATAGGGGAAGTCTATCATAAGACGGCAATTGTTAAAATATGCAATATCTAAACATTTAATTAATTATGATTAAATCCCTTAAATCAGCATTTCATGCATGTATTTGTGCAATTCCCATCCAGTGTCTGTTGAATTTCAACAGAACTAAACCTCAGGAATGACAAACTGTACAATCAACCCAACTGCAATGTAAAAGACTGGGAGAATGCAGATGCATGGAAGAAGCATTTTTGAACTGATCCTAAAACATATGTAAAAAACAGTAGTATTGTGTTGTTTAAACAGTATTCAAGATGTCATGCATCTTTTTTTGTCATGTTGACCTTGCCTTGTTTCAATTTACATTAAATAAATGCTAATAAAAACAATATTTTAATTTGAAATTTGGGAGAAACCCTAATACTAGTTCACAGAGTGAAACAAAAATTACCATTTTACTTAAAACAACAATTAAAATATTTAATTCAACCAAACTGAAAATAGTATAGTAGTGGTCTCTTAAGTTTAAATAGTAGGAAATGTGACCATTTGAATATGTCGTCCTAGTAGCGCCAATCTAAAATTTCCCATAACCCAGTGTGTTTGTGTGGATATCTGATTCAGGTTTCATCCTTTTTTTTTTAAGAACACATTTCCTAATTTGTGAATGTTCAACGCCTTCATGTGAAGCCATTCCCGGGATCTGAACTGACACGGTCGTTTCTAGTGGAAGTGGAACCGAACCAGGTTAAGAAACTCTGATTTTGATCCCAATAGCTGTATTAAGAAATAACCAATAAGGGGTAAATCAGCAACATGATCTCTATGGACTCCTAAACCACTACAGAAAACAGCATGGATCTGACCTGGCTAAAGGAATGCAGTGGCTCTTGGATCAAGCAGTATGTCTCTGCTGTAAATGTTATTATAACACATTTGCTGGTTGCATGTTACTAAAGCAAATGAGAGGCAGAGGTCCTTTGAAAAGAGAGGAATGTTCCTTTCATTTAAATATGTTGCTGACTGTGGTGTTTTTAAGCTGACGTACTGTAATGGGCCGTTCAAATTATAACTGTAACTATAACTATTTGCATCCACACCAGCGGACAAAAACGATAACTTTGTTTATTTTAAGCCTGCGCGCTGCAGTGTTCCCAATAGATGACCTCCTGATGATGCTTTTGCTTTCATTCCAAAACCTCTTTTCTCTAAAATATGACTGCAAAGGCTTCTGGATGCTTTCTCTGAAGGTTAAAGGTGTGATCGTTTCCAGGATATAAAGCATATATTGCTACTTGCGTAGCTATTTTTGAAGCCACCTTTGCTTTCCTGCAAGATTGCACATAGGCGACCCGCCACTGAAGAACAACGTCCTGCAGGCCAAAACCGTCGCTTTCATCACGAAATCCCACTAACATTGGAAAACGAGTGAATATCGAGACTGTCTACATTGTAAAAGTCCTTCGACACGACCTGAGTTGTGATTACTCTGCTAACTGGGTGTCAGGCCAACAAAGTGTGGAGTGTTTTTCTGCAGCTGCAGTCAAAATGAGAACAGGTTTATCCGTATCATGTGAGAAACCGCAACTCGCCTTCAACTTAAATGCTGTTATTTTTAATGATAGACTGAAAGTTTGCAGTCTCAGACACTGAGAAAGCTAAAAAACATCGTTCCCCTCCATCCCACCACATTCTGCAGGCCCAACGTGACCACATGGCGTCGACCATCAGTGGCAGACACAGTGCAACCAATGTGAAAGGATATTGAATACGGTCCTTTTCTTGGAGCAATGTACTCAATCCAGAGTCTTCTGGTCTTGTAACATCAAGTACATCAGCGACATCCACCTCAAGGAAAGCACCCATGCACAAGTCTGTGCATTTATGCGTATTTTAAAGTGATTCGACTATTGCATTATGTTTTGTGTTGTCTTTTGAAGGCATTTATAAGCTTATTGTTTTTGTTCTTTGATATTAGTGTGCAGCGTTTTATATGGTTTCTTTCCTCCCCCTTTCTCTTTGGAGTGACTACATTGTCTAAAAGAGCTTTTAATTTGTACTCTTTTTAGTGCTTACAATTTCTACATAACCACGTTATGGTTTATGTCATTTAAACCATGTTAATCACCATTCATGTCTTTTAAATAAACAAATCATAGACTAGTAAACCAAAAATTATTATTTTTTGGTTCTTACTGATTAAAAATTGCAGTTAAATTAACCGTTGTTTGCTTAAAGACTTGACCACTAACACTTTTCTCATTATTGCCTGTATAGGCCTACATATTTATTCTCGTTTCAGTTTTTGGTTTATAAAACTACAAAGGTTTTTACTTTTAACACACGTGATTAAAAATGATTAATTGTTAATGGTGTGTGATGTGATTAGCACTATATTTGCACTAAAATGTGTTTTGTTAAATGTGTCTTTGGTTTGCTTTCAGGTTGCTTTTACAGCGTTATGACCAGCAGATGTCGCCATCATACAGTGTTTCTCTCTTCGTCACTAGAAGGACCGGGTGAAAGTTCAAAATGCAAAATGCAAAATAAGAGCCCGTAGAGTCCAAATTAGTGTAGGCCATAAGCAATACGTTACATTTTTTGTTTATAATTACATTAGTACATGATTATATTGAATACAAATAAAAATTGTGAGACAAATGATTAAAAAATACAGATAATTATCACAAGTCGAACAGCCCTTTTATTTTGACAGCTTGCCGGTATACACTGAAACCGAGTGATTATGTACCTGTGGTCTGTAGTGAACATTTCTCTTGTAATGTAAAATTCCTATGTGCGTATTTCTAAGGGGTCGACAATATGGCGAAACTTTCCGAACTAAATCTTACGGACAGGTGCAGACCAGAGAGCCTGTGGTCAGCTGCCGATGTCTGGATCAAGAAACCTCATGTTGTTAACAAGAGACTGTGTGGAGCGACAGAGTCTGAGTACAGGGACGTGGACGGCGCAGGACTAAAGCAGTTTGTATCGTCTGTTTTGAGATCCAGTACTGACATTTATGATATTTTTCACTTCCTTTGCGCCAATATTGTGGATGAGGGACATGAAACCGCAGGACGCTGGTGTGTTTGCATCAGGACTGTCATTCCCAAAGTGAAGAAAACAGAGAAATGTCTGTGCAAAGAAATTATTATTAAAGGTAAAGCAACAGACACATAAAATAATTGCATTGATGGTTTGTGTTGAGTTTTTCTCTAATTGAATTAGTTTTTTCTTTGTAGATATTGTTGGACACACAGTGACATTTGTTCCTTTTGAAGAGACCGATGTGGGTCAGGTCTCTCTCAGGAGCAGCAACATTTATCAGATCCAGCTGCAACTGAAAACTGAAGATTGGTGAGGATGTACTTTATTTTACTGAAAATGAGAGAGAGAAGCAACACGGCTGTTCTGTTACGCAACAGGGTTAATGACAGTTAAGTGTAGTTTATATATCAGCCTCCATCCATCCATCCATTTTCTTCCGCTTATCCGGAGCCCGGTCGCGGGGGCAGCAGTCTAAGCAGGGATGCCCAGACTTCCCTCTCCCTAGACACTTCTTCCAGCTCTTCCGGGGGGACACCGAGGCGTTCCCAGGCCAGCCGGCAGACATAGTCCCTCCAGCGTGTCCTAGGTCTTCCCCGGGGTCTCCTCCCGGTGGGACATGCCCGGAACACCTTCCCGGGAAGGCGTCCAGGGGGCATCCGGAAAAGATGCCCGAGCCACCTCAGCTGGCCCCTCTCGATGTGGAGGAGCAGCGGATCTACTCTGAGCTCCTCCCGAGTGACCGAGCTTCTCACCCTATCTCTAAGGGATCGCCCAGCCACCCTGCGGAGGAAGCTCATTTCGGCCGCCTGTATCCGGGATCTTGTCCTTTCGGTCATGACCCACAGCTCATGACCATAGGTGAGAGTAGGAACGTAGATTGACCGGTAAATCGAGAGCTTCGCCTTGCGGCTCAGCTCCTTCTTCACCACGACAGACCGGTACAGCGACCGCATTACTGCAGAAGCTGCACCGATCCGTCTGTCAATCTCCCGTTCCATCCTTCCCTCACTCGTGAACAAGACCCCCAGATACTTGAACTCCTCCACTTGAGGCAGGAACTCTCCACCTACCTGAAGTGAGCAAGCCACCCTTTTCCGACTGAGAACCATGGCCTCAGATTTGGAGGTGCTGATTCTCATCCCAGCCGCTTCACACTCGGCTGCAAACCGTCCCAGTGCATGCTGAAGGTCCTGGTCTGATGGGGCCAGCATGACGACATCATCCGCAAAGAGCAGAGATGAAATCGCCTTACTTATATCAGCCTTACTTATATTCATTTATACAGCCAGCCTATACGTTTTCTTTTTTATGATATACAAGTTTTCAGTTTCTATGAATTAATTGTGACAAATAGTGGGACTTAAAGGGACAGTTCACCCCAAAAGTCTAATTCTTTCATCATTTACTCACCCTCGTGTCATTCCAAACCTGTATGACTTTCTTCTGCAGAACACAAAAGAATCTTACCAAACCAAACATCTTTAAGGCCCTGTTGACTAGTAACTATTAACAATTATATGGACACAAAACCAAACCACTGAGACATTTCTCTAAATATCTTCTTTTTTGTTCCACAGAATACACAAATTACATATACACGTTTTGATTGAAGAATTACATTTTTTGGGTGAACTATCTTTAAAATGTAGAGAATTATCCAGGTGGAGTTAACTGTCCACTACCTGTAATAAACTGCAGGGGGCAGTCTGGACAGTCTGTAGTGGTTTAACTGATAATGTTTTTCTGGTTGTATTGAGGACACAGTTTGTTGATAAATATTTATAATAAAACTCTTCTTCTTTTCAGGATATTGTCTCTTCATGCTCTAAGGCCTGAGGATTGGTACAGTGATGGTGTGGCTTACCCCAAACTTTCCTGGCTTTGTACAGAACTCCTGCCTAAGCTGTCACGCTGGGCTCTGGAGAGCAGGACCAGTGAATTTAAAAGCACCCTGTCCCTTATACCTGTGGAGAAATACAGCGTCATCTACCAGCAACTGAAAGAAAAGTACAAAGAATTAGTGAAGGTGGGAAGGGCAGGAATATGATATATAACAAATCAAGACTTGTTTATGTGAATGCCATCCCCTGCTTTATTTTGGAATTTAAAATGTGCCTTTCTTGACTTACTTGCAATTAATTCTGATGCTATTGTCTCGGCAATGACTTTATATTACATCATTTTTATTCCAAGATACGTCTATAAACAAGCCATTCACAGTGTAAACACTGTGTTTGTTTGGGCATCCCAGCCAGCCACATTGACTCAACCATTGACATTTTTTTGTTTGGGACGGTACGATCTGTTTACAGTATAGAGGAATGTTTGGGCCACACAGTCATTATTTAGCAGATGTGTTTGATATTATTAGTAACAAGAAAATTGCATCACTCTTAACTAACCTTTAGGAGTGCATTACAATTGTGGACTTAAAGTAAAAAAAACACTATTTTCGGAAATAACAGAGAACTATATCAGCTAGACAAAAGCACAGTCATTAGTTTCCATTGCATACATACTGTATGTGATGCATAGAGTATGTTGTCAAAGGTGTCCCGTTCAAATGCTGACATGCGTTGAGAGTTTGACTGCATTTGATTTGTCTGTGAAGTTAAAAATAACAGTAAGACATTAATTTGTTCAAGGTCTGGCCTGAAGTTACTGATCCTGAGAAATTTGTGTATGAAGATGTTGCCATCGCTACATATTTGTTGGTAGGTTGGAATGGCCCTCTTATACACTCATTGCCCACATATCATATAATTGTTTTACTCTATATAATTATACTTTCATTACAATATTTAGCACATAAATTTGCACAATTAAACATGTTTGAAATGTTTGGGGATTGATATTTGTATGACATTCCTGGCCCTGTCATAACTAACAGTTACTGCTGTGTCCGTCTGTGGAAAACTGTGCAAATGAGGATTGTATGTGTTAAATAAATAGGCATCATGGACATGTAATGAAGCCTTTTTGACTCTCGGTATAACAGAGGAAAACACTCTCTCTCTGTCACCCATGCAGGTCTTGTGGGGCGAAGAGCGTGCTGAAAAGGGAACAACAACAAAACAGTCCTTTGTGGATCTCGGCTGTGGAAACGGCCTGCTGGTTCACATATTAAACAACGAAGGGGTAGGTTAACCAGTACATCTGCTGCCGTGTTGAATTTCGACACCGTACCCTGTGTCAGACAGCCCCTCGACATTGAGCTCTTTTCATTGTTAATATTCATCCAGTGTTAAAAATCAATGATACAGCAGGGACCATGTGAATAAAAAACACAATGAAAAGCCATCTTAATTGTACAAGAGATTAGAAATGTGACTCCTCCTTTCTTGGGGCTAAAATTGAATTATGTGCACCTTCTGCCTGTGATGTTCTTTTTTTAATTAAAACTGGCCGAGACTTAAGTTCCTCATGTGGTTTTCAGCATCCTGGAAAAGGCATTGACATCCGCAGGAGGAAGATCTGGGACATGTATGGGCCTAATACACATCTAGAGGTAAGATATAATTGAGGGACATTGGGTCTCATTTACTAAGCATGCGTACGCACAAATTTGTGCATGAAACCTGCGTACGAACGCTTTCACGAACAAATCATGATTCACAAAAACTCTCGTACATAAGAGAAAAGATAGGAACAGTTGAAAGCAAACGTATGGAGATGGACTGGGTGTGTTTTATGCATATGACTTAACTCGTGCACGCGGCCGCTCATTAAGAATACTCCAAATTCACTAACATTAGGAGGGGGTTAAGGACAAATTCATGTGCGTACGCATGTGTTGTGAATAAGGCGGAACGTTTTCGTGGGAGGTTCAAATGTGCGTATAAATACGAAAAATCTACGCAATTATTAGTAAATGAGACCAATTGGGTTTTCCCAATTTTTCCTTTACTGCCTGTCGTCTCTTAAGATACTCCAGGCAACCCCACACGACGCTGTCTACAGACGTGCTCTCGCAATTAATTCCAGGTGTGCGGTCCTCAAAGTCAGTTCATACACAATAAAACACCTTTTATTCAGACACGAAGTTGCAGAGTTCTCTCTCGAAGTTAGAGAGAGAGAGAGAGAGAGAGAGAGAAGAGACATGCTACTTAAATGCATATTTTGCTTTTGTAAATCTTTGTTTGAACTACACTCTATTTCTGTTTTTATATATTTACATATATTATCAACCACTTTAAGTTGCACTACATACATCACACTTTATTTTACTTTATTACTATAATTATCTTTCTTAAGCAAACTTAAATTGAAACTGTGTGTGAGAGAGAGAGATAGAGAGAAAGTTTTTGTGAATCATGATTTATTCTTAAAAATGTTAGTACGCAGGTTTTACGCGCAAATTTGTGCGTACGCATGCTTGGCGAATGAGACCCAATGTCCTTTTCCACAACCAAAATGAGTGAAATGCTTGTTAAGGAAAGCAGTACCAGTATAATTGCTTCAACTTGGTGGATGGCATGTTTAATGGAAGAGCAAGTGAAAAATCCCTTATAGTAGGGATCTGAGAACTAAAATATTGTAGTCTTAAGGGAAATCACCCAGAACTGCCTAGAATACCATGGCAACAGCCTCCAAAGTAGTACATTTACATTTATGCATTTGTCAGATGCTTTTATGCAAAGCAACTTACAGTACATTTAAGGTATACATTTTATCTGCATGTGTTTTCACTGGTAGCATTTGATTTGTTTCCAAAAATGTTAAATTGATCTTATATAATTTCTTTTAAAGACCGTGATTTAAAATCGGTATCCGAGTCATCTTAAAAACCCCTAGACCTGTTTTTCTCTCCATACGTTTCTGTTGTCAGAGCAGTCTTCCCTTTTAAAATTGTACTCTCCTAGAACAAGGCTTTGAAACATTCTCTGAGCTTTATTATTTATAGTGTCCTGCCGTGAAAGAGATGCAGAGATGCTTTAGTGGCAGGTCTAATGGAATCTATGTGAATTTAGGGGCCGCATTCGTGCACTTGTGAAATCCCTGCAGTATTTCAACATCGGTGAAACACATGGTGTTCCCATCTGAACAGATGCAGCACAATCTGGGATGTCATGAGTGGGCTGTCTGCCGGGGAAATGGGGGTCAGGGCTCGTGTGGTAGCTCGGATGGTTCTTGTCATTCTGCATGTATTGGGTCGTTTTAGTACACGAGCCGGTCATAGTTTGTGATCAAGAGGATCGAGCTTGACATCGACAGTATTTTATTTACCTTGCATTCACCGAAAATCCTGCAGTATTCCTTTCCACGTTATATGGACCGGGCATCCTTCAGAAAAAAACATAACATTACATTATAACATTACTGTTAAAATGTTTAATTCACTTAATCCCCTGGCTACATGATAAAACCTGAACTCAGGTGTAGATGGGCCGTTTTGCCACGAGTGCCTCCCAGTGTCATCAAGCATTCAGCCAATGATAATGAGATGCAGCGGGTGCTCTTATCTATTTCAGGAAAATGCCATTACTACACCCAGCGACGGCTTCCTCTTCCCCACCACAGACTGGCTGATTGGAAACCATTCGGATGAGCTTACACCATGGATCCCTGTTATAGCAGCCAGGCAAGTCATCAGCTCCGAGAAAGTAGCACTTGTGTTGAGGAGACACCTGCTCTCCAGTAAATTCATTTCAAGTGATTGGAAGCTTTGTTCTGTTTTCTAGGATTGGTGTTGGGAAGGAGGTCATTACATAAATTATAAAAATGACTAAAATGTAGATTATTTTAGAATAGATTTATTTATGTTTTGAAATGCTGCAGAGTATTTAGTTTGGTCTTATTTTTCATATTTTACAAAGTTTTAGTTATACAGTTTTTGCCAAAATGATAAATGCATTTTAAGAGATAGGAAAATGTATGATCTCAATCTGTTTTAATAGATTGCATTAATTTTTTTAAATGCAAACCGTTTGCCTAGTAGATTAAATTCATATTAAGCAGGATAACACCCCAAAATAAAAATTAACCTCTAAGAATTTTCTTCTTCTGTGGAACACAAAAGAAGATATTTTGAGAAATGTCTTAGTGTTTTTGTGTCCATACAATGGAGGTCAGTGGGGTCCAATGTTGTTCTGTTACCAACATTCTTCGAAATATATATTTTTTGTATTCGGCAGACGAAAGAAAGTCGGGTTTGAAATGACATCGGAGTGAGTGAATGATGAAAGAATTTTCATTTTTGGGTGAACTATCCCTTTAATGCTAAAAAGGGCTAATTTAGTTCTATATCATTTTGTAACGTAAAAAAATAAAACAAAAAAGTAAAAAATAGCTATTTGCTTAGTAATGTACAGTCCTTGTAACGTTTCAGCTTTTCAGTGTCACAGTAACCACGCAGAGACAAATGTTGTCACTATAATGCAAGCCTAGATGAATGCTGTCACTGTATTTCTAGTCCTTTTCTCATTTCTCCATATGAGTTTAAAAAGCTGTCATATTGTCCATGTAGGCTTTGATTCCATATTAGTTGAAAAGTCCAGCGTTTTTTCTGGATTCTGGCTCGGACACTAGGTGGAGATGGTCAGCTTGACCAGTCCAGTAATCATATATTATGTAGGTAACACGTCTTGGTGAACTAAACTTACCCAAGATGCCCTAACATCTTGTTGTGCTGTTAATGTTATTAATATTATATTTATATTTACATTTATAAGAGAAACTTACAGAATATAGAGGATTCTCAGCTAACCGATGAGGGGAGAGAGAAGGTCTATTTATTTTGGTTTTGATGATGTATCTTCATCTCTCATACACAGGAAACCACACCTTGCATGTACAAAAATGACATCTTAACAAAATTTCAGTTTAGAACTGTGTTGCAAGTGATTACATGAATATCATGTTATAGATGAGTGACATTACAGTGAGACAAACCATTCAACAAGTTAATTTAACATATTTGTTGGATTTATTAAAGAGTACATGTACAAAGCAGACATTGCCTAAAAACATTTGTTACATGTGTTACTTCACTGGTCAGTGAACTATTTGTTTATGGATATTGTTCATTATAGGTGTAATTTTTCTTTTTTGCAGAATATTATTTTCACTCTGTATTTACTGAATTTTGAAATGGAGTTTTCCAGGCTCAGAAAGTTCATATATTAAAATAAAATATTAAAAGGCATGTCTATGATAAATACAAAAGTGACTGTGTAGCTATATTTTTCTAAACATGCTCTACTTAAAAAACTGGTCTGAAAGATTCATTTGCAAGTCTGTCTAATTTAAATAATTCGTACAAAAAACCACCATCAATGCAAAGGTCATGGAAATGAATTGATCAAAAAGTGTATGAATTTTAATATGGCATTTATCCTTTGTGTCTATCTCTTCCAGATCATCTTACTCATGCCGTTACTTTGTGCTTCCCTGCTGCTTCTTCGACTTCTATGGAAAGTATCAGCGCAGACAGTGTAAGAAGTCTCAGTATAAGGAGTATATTGACTTTATTACTGATGTCAGCTCAGTGTGTGGCTTTAACACAGAGGAGGACTGCCTGAGGATCCCTTCCACCAAACGGGTAGGTTGGATCTGTGTCTTTAACATCAGCGTTAAACTGGACTGTATTGAGGCAGATTCATTTAATTGTTAAAGTCATAGTAACGTCATGTTTGTATGACATATCGCTTATTGCTCCTAAACTCTTTGTAAGTCGCTTTGGATAAAAGCGTCTGCTAAATGTCTAAATGTAAATGTAAACAACATAAACAAATGTTACAGCGCATGCACGTGTTCATGGGCTGCAGTTTACTTTCAGTACACATTCACAAACAATAATGTGCCTTCGGATTATTTCTGATAACAATAAAAATAAATTAAATTAAATATAAATGGTTATATTATTTGACACATCCAAACACAAACCGGAAGTAAACTGAGGGTTAGGCGCTCACACGTCCGATGAAACGTTCTATAGCAGCATACAGTTCATGTCACAATGCTAGCAAAAGCCCATACAGAATTTTTTTTTCCTCTGCGCTACTGATTAAATTGATTAACTTTAATGCACTTTTTCCCCCTTAATCCTGAGCCCTCTGTAGCATTATTCTGAATCGAGTCTGTCACATAATTTCACATAAATTCTCACCATACGAAAAAAGCTCAACTGCCCTCCAAAAAAAGCTCCAAACACGCAGTCAGGAGACTTGTGAATTCTTGTGAATTAATGTGAAACAAGCTGTGATCTATATAAGTCCATTTTGTAATGTCATGCTCTTCTGCAGGTCTGCATTATTGGCAAAAGTAGGAGACATGCAGAGGATGAGGAGGTTCTGATAGAAGAACAGAGAAACTATTATATCAAAGGACGTCAGGCCTTATTTGCAAGCTCAGGGGGTGGCGGCACGTGTGCCAGTAAAGGTAGCCAAGATGGACCTAACCCCTATGAGAATGGGCAGGATATCTCATCTTCAGGAAGTGATTGGGGAAAAGGCTTCCAACCAAGAGAAAAGACAGAGATTGTAAGGAACTGCGCGGCGCTTCCGAGGGATTTTGTGGACGCCGTTGTACTAAAGGTGGCAAAGTACTTGCTGAGTCTGACTGAAAGAAACACGGAGAACAGCGAATGCTGTGACGTGTGGAACACAGGAGGTAAGAATAGGTTTGCATCTGTTTCCACCGGGAGGGGTCATGTGACTTGAATATGTTGAAAAAGCAAGTGAAAATTATATTGAAATCATCAATGGGTTTCCATTAATAATTCATTCAGGAATTAGATTTTTTATATATTAAAATGGTTTTTAGTCATAATATTTTATGTTTTAACACTAAACAAATGAAAGCCCAAATTAGGATCTAAACCAAAATTGGTAATAACCATTGGTACCAAATGGTTCTATACAACAGTATAAAACAATAAAAATGGCTAGCTGAGCACACATGTTAGAACTTACATAATGAAGCATTATATTTGTATTACCTTAGAATGAGCTCTATCTACATACACTGCGGGTGACCTTACATGGAATTAGCCATGTTGTTTCTACAGTAGAGCTAAACGGACAAACTGCTCTACAGAACGCGTTTCGTAAATATGTTAACTCATTCGGGAAAGAAGCGAAAACGTGACAACATATTAATCCTCTCTCAGCCTCCGTAGTGCTTCAAAAAGGAGGAGGAGTAAGCGGTTGGTTACAATTCACAACCTCACCGCTAGATGTCGCTAAAATAACACAATGGTCCTTTAAATATTTATTAAGCTTTCAAATCTTAAACTAGATTGTTGTGGGTAGGACATCATTAAGTTCCCTGGCTGACATCTGCCAATCTCAATTTCAGTCTTCTGCTTGTGTGGTTCTGTGTGTTAGACACACTCGGGTCATATCCTAATTCAATTATAGCCCTTGCAAAGAATTACACTCAATAATATTTAATTCACTGTTGGGAGAAAAAGAGGGAGAATTAAATAGACAAAGAGAGAGACGATTGCCCTCAGGGCAGATTCTGAATGTAGTTGTCTGTTTGAATTATGCTCTCACACTTTTATGTTTTATGCATGAGATATATCGGGGTAGAGGTATTTTGAGAAAGTATTTTAAATGACACGCTCTTAAAAGGCAAAAGGTGACCTTGGGTGCACTGTTAAAACAACCCTGAAAAAAACATTGATATTGGTTACAAAACGATTCTGTGAACGGTCATAAATCAATCATGCAAGCAAAAGACTTTAATTGCCTTTATATTGAATAATATTACATTGATCATAATTAGTGTCACATCTTTATCCTTTTTTAAGGTGACAATGAGTGTATTTAAAATGAAACTTCCTAAAATCAGCATAAATAGACATATGTGTACTGAATAATTCATTAGAACATGGGTGAAGGTGGTTTTTAAGCCTTTAAATCGTTTATGGTTACAAAATGCAGTTTAAGCATGCGTGACATTGCATTGTTCATATGTGACATTCACATCCTCAACAATGTCCAAAAACAGCAACTTACTGTCACGTAAATACAATATCAATATCAACACAGGCAAATACAAATGTATTCTGACTGCTGAGTCATTTTAGTTATCTTGGTCTTATAGCCATTCATTTACATTTGCTTTATCTTCAGCAAAGGCCAAGAAATTGTGCCGTTATATTATGATCTCGGATGCAGTGATGTCTTTGATTCTGAACCGATGGCTATTGCCTGAGCATTATATAATTATTACATTTGTGCTTGTGATAATAAAAAAGTGCTTATGTCAGAGCGTTTTCATGTGTTGTTCTCTTTGGAAGAGCTGTAAGTATTTGGTTTATTCCTTCACCAATGACAATGAAGTGGAAGGACTCAATTTCCTGTGTACACCTCTCAAGATCATTTGTGATGTGTTTCAACTCTTGCTCGAGAAGAGATGCACACATTGGGGGAAGGTTAGGAGAATGATATGCCTCATAGATGAGCTTCAGCTGACCCGAACTGACATTCACCGATTCAGACGGTGAACCGATGGGTCAAGCCATTGGAGATTGGGTTCACCGAACGCTGGCGGGGGAAAAGGTTTCAGCCGCACGTCAGGTCTCTCTGCCCATGGGTCTGCTCCTGGTTGCTATGGCAACAGATTTACGGTCTGAAGGTTCCAGCCAGCCTCGTGAACACGTGTTCAGTGAGTACTAGGAGGGATTTTGGATGCTATTTATAAGTGTGCATGAAAAGGATGCTCATTTGATCCCATATAGAAACGCATTGTAAGAGGCTCTTGCAGAAAGAGGAACTCATTTGAAGTGTACATTTGACATACGTATAGCTTCCAGCGGGGGCTACTTGGGTGGTGAAAGATGAAAAATGGAGGTGTTCTATTACGGAGATCGTAGGCCCAATCCTTTAGTGCGAGGTTCAGGTTGTGTTCTCAGGAAATAATGTTGTGTTTGAGTGTAGATTGCTTTGGGAATTTATCTTTGAGAAAAATCAATTTTCTAGTGTGTTGTTGACTTCTAGAAATGACTAATATTCCCAGTGCCTTGTTATTACATCATAGATGACTAGAGAGAAGGTTGAATATATATATAATTTTATTTGTGTGAATATTTTTTAGAAAATGTAGACAGTAAAGGGGACCTTCGAGGGGGAGAGAGAGGAATGGTGGGATTGTGATGTTATATTGGTCCGACTCGAACCCTTGAACCCTCAGAAGGGTTTTTTAACAATACTATCTTGTTTTGTGGAAAACACAGGCCTGCATTGTGAGTCCAGGATTTTTAGCCAATAATTATTTTCTCCGACTTCTCACTTTGTGGCATTATGGGTTTTTTGGCAAACCGTTTGCATTACCTCAGATGTTTGAAATGGTCACAAGCTGAGTCACAAAGCTCAAAAATCGACTTCTAATCTTACAAAAGCCAGCGGAAAGCTTAAAAACTATTCAGTGGTCAATTTTGAAAGAACTTCAGAAAGTATTTAATAAAGTCACATATTGATTGATTGAGTAATGTCAGGCCCTAATGTTCGGCAGTGTTTGTGAAATGAACTGAGTGTGTTGAATGATTGATATGATGGAAATAACAGGAGTGTCCACTTTAAAATAATCAAGAAATGACTGTTACTTACCATTGCATGTTCCATTTTGTTGTATAAAGACCTAAATTATAAATAAAAGGGATGCAAAAATGATTTTAGTTGCTTATTATTTGCTATCTATTAAGTATTAAAGGCAGACATATTTTAAGCCTCATATCCTAGATAAAGATTTGTTGCTTAGGAAAATGTCCATCACATTTGTCAGACTTATTGTCAAATAAATTAAAAGCGATGTAATGACCTAAATTACAAAATATACGTGATGCTTTTGTTATGAATATGTTTAAAAATTTGAAGTAGATTTTATAATGTCGCCTACAGTCTGTGTGCAAGCTACAAGTGACAAAAAGTTGACTTCAAGAAAATAATACTCAGAATCACAATATTGTATCTGTTAACGCTTAGAACAGTTAGACCTGGCAGTAATGTATATAAAAAAGCAATTAAAGTGATATCTCACCCGAAAAGGAAAATTCTGTCATCATTTATTCAACTTTCTTTCTTACGCAGACCACAAAAGATATTTTGAAGAATGTTGTTAACTGGCACCCATTCACTTGCATTGGTTTTGTGTCCATACAATATAATTAAATAGGTGCCGGCGCTGTTTGGTTACCAACTTTCTTCAAAAATCTTCTTTTGTGTTCTGCAGAAGAAAGAAAGTCATACAGGTTTGGAATTACATGAGGATGTGTTAATGATGACAGAATTCTTATTTTTGGGCGAACTATAATTTTAACATTCACAATTCATTAATTAAAAAAATATATATTGTTCATCATTCTAAAATGTTTTGATATACTTGTTTTGATATATCTGAAACATTTTACCAGTATTGGCCACAGTGTTGTGGTTGTGTTGTATAAAACAACTGCAGTATTTAAAATAAAATAAAACCTTAACAACTTCAATGTAATCTCTCGTGCTGTTAAATTGTCATGCTCTAATTCTTTGATACTCTCTCACTTCTTCTCTTTGTCTCTTATTCTTTAGGAAGTTTGTTAATAAGTGAAGTAGCTGATCTTCTGGACCATTCCACGCTGCAGACACTAAAGAAAGAGTGTGGCGGTCTCCAGACCCTGCTGAGAAACAACCACCAGGTGTTCAGAGGTATTCAGATCTCTTCCAGCTCTTTGTTCTTCAGCGATGATTGATGTTTGACACATGTTCCTCTGCTGTTTCTTCAGTTTTCTACTGCACAAATCCTTACATGAATGTTTTAAAAATAGCAGAAGTTATTTTTTTATTTTAATAACAAAATGTAGGTTTCTGTTGAATCGTACCATATACATCAGGCACACAGAGTCAGCACTTTTTTAGAGAACATATTCAGAAAACATTTGGAAATGGACAGAAATAGGTCTCCACCTCTTAGCTTTGAACTTTACAAGAATGTTCTCGAGTTGCCTGTCTGATTTAATTCTCATTTCAAGTGTGACAGGTACATTTTACATTTCTCCCTGCATCCATTTTTTTTTTATAGTGGAGGGTGGAAAGGTGTTCATTCGCGACTGGAGGACGCATGCAATAGCACAGGGTCCTAAAGCGAACTCAAAGCGCAAACCCCCTCCCTCAGGTGCCCTGAAGACTCGACTCTGCTGGTTCCACACCCACCATCCACACGGTTGCCCGTTAGCCCGTGAGGTTTGTGCCTTTGCTCACGGAGAGACTGAGTTGAGACCCTCCACGAAACCTCCAAAGATGATTCGGACCTGAAAAAGACTAAGACTTTTTGGAAAAGCACTGTCAAATATTTTAGTTACCTATTAACTAGGTGTTTTTCTTTAACCTCAGATCTTAGAAAAAGTGGTTATTCTTTATTTAGGAAATGTAATTAAATTCCGTTTTTATCAAAATAATATCTCGGTTTCATTTCCGTCACATCTGTGATTGACTTATTGTCAAATAAATCTAAAACTACTTAATGAGATGCATCGACTTTTGGCAGGAGATCCCCCCACTGGTGCATGAAAAGGCTTCTGTTGAGAGAGGGCATGTGTAGTGTAAATGTTAGGGGCATGAATAATTTGGAGGGCCATGTGGGGGGTTGGACCGTGTGGGTCACTGCCCCTCTGCTAAAATGTCATCGGACAGGATGTTACTCTCAGACCCATGGGGGTCAATCAAGGTCATGTGCGATTCAAACTTGGCAAAGAAATGAACCCAGGAGATTTAGCTCATTCATGAGTAATATAAATCACATCAATGTATTGGAGTATTAAAATAATTAAGTGATTTTCGGATTTCTCAGAGTGACTCATGGGCTGATTTTTAATAATCTGAGATATGTTGCTCTTTAAAGAGGCTTGCCACAATAGTAGAATATCAAGCATCACTGTTAAAAAATACCAAGACGTTTTATTTTCAAAGTATTTCATGTTTTTAAATGCTAAGGTTTTAGGTCCAGTGTATGAAATTTAGCGACATCTAGCGGTGAGGTTGCGAAATGTCAACCAATGGCTCACTCCACCCCACCTCCCTTTCGAAGCACTACGGTGGGTGAAACTAAGATGTCGTCACAATTTCACTTCTTTTCTGAAGTAGATAACGTATTTACGTGACGCGCTCTGTAGAGCAGTTTGTATTTTTAGGGATACTGTAGAAACAACACGGCGAATTCCATAATAGGGGCCCCGGGCTGTATGTAGATTTAATTGGCTCATTTGAAGGTATTTAAAACATAACACTTCATTTTGTAAGGTCTTCATACACAACTGAAGACATAGTTATGTATGTCATATTACATTTCTGTCAATAGATCCTCCAAAAAAATGACACACCGGACCTTTACATTTTTATGAAATAACTAATAGCTTTTTGCATAATTAAGAATCTCAGCGGCATAAAAATGTCAACATGAGATTAAACCGGACAAGATAAATGTATCGAAGCAGTTGTACGTCTTGATGATGAACACACGTTACAGAACTGTCCATATAAATATTCCCTTAGTTTCACTGGAAGGTACTTTACTCATTTGGCGTTCCCAGGATGTCCTATTTATGTCAAGCCATGAAGAATGTCCTGTTTAACTTGAGCATGTGTTTCATGTTCATTTATATAGTATGCTCATGCAATTGTTCATCGTTCCAAGCTACACTGATCCATTTAAATATGTTATTGTATTTTTCACAATGAGCAACTATCGGTATAGGGATTCAATTAAATTTTGTTTAATTAATTTAACATGTTTAGCCTTTTTGTGATGTTGTTATATTAAAAGCTTATAGTAACAAAGCAAAGCAGCTTGGATCTGGTTTGGAAAGTCTCCAGCGGCAGCCTGTGAAAGCTAATGAAGATGCATGGCTTTATTGATTGCTTGAAGGTTTTGAAACGGACCATCGTGTGTGTTTTTTTACATTGAGCCGATGCATTAGATGTTGGGTATAACCAGGGCGTATATGCGTGCGACCCGTCGCTGTTTCATGTAGAGTTTAATAAAGCAATTTATGTAAGGTCACTTCCAAGTCTATAGGGATCTGTCTGTCTCTTGCTTTCTGATGAGAGATCAGTTTGTTAATAGGTCTAGACTTCCATATAAAAAACAGATGACTAATCGGGCGACGTATACGTGGCATGAGAGTTGGTGATGATTTGTGTGCGTTTTTACTTCAAGTCAGACTGTTAACTTCTGTTCTGACTGTTCAACTTAAAGAAAACTTCCTTATGACGTTTGACCTGCATTGCATCATAAACCTGTCATGTTATGTGTCAAAGCTGTGGGGACCGTGAGATCCCTACAGTACAAGATAATGCAAGTTACCAAAAAGGTTTATAAATTCGTTTAACTTGGAAACAAAATCTAACCAAAACAAAAAGCTATTGACAAAAAACAGCCGGACACTGTAGTTAAATTGAACTCTGGGCTTGATGTGTTTATCTGCTGTATAAAAAACTGTAGACACAGAATAACAGGTCTGACATATGGCTAAGTTAAATCTGGGTCAACAGAGGGAAGAATTAACCTGCTCCTTTCTCTTGCACACTTGTTCTGCATTCCGTCTTTGTAAGTGAATACGAGTTTCAAAATGTGAATCTTCCTTTATTGGGTTTATTGCCTTCCTTTAACTGAGTCACAGGGAAGACTATTATACCGACTGAAGACTGCAGAGTCATTCAATGCTGTAGAAAAGAAAGCACATTGTGTAAGAGACACATTTGGTTTTACAGCTGCAGAGAGGGAGAATTTGAGGTCATAACTGGCTGTAATGTGGGGTGTGTTTGTTGTGTTTTTGTAGGATCAGTCTGAGGTTGCTGGCATCACTTTTGGCATCAGTGTGGTGGACAAACCCTCTCTGGGTTTGGTTTGAGTTTTTCTTTGTGAATGTAATTTCATGTTACAACCCATGTTTTCAGTTTTGAGAGTCTCATTTTGTACAGTGTGTTCATTTTAATATACGATTAATTGTATTATCAAAATGATGTGGCTGCTCCGATACATCACCTGCTGGTGTCGCTGTTGGAAAGTTTTATGTCAGAAAAACAAATACTTGATATGATGTATTTTGTAATATTTGCTATCCTTTAATTTTGTACTGCCAGTTTCTCATTTAAATTGTTCTGCTTCTTGGAGAAAATGCCTCTGGGTTTTGGCGATGGCAAGCATCTTGCTTCTGTGTGCTTGGAACACGACAAGGAATGTTTTTGTAAGGCCAGGAATGTTTCTGTAAAGCCACAGTCTTCGTAGAAGATTCGTAGTGAGCTGAACTTTCTCTTTATTCCTTCCTCCTACATTGCATTCTCTGTTTATTCGATTCTTGTTTGTTTGAAGGAGGGAGTGTCGTGTTTTCCAAACCTTATGGGAATGACACTAATTTCAGCACTCGATGTTACAACATTATTCGAAATTACAAAACATTCTGTGACTTCTCAGCATTGTACCAGAAACGGAGTCATCTAATACTCGATTGCAAATATTTGCTATTCCTAAAATGAAAAATGGCTTATATGGAGTTGTATGGCTTTCATTGCATTAGATAACAAACCATTGAAGTTTACTTGTTTAAAGTAATTTAGTTAATTATTGTATAATAATTGAGTCGCTTTGATTTATGATATTAGTGGTCTGTACCAGATTATAAAACACCTTCCATTTTCTCAGATTTCACAGCGTTACATGAGCAACAATGACAAATGCCTCAGGGGGGCACACACAATACCTTGCTCTCTTTCTTTCTCTCTCTCTCTCTCTCTCTCTCAGTTATTACTACACACACTTTTTCGCTATATGTGCTGTCATAAAGTTCTGTCAAAGACTCTCCACCGGTCTCCTGTGTATGTGCGTTTGATTCTGAGTCAGGCTGACAGATATCTTTCTCACCTGGGCGGTGGATGAACTGTGCTTGAAATCTCAGGATCAGTTCAGTCTACCGCGTTCGGCTTTATCTTTATTTTCAGTTCTTGACAAACTGACACGTTGAATAAAGTCAAAGCAATGTTGTTTAGCCCGAGTCCTTATAGCTGAATATATCCGGCACATAAACGTCTGCGTTGGAGGGGTATGTCTTTAGAAATTCTCATTCTGATGCCTAATTAATCATACTGCACGGATTTGCTTAATAAGAATAGGTGTTATAATCCCACTATTTCAGCACAGTTAAATGCCCAATAGGACATTTCCCACACCTTATGCATGACAGGGTGAAGCATTCAACAATGAAAAAAATGATTATGTGCCTTAGTAGATTTTATGAAAAGAAATGATTAAAATATATTTAATTTAATTATGTTCCAGTTTTTAACAAAAAAAAAACGGTTTTAAAATAACGTAAAAATCTTGGGAAAAAAATCTACTAATTTGGGTTGTTTAGATTTTAATTATTTTGAACAAATTATTAAGTAAATCCAACTCAATTTTATTATGTTGAACCTACTTAAATTGGTCAAATTAAGTTGACTTATTTATTTCGTGTTGAGACTACATCATTCATTTTTGTAGATATAACTACCTTGGCAGTTGATCTGTAGTTCCCAGCATGCTTTGTATCTGAGTGCATTTGGAGATTAATTTTCAAATTGTCATTTTAAGTGTTTGTCAGTAAAAAGAAAGACTTGTTCGTGTTTTGTGTCGATTTATTTTTAAGATTTAGGAGAGTTTTGGTACTATTTTTAAGTTTGGGTTTTTTAAGTTGTTACCGTTGTTCAGAAGAGCGGTGCTTGTGCCTCGGCTGAGGAAGGCACGAGCAGTGTGTTATAGAGCAGTACCTGTGCTAATGCCAGTACAGAGACCACCAGTCTCTTCTCACTTGACCAGCTATGTTGTAAAGAAATAGTATATTTCAAAGTGATCTGTGAAGTTTGAGTTAGACACATGATTTAGTTCCGCGTAATTTTTCTGTCTACTTTAAGTAACATTTACGAGATAATTGAACAAAACCTAAATGTAAGTTAATAAGTAGAATTTACTTTATTCTGGTTAGTAAGTTGTACTGGAATTATAGCAGCATATTTAACTTAAAATTTTTACGAGGATTTTAGGATAAAGTAAATTCTACAAGTAATTTTTTCAGTGAGAATATAAATAGAGGAAAGGAGGTCTGAGGATTCACTGGGTTCGTCAGGTAGGCATCCTCTGCGTTTGGGGGATAAATGATTATAGAAATACATAGCATATACCTTTCCTTGCCATTATCAGAGAGACATCTCAAGAGTTGTGTGTCCCACTTTCATCACATCCATTATCCTGGGTAAAAGATGCCTTTTTGGTGAGGTGCTGCAAATAATGCCCTTTGTATGGTTCCCATCAATGCGACACATCGTCAGTTGTGCACCTCAGCCTCATTGGGTGTTTCGGCCCTTTATCACAAGCCAAGGGAGGCTCACCGCAGGTTGATCAGACCCGGGTGTGTGTCGCACTGTTACAAGGTCATCCGGCGTCCCCTGCTGTGTCCATCCGCCGAAACCACAGCCATTGGATTCTTCTTTCTGCACCAGTTCTTGATAATCCTCCACTGGACCTGTTCTCTGAGAGTGATCTATTTTTCAGCTAAGTTGACCTCTGCATTTAACCCGTCCAGCAAGTAGTGAACTCCTGCACTGCAAGTCGTGAACACATATACACCAGAGCAGTGGGCAGCTATCTCTGCAGCTCAAAGGCACCTCAGTGGTTACCCGCCGGCCCTGAGAATCGAACCAGGTCACGAGTCCGACTGCACCCTTAAGGGTCGCTCAGTGCCCCCGTTCCCGTATGGCATACCATTACAACACATTACCAAAATCAACGCAACCATACGCGCCAACCCGTTAGCTGAGGCTGTTATAGCCCCACTGGCTTTAATTTCGCGCTTCTAACTGTGCTCTTTACAGTCCAGAATGTAAACTTTCTATGCACAAAAATATATTGTCATGATATGGCTGTACGCAACGTGACCTTATTCTGCCTGCTGCAATGTTAGTGTGATTTTCTTCAAGGTTTTGCATGTGATGCTTGTTTTTTTTTTTTTTGTAGTTTTCAACCTTCCGCTGTGCCACCTCCACACACAGCTCAGGGACCCTTTAATGCACCCTTACTGATACTTCTCTACTCTCTCTCTCTCTCTCTCTCTCTGTTATAGCTGACTGTCAGATCTGCGTTCCTACTTCGTCTAAACTCATAAATGCGTTGTCTTTGACATCCATAATCCATCTGCAAAAGTGTTGTGAGAGCATAGAAATGACTGTTGGAGATGAGGAAATATTTTGATAATACCTGAGGGACAAACTAAATCACCATGTGTTGGTGGAAAGTTATGAAGTGTTGTGTGTGTGGTGTGATGGAGAAAGAAAAAATATATTTTCTATATTCTTACTACTGTATTAATATACAAAAATTGTACTTCCTATGTGCAGACTTATTTGCACACAGCGCTTTCCCGTTAAAAGATGCCATCAGAGGAGAAACTATTTTTGCTAGACACAAAAGATGACCAAAGGGGATTTATCCCCTCCCCAGTGTAAACAAAATGAGTTTTGAGTATTTTTTTAAATGCAGGTTGCATCTATGAAAAAGCACCCAGCACAGCATAATGCAATTTTCTAAGGATAGCAAGTTAAAATGATGAATCGTTACATTATGGGGGATGTGTTGCGTCTCGAGTTCTGCTGAAATGAGACATTGCAGACATTCACATTAATCTTGTGGTGAATATGGATGACATTGGACAACCACAAGGATTACTGGAAATATTTAGATCCTATCTCAGCAGCTTTGTGCTGAGCATTTTTCAGGGTGTTTTGGTTTGGACTGTTTGAAGCTTTAAACTCAAAATGACTGAGGAATATAGCTGTAGGTCTAAAACACTTGAAATGGGTTGTGTGTTAAATCTCCCCTTGGAGTGCTTGAAGGATGCTCGCATACTCCCATGGCAATATTTTTGAGCGGAGTAGAAGTAATGGAAGCTATGAGGATCGCTGATGTGCTTCATTTTCTGCCTTATGACTGCTACACATCGTGCAAGTTGAAAGAAATGTGCTCTTAAAAACCTGTCATATTAAGTTATTTATTGAGAATCCCTTACTTATGAATATGAAAAATACTTTAGTATAAACACGTCTCAAGGCAGATGTATTCCTGCTCTGCTCTGTGGAATGCCGACGGCTCGTAAGGCATGAAATGCAAATCTATAACCTTAGGGAAGGGGAGAAGGTTGACTTATGATTCATCTAATAGCGGTACCTCCAACTCATTAGCCAGAGTGCTGTTTAATCTTGAAGGACGTCTTTCAGAAAACCACGGTGTACTTCAAAACAAACTACATTGGTAGTCTTTTCTTCCAACCTTGGCCCACATGAGACTTGAATCTCTTTTATTTTTTAAGACTGATAAGGCTATAATTTTGCATGCCTTGTCTTGCATATTGTAGTTACGATATAATTATGCTTAATAACAGTTGCACTGAAAGTCCCGAACGCTTGAAACCCGAAGCCAAGTTACATCACCGCTGAAATCGCAATAACCAGGCGTATTTCTGCACATTTTCTAGATAAATTCTGTGTATGTCAGGTTTGAAACACACAATATTGATTGTTTACAAGTTCTATCGACTATCAAGCAGTTTTCCATAAAATAAATTATTTAAATGACAGGTATTCAAACTAAATAGCAGCACACATCGTGGTGATGATGGGGTGCTGCGTTTTTCATAAGCTCATTTTTTTGCCCCACATAGTCTCTGAGTGGGCGACACTTTCTCAAAATAGCTTCCGCCAGGACCAGATGAATCGACTACACATTGTGCTTACTTAAAAATTAATAAGGGTTGGCTTTGTGTGCGATAGTGTTGAAGCTTCACTTGCGCTGCTGATTAGACTTATGTAATACTGCTTAATACTGCATGTCCTTCTGAAAAAGTGATGATCATAAGCTAGAGTAGACTTATAACTGTCCTACACAGTATTAGAAACGACTTGTTATTAGTTTATAACTTCACATATTGCATTTACTTATTGTCGAATGAATATAGTTCATGTGAGGTTACACAAATGTATGCAGGGGGACTCCATGTAGAACAAATTACGTTGGAAATTAGAAGTAGAGAAGAGTTAGTTAAATCAAATGCTTTTAAAATATAGAGTCTTTTAGTTCATAAAAATAAGTGACAAGTTTTCTGTTCTCCAGCTATATAAACATTCTTCATTCTCTGTGTTATAACACTGATAATGTAGACACTCTGCAGCAATAATGCTTGAAAATTTTGTTGACTATGATTGTCCTCCAGTCCGTACAATAACAATACATTAAATATTTTATATAAATATTTTGTGTGTAAATATTTTGTGTATGCACTATTTGTTGGTATGGGGCAAATCTATACACCACAAGATTTGTTTATATACAGAGCTCTTTGACAAGATATACTGTATGTTTTATCTATTATTTATCTTATGTAACTGCATGCCGCAGGTACGGCCCGGTCTGCTGTGATGAATACAGTAACTGCCACGCGTGTCAGATATCTGCACTTCTCTTGGGTCAACGCTTTCCAGTACACTGAAGAGGTGCCTTTAAGGGTAATGTTACAATAAGCACTTACATGATAACAGGTGGTTGAGTTGTGAAAACTGTTAAAGTTGGCTTATATCATAAATTTGCCTTGTACTAAAATCTAACATTAAATAAAAGTTTTTTTATTCTTAATTCATACCTTTTAGTGTGAATTGTTGCATGTTAACTTTACATGTTTAAGTAGTTTCTGTTTGCTCCAGTTATATCTTATGTAATTTTCAAAATATTTACAGAAGCCGTCTTTCTCTTTTTTTAATTTTAATCAGTGTATTACAGAAGGCTTTAGAGAAATATCGATTTCTTTGACAGCTTGTCGTTGATTTCTTAACTGTTCTTGGCTGTTGTGGTTTTCAGAACTTGCACTGTTTCTAAATTTGCCAGATTGAAAGCTGAATATAATATTTTGTTGAACTCATGGAGACCAGTTTTACTTTTCAGTACTAGAAACATAATAACCGAATGTGTTAATATTCCATCCTGGCCATCAGATTTTACTGGTACAGATTTATATTTCATGAACACTGACACAGCTGTATAATTTTAACCTGTAATGCATTTTGGGAAGTATTTGGCTAAGCTCTCTCTCTCTCTCCTCTTTTAGTACCACACCATCTATGTTTTATCTGGTTTCTCTTTGTGATGTACCTAATGAAGAAAGACATAATTATGAGCAACAGCATCGGCCATATGGTCACTTGTTCTTTGATGGCATAAGCAGTGATTAGTCCAGACAACACTGAAATATGTTCAGAGATAATTATCACAACACCTGCTTATAGTCAAACATTGCATACAGATACAACAAATTATAAGAACCGGCAGGCAGACTTGCTTTGAGTTCATATTTATAATATTTATGCTTATTCAAAAAATAGTTTGATCTTTTGAAACAGGACTAAGATTAAAAAGAACACAGATGCTGTTCGGTACTTTAGTAATATGTGTCATGAAACCAACAGCCCTGATTAAAATACTTGTAGCAAAGAGAAACCAGACTTCATACTGTATCTTAGAAAATGCTCCATATGAGGTATCTGTAGTAAACACTGCAAATATGGAAGCTCACAGTCTTGGTAACACCACCCATAGAGCTATAAGATGATTCATACTCCAGTTTTCCTTTTTCTGCAAATAAATACAAATAGGCACAATATTTTCTAATAAAATTGTAAATAGTTCACAGAATAAAACAAAAATGATAATTTCACCTAATTTTGAAACTATCTCTTATTTTTTCCGTAACTGTATATCATAAATCATAATATATTTTATATAAAATATAATATATATAATAAATATATTCATATAATAAAACTTGTTTAAAAGCTGCCCTAAACTTTTAAGTTGAATCAAATTGGCACAAGTCACTTGAATTTAAATAACTGATTAAAAGAAAATCTATAATAATTTCTAAAATATTTGATATCTTAATTATACAAAATAATTGGCTTATTTCGTATAAATAAGTAAAAAAAAACATTAAACATTGAAGGCAGCTTTTGAATTAAAGTTTTTAAGTTGAATGTTTTTAAAGTGTACAAATGTGACTGTGTTCAACTTGAACATTAGGGTTCTGGATTGATGCCCAAAACATACACAGAGGGCCATTGCACTTTGACATATAAATTAAATATTTGGTTTTGAGCTGTTACGTAACCATCATAGATGACCATTTGCGTCGGATCATTAATAAAACAACAAAGCATCTGTTTAGATACGCCCACCTTGTTGCCTTTGGTCGAACAGGGTCAATTCTGTATTTTTTCTCCAGCAGTGAGCTGTAAAGGCTTTATTGATGCAAAATCTGGGTCCTGTTCTTTCTCCAGTTCTTTTGGTGTCTGGATGAAAGGAGCTCCCCCACGATTTAGGCAAAGGTTGACTCTGCCATGGCCAGCGGCACCCTGCAGTGGGCAGAACCATTCAGTCTTTAGGGGATGAGATTTGTAAACAATATTTTCTGCTTTGTTTCTAAACACTCACTAGACCGTAGGTACATACCATCAGATAAGCTTTTATTAAACTGAAAGATGTTATAACTATTTTCTAACAATCCCCGTCTTTAAATCACAGCAGACATTTTCCGTACACTTTTGAACTCTCTATTGCATAACTGTCTCATCCACAGTAGATGTGTGGGACCGTTTTGGATTGGAAAGTGCTGTTTACTTTTAGCCTTGTGGGATGTACGACTGTGTAAGTTTAAGAAAGGAAAGGTATCTCCACCAGCCACACACACAGTTTGTTAGAAACACAATATGGCCTTATCGGTTTAGGAAAACCGCCAAGAAAGTATTTTAAGAACTCTCAGTTGTGTTGCTCTGACATCAAAGCACTTAAATAACTATAATGTGTCACATTGGAATGCATAAAATATTGCATCACACTTGTAAGTGTCATCTCGAAGTTCACTTTTCAATGCTGTGACGAGTTATTTTAATCCGCTGCCATTTCGACAACAGACAATACCTCACAAAACCCTGCGTTTCCATGACAACATGACTCACAATAACTGTTTGAGCGTACCTGAGCCAGCTGGGAATGCCTTACAAGACTTATATCATGCAGTCTCTGTTGCCAAACAGCTCTCTGTTTAGCATCTTCACCATTGTAATTCTCAATAACACTGCCTTTATTATGTGTCCCGCAGCACAAAAGAGCTACTGTGGGCTTTTCAAATAAAGTGTTTTTCATTGTAAAAACCTAAAATTGGAATTTAAATATGTTACTGACCACCATCAAACAGCAATGAGTGGCTTGCATGAGTCTGATAGTGACTGGAAATGTAGAGATGCCATGATCTGTTAGATTCACTATACACACACAAACGCACACACTGCATTAGATGCTGGCGTGCCACCTGTGGCTCGATGCACATGTCAGAGATAACAGAGGCAGTGATGAATTTATCTCACAGCTGCAATGTTTTACCCGTGCTTACGCCACACACTGCGACATTACACAGTTACTGGAAAACCATCCACACTCAGGAACACCTACCGTGCCGTTTTGTATAGATTTATCTGCGTTGTGTGCATTCATTTAGCCGTGTATCAACATAATAGCAATGCCCACAGTGTATAATGACTGTTTATAAGGTTTTGACATGGAAGTGGAAACTGTTTTGGAATATGCTCCGCCTTAATTGTAATAACATGGCATTCAAGCATATTAGTCATGTGTGCTATAATAAAAGACTGGGGAACAATGACCACTCAAGGGGCATTAGTACATCAAAGACTCAATGTTTGTTGGTGTAAAGCAGATCTAAAGTATATATGTTCAGCACGAGTGTGATTATCCACAGCTGTGTGTCCAGCGTGTAGTTTTTTGGAGGATCAGAAATGCAATATAAAATACATAACAATGTTTTTAGAGCTGTATTAAGACCTAACATAATGAAGCGTTATTTTTAATTACCTTAGAATGAACTCTTTCTATTTACATACATCGCAAGGAATTTGCCTTGTTGTTTCTAGAGTAGCCCTAGACGGACAAACTGCTCTACAGAGAGCTTTTCATAAATACGTTATCTCCTTCGGCAAAGAAGCGAAATCGTGACGACATCTTATAGTTCTTTGCAGCCACCGTAGTGCTTCGAATGGGAGGGGGGAGTGAGCTGTTGGTTACAATTCACAAGAAATCTCCACATTGCTCCTTCAATCTTGTGTTATATTCAATGTGAGAATTTTCTGCTCTTAAGTGTATTCATGTAATGTATCCTTTTCATTACATGCATTACTGGTTTGGCCTCACTGGCATTATTCTTTTGCTTGGCTGTTGTCACACACTGTTGTTTAGATTACCAAGTTGTAAGTTACCATTATACCCACAAACTCATACAGTATACTGAATACATGTATTTATAACCAGTGCCTATTTTATGGAAGCAATGCAGAAAGTTGTGTTTAGAGGTTCCTCATAAACACACCAGTAGCCCTAAATTGACAAACTGCTCTACAGAACGTGTTTTGTAAATACTTTTTCCCTTTCGGCCAGCATAGTGCTTCGAAATGGAGGGTTGGAGTGAGCCGTTGGTTGCATGTTCGCAACCTTACCACTAGATGCTGCTAAATTTCATAGATTGGACCTTTAATAAAATAGAGACTAAAGCATATTAAAGCATTTTTTAGAGTAGAGCTTGTGCATAGGCATTCTTTGTGCATTCTTAATGTGGCAATACTGTTTACCCAGAATCTGTTTACTCGGTTAATAGATGGTCACTTATGTCTGTCATGATTCTGCCCCATCATATCATGTTTCTCTTGATCTAGTGGCAGGATCATGACAGAGCCTCATGTTTTAAGTGGAGAGAGGCATTAGGGCGCTGTTGGCCTTCCATACCCTCCGGTCTCGTCTCTGTTCCCACCCTCTTGTTTCCTCATTAGTAATTGTTGATGATTTCATGCCCCGCACCTGTTCCCTCTTGATTTGTGCCTTTATTTCATGCCCCTTTTTTCTCCCCTGTGCTAGTTCATTGTTATTTGATTCATGTGATGTCGTTCCTGTGTCTTGTTCAGTTAAGTCTTGTTCAGTTATTTGTAATTTAATTCAAGTGTTGTCTTTAGTCTTGTCTAGAAAAAAAAATTGTGTTAGGTTTTTGTTTTATTATTTAATAAATGTCTTGTTAACCCTTTACCCGCTGTCTGCGCTTGGGTCCTCTGTCCTTGTTCCCTCACCAACCGTGACAATGTTGGTTTCACATTTAGTTCGATTGCCTGGTCCGAACCCTAGTTCGATTGCTCCCCCCTCCCCCTGCCCTCGCTGGACTGCATTCATATGATTATTTTTTGGGTCCAAACCGCGGGTCGTTTGCGTCATCAGCCTGCATCGTTTGTGTCATCAGCCTGCGTCGTTTGTGTCATCAGCCTGCGTTGTTTGTGTCATCAGCCTGCAGTTATGTACCCTGTCGCTTGTAGGGACGACGCAGGAGAAGGCGGCAAAATGCATAACTTGCTCGCTTCACTTTTATATGTTTTTGAACCGGCAGTTTTGTTTCCAAAGATCACATCACCCAAACGAACCGAACTCTGATGTTAATCGAACCCGGGTGTGCACCAAAAGTGCTAATGTGAAACCGCCCTTAGTGCCAATAACAGCAACACAACATTTTTTATGGTAATATAACATTTAGCAAAATATACTAGAACAATATGTATGTGCTGATCACACCCCCTCATTTCCAGAATTAAACTCAAAGGGGAAAAAATTATGCTTTTCTATTTTCAGTTGGAGACCTGCCACAGTCACAAGAATGATAATCTCGCTAGAACATGCAGGGAGCTTGAGTTATACAAAGGCCTTAAACTTATGCACAAATCATTTAACATAAGCAATAGGGTACTCGTTCACAGGAAATTTCATAAGATGTCTTATCAGTCTTGTAATTTTAAGCTTCCACATAATTATTAAAAGTTGTGTGTGCATGAGCTGTGCTTGTGAAATGTATTTACATAATATTTTTGTTTAAAGAACTACAGTCCACATACAGTACTGCAAAATTATTTCTAACCACAGCACATTTCCACAGTTGTTTATTATGACCTTCTGTAGTGTCAAAAGTGGGTTATAGCCCTTGAAAAAGAAATGCCATTTTGACCTTTTTCCCTGTGGGTTCAAATAAATTTTGGGAAGTCTTGGGGTATTACTGATATAAAGTCAAGCTATGACAGGGACAATAAAAAGCACTTAGCCGTGTCCCTCTTGACCTCAGCTAGGTGCTACAGTACAGGTATGGACCAAGTTAGCTCATTTATCTCTAGATATGTCTTCGCCTTAACTGAGATATTATTTACACCGAGATCTAAATGTGGGATCAGTTTTAATTATATGAGTGTATGTCACATTTTTACATAAACCTTTATTGTCTATTTATTATTTTGCATCATATATTGCATTTGTGGAGATGACCTTATCCTTTCAGTTATTTTGGTGTTTTTTTGTAATGGCCAATTCATCTGAAAAGGGAGCAAAAGTTTTAGTGACATTTAATGGCAAAATCATACTAAGAACAACAACTTGCTCAGTCACTAATGCTGACAGATAGACAGAGAGATATAAGGACAGAGTGCAGGTGAGTACATTCACAGGCTCTCTTTTATACCGACAGACACAGGTGGGATAATGAGCCTTTATCATGCTGATAGATTTACAATAGAGGAGACACCCACGGTGTGCTTGTCCCCAGAAGCACAGGTGGCTCTGTCTCTCAGCTATTGTCTTGCTCGTTTTGATTTGGCATTTGTAAAGAGCTGATAGTGACTCATGTGCTCCCCGGGGAAACCCATCACTGAGGCACCTATAGTGCTGCTTCATTAGAAGTTTTAGATCTCTTCTGCTTGCTTCTGGTCATTATACTCCTTGTATACACCTTTGATTATTTTCAATTCCACAGTTATGCAGTATGTATTATGTTGTTTTAGTAATATGTTGAATAATACAGGTCGCCAGGTGAAGTTTAACTTTTAAGTGCTTTTTTAATGGTTTGACGAAAAATTCGACTTAATAGCGCTGCCACGAGATTTAGAGTGCACACTTTCTGCAAAAAAAAGGCCTCCCACAGTCGCAGCCCTAGTGCGCATGATCCAATAACGAAGCAGTACTGAGCGTGATAGAGTCCCTGAGCTCTACCAACACTTGCACTGAGAAGCGCAGGACTGAACGCATCTAGCACGATGGAAATTGAACGGCGTTGTTCTGCAATAAAAGTGGAGTTTATTCATCTGAAATGATTTCTAATGTTATGTTTCATATGGGAAATGTGCAGACGTGAAAAGAAGACGCGATTACGGTTCAGCACTCTGGACAGCGCACGCAAGTTGCGCCTGACGCAACTCACCGGAGTTATTTGGTCTCTGCTGAATAAACCACCGCGTTTAACCGACGAAGAATCATGCAACTCGTAACATATTTAACAATAACAGGGGCAAATACCCCGCAAGTGGACTTTTAAAGTGAGAAATGGACTTTGCGGAAATCCTATTTGCTTTGTTTATCGTCGTGGTCGCGATCGTTTCTCTGTTGTCGAACTTACTGGTGTTAATATGTTTCATCCACAGCGGCGAAATACGCCGACAGGTGCCAGGTGTGTTCACCATGAATTTATCGTTTTGCAACATACTCATTTCCGTCCTGAACATGCCGTCCACTTTAGTGGGGATTGTAAAAAACCAGCAGCCTCTTGGGGACTGCCTCTGTCGCACGGTCAGCTTTCTGGAGACCTTTCTGACAGCCAACAGCATGCTGAGCATGGCAGCGCTCAGTATAGACCGCTGGATCGCCGTGGTTTTCCCGCTGAGTTACTCCAGCAAAATGCGCTACCGGGACGCGCTGGTCATGGTGTGTTATTCGTGGCTTCACTCGTTCACATTCTCCCTCATCCCGCTGCTTTTCTCCTGGTTTGACTACAGTCCCATTTACGCATCCTGCACGTTGCATTTGGACGAGGAGAGCTCGCGGATTAAGTTTACCGTGTTTACAATCGTCTTTCATGCCACCAGCTTCATGCTCTCCCTCCTGATTTTGTGCGTTACATACTTAAAGGTGTTAAAAGTTGCACGCTTTCACTGCAAGAGGATTGACGTTATAACCATGCAGACCCTCTTCTTACTGGTAGATATTCACCCAAGGTATTTACGACGATCTATTCTCAGTATGATTTTAGGCTTGTTTCCAAGGTTCCCCATCCTGACACATATCTCATTAACACGTTATAATTATTCTTTTGTAGTGTAAAGCAACGCTGCCTCGCGGAACAAAAGAGGAGGAAACAGCGCGCAACTAAGAAAATCAGCATTTTCATTGGATCTTTCATCATCTGTTTTGCTCCTTATGTTATAACAAGGTATGTCCTACTCCTATGTATAACGTTTTAATTGAAACCTGTGCCACATAACCTGTGATGGAATAAATGAGCGATATTTTAAGATTACTGATGGGAGCAGAACTACGCACTGAAGCTGTTTTATTATGAGCTATTGATTTTGAAATGTTTCACTACAATAAGTGTCTCGAAATGGCGTCATGAAACTGAGTCGTGAGATGACGTTAACAAGTCTGAGGTGACAGGACAGACAAACACTTTTAGTTGCTCAGGTGATGATCATGATTCCGAAATAAAGCTCACCTGATATGAAAACATTTCTGTCTGCAACATTTACTGTTCCCTTTAAATAGACTTATTCACATAATTATATTGAATGAATTAATCTAAGCAAAATCATGTTCAGTCTTGGCATATTCCTAGCATTCAAACCAGAATAGCAAGATTCAGTTTGGTTCTTTCGTACATGCTGTCAATTATTGTTAATGGATTCTTTTCTGTTTCCAAGGTTGGCTGAGCTTCTTCCCCTTGTGGATATTAACCGACACTGGGGTATTGTCAGCAAGTGTTTAACATACAGTAAGGCAGCTTCAGATCCCTTTGCTTACTGCCTCCTGCGGCAGCAGTACAAGAAGGTCTTGGTAACAGTAGCCAATCGGCTGCTAAAGCGTGATTTGTACCCCTCCTCTGGACACAGCAGCTCTATGGACACAGAGAATGACTACAGTCTTCAAAGGATTAGCTAAAGACACAAATGCACAAACTGGAACATCTCAATGCCTTGATTTCAAAAGTGTATGAGAAAGAACGTCTTATTGTGTGTGTATGTGAGAGAGAGAGAGAGAGAGAGAGAGAGAGGAAACAGAGGATTGTGTGCTGCTGTTGGTGATGGTACTGTTACAGTGATGGGCCACTCTAATGTAACCAGAGTGTGGTGATAAACAGCAGCTCGGTACAGAACATAAACATACTCACACAGACACACTAATTCTGGGCTGCAGAGCAACATCGTGTCACATCTTGGCTTGACATCATGGTGCACTTTATACTGTGTCACAACATATACTTTAACTCTAATGTGTCCCCAGCTAAAAAGATTCAATCAAAAAGATTAAAAAGCGTATTATTTTCTGGGAATTTTCTCATGGGACTGAGATTTTGAGAGTCTACAAAATGCCAATTCATACGATTTTACTTGGATAAGTGTATATTTTTGATGTGCCATTAGAGTTGACTCTTGTGAAATGACTTTCTACTCCCAAGCCTATTGGTCACTGGACAGTGATGCACTTTGTTATCTTAGTATTTGATATTAGTGACAGAACAGCCAAAGTTGAACATCTCTGATATCAGAGCTTTTATTGTAACTGAATGTATTAGATTCATGTAACAGCTGTTCATAGCGCTACATTGTATTTTTGGTGGAATGTCGCGAGTACTTTCTAAAGGTGAATTTGTTAGAATTTTGATGTAGCTACTTTGCACAGCACAAGGAATTTATAGTGTATTTATTTATTAAATATTTTTCAGTGAAGCAGTTGTGGGGTTTATGGCGTATCAGAGTTCAAACTACTTAAGTGCTTTATACAGGTGTATTAGTGCCAGATTTGTTAACATTTGTTGAATCTACTGTTTTGTGAAAATGGTGCAATAAAGATATATTGTAGGATTATATGAATACACTGTATATATATTGTAGGAATATATGAATACACTGTATATATATTGTAGGAATAATTATCACACAATGGTTTAACCTTCAACTGAAAAAAGGCTGCTTAATCAATGCATTGCTAAAGCTTTCATTTAGCATGGGTGTTTGTCTTTCTGCAAGTTTTAGAGAGAAATTTACTTTAGTTTATGAAGTTTCTAAACATTCATTTATCGTCTTTTTATTCATTTTTATATTCGAGAAATGGATCAACAGAGCGACTTAAAATGGGTATACTTTGCAATAAGGTGTCATTCATTAACATATTTAATGGATTAGCTGACACGAAATAACATTGAACAATATATTTGTCCGTGTTTATTAGTATTTGTTAATGTTATTAGTATTTGTTTGTTAATACTAATACAGTTGGTTATTTCCTATTCATTTAAGTTCATTATGGATGTTGCCAGATGCAATTTTAGTTTTAAAAAATGTACGAGTAGCCTAAATGTTAAAATAAATGTGTGCCGAGATAAATCAATTCTGTAAAAATGTAAACGAAAGTATAGTTAACTATTACCAAATGCAACATTATTGTAAAGTGTTATCAAAAAAGAATTTGGGAACGTGTTGGAGCAGAAATCCAGAAGAATGCGTCTGCAGAATCCTTCAACGTTTTGTGACCATCCAAACGAAACCACATGACACTGTACACACTAGTGAAAACAGGGACTGTGTAAGGCTTGGTAAAAAGCCATGTTTCAGAGCTAGGGGTGAGGTAGACTAAAATCTTCCGCCATCATTTCGTTCAGTCCTGACGTTTTTGCTGGTGTACAGTTATTGTTTTTCAACTCGATAAAGTTTTTAAGGATAACACATAAAAGTTTTCCTTTTTAATGAAATAGATGACGAAACAAAGTGCGCACGGAAACAGTATCCGAGTCTGAGAAAGTTTCATATGAGTGGTAGTTTGGACAGCAAAATGATAAAGGTTGTTTTTCTTCTAAACGCTGTGACTCTGGTTCGCTGTGTTCTGCCTCGGTGTGAACCTGGCAACTATTTTCAGGGTAAGTCGTTTTTACATACGAACACTTACAATAAGTATTTTTTAAACTTATATAAACTTCGAAGCGCACAAAGACTGAAACTACTACAAAAGTACGATGTTAACATAAATGTTTTTTAAAATGATTGACATTTGCTAAGTCTGTTCTGTAGAGTTTGTATGTAATGTTGATTTGAAAACGCTATCTGGTTGTTTAAACCATAAATGTCAGAACAATATGTGTTACAAGAGTTGCTTTATAGCGCCATCGAGTGTTTCTCACAGTAACATGCTTCTTTCGTAGGTTGGTGTAAAGTTGCGGTTGAGCCAAAACGTGAGTGCCGACTTTGTTTGCATAAAATTTATCTCCCATAATTTGCACTACTGTCATTATTGAGTTACCCAAACCTGGATACATTTCTTGGTTCTGCCGAACACAAAGATGGATATATGGAGGCATGTTTTTTATGAATGTCTTTGTTCTGTTGAATGTAAAAAGAAGATAATTTGAAGAATGTTGGAAAGCAAATACTTCTGGGGCACCTTTGACTACCATTGTAATTTTTTCTGCTATGGTAGTCAATAGTGCCCCAGACCTATATTGGGATACTGATATTCTACCAAATATCTTCCTTTGTGTTTAGCAGAACAAAGAAATGTATACAGATCTGGAACAACTTGAGGGTGAGTAAATGATGACAGAATTTAAGTTTTTGGTCGAACTGTCCCTTTAATGCCACATAGGCCACCATATTATATAAGAGAAATTACCACACCCATCTTATTATATTAAATCACATAAAATGTTCGTATTTGTACTCTATTCGTTTGGAAAGTGGGGTAATATGTAGGTGTAGATGACCCCTTCCGCACAGCTCCAATTTTTGGAATGGAGTTTGATACATTGTGACAGAACAAGGAAGCGAGAGAAAAACTCGATACTTCATTTTTCTATTTTAAGATGAGCTCTTGTTGAGAAATGAAATCTTCTGCAGGCTTCAGGGTTTCTCCTCATATGGCTGCCCAAATGATTGATTGCGCTATGAAATATTGATATCTTAATCTGAAAGAGAAAGTAGAGGATAAAGCATTGGAGTAGCCTAATAAGTGTAGTCTACTTTCACAGCCAGACACTTTTTATTCATTGGTTATACTTATTTGACAATAGCACCACATTTTAAGAAGATATACCTAACAATTTATACTACAGCTCACAAACGCACAGGCAATGATGCATTGTTTAATCTCTTTAAAGAGACAAAACTGTGACTAGACCACATTCTGGCATATACTCTGGCTACAATATGTTTGTTATTCTTTCCTCAGCAAAATGCACAGACGTTGTACTTGGATACTGTGATGATATGTCCTACTCCAAGACTTTATTCCCTAACCTCCTCGAACACAAGACACGTCAAGAAGCCGAGCTGAGCACAGAATACCTGCTGTTGAGCGTGATCCATTCTTTACTAAATGGAGAGTGCAACCCGGACATTCGCATGCTCGGCTGCTCAGTGCTCGCCCCACGCTGCGACAACGGCAAGATCATAAAACCCTGTCGCAGCTCCTGTGAGTTAGTGCAGAAGAGCTGCGTGCACGCATTTGAGGGCATCGACATGGCTTGGCCTTATTTCTTAGACTGTGATCGTTTTTTTGTCAGTGAAGAGGAGGGCTGCTATGACCCTCTGGAAGGCCTGAGAGGTAAATCTACAGCATTTCTTATTTCGATACACTCTTAAAAATAGAGGTGCTTAAAAGGTTCTTCACAGCGATGCCATAGAAGAACCATTTTTGGCTCCACAAAGAACCGGAATCCGGAAATTCCTTTTTTCGACGCAAATAACATTTTTTGAAACCGAAAGGTTCTTCAGATGTTAAAGGTTCTTTATTAAACCTAAAAGGTTCTTCTATGGCATCAAGAAGATTTTGACGCACCGACACTGAGTGTAGATGCCTTCCGATAAACCTTGATGGATTTAGAAAAATGTCCTGATTGTTTAGCACAAAGGTGCTGTGTAAGATGAAGTGTGCAAATGCTATCATAACCTATAACTCAGCGGGCCAAACTTTTCTTTATGGCCTTTAAGGTTAGTTAAATTTGCACCACACACTGCCATGTCATTTTATAGCAGTTTTTGTTTGCCAAAGCCTGTTATGTTTTTAATTATTCCCATACCACTGTGATTTTTGTGTTGTTAAGCTAGACACAGCTTCAGTCTTCATCTTTGTTCTACTGTGGAAATGGCATCCACAGCAACTTTGTTTTTTTTGTGTCAAAGATGGCTATGCAACTTTCAAGTTGTTGGATTTACAGCATCGATAATTTGATTCCAAGCCTTTTTAAGATTTATTTATATTTTAATTTGATTTACAGTTTTATATTTTTTATTTTATTTGGGCCATACGTCACTCACCTTTAACTTTCTCACCCAAAATGTGAGATATTAGAAATATTAGACTAATCAGTGCCTGTGTAACTCTAATAATTTCAATCACGCACATTAAGTCCTTTTTCCTTTAAAGAGATGCAGGAGATGCTCATGCCTAGTGTCTCTCCTGAAGAGCCTTCTACAGCTATTAAGTTCGCCTACCACTCCAACACCCAGATGTTTAACATTCTGAAAAAGACAGTGGCTCAATGTCTACATATCTCCAGAACATACAGCATAGGCAGAAGCGTTGAAGGCAAAGATCTGCTTGTGATCGAGTTTTCAAGCAACCCTGGAGCACATGAATTACGTAAGTAACTTCTGAAGCAGTAGGCAAAGCTTGAGCAGACATTAAGTCCAAAGGATTTTTCCACAGTTTGATTTGCAGCACTGAAGTTGAACACGAGATAAGCACTGTTTTTATAATGTTTCAGGCATTTAAACATCAACCCATAAACTTTAATTCTGTGTCCTTAAGAAAGAAGTTCTACAAACTATGCAAACATTTACTAAAAAATAATTAGAAGAATACAATTGTTTACAAAAGTGTACAAAACAATCTTTATACTTTTCTTTGCAGTGGAACCAGAGGTCAGATATATTGGAAACATGCATGGGAATGAGGTCATGGGCAGAGAGCTTCTCATCTATCTTGCTCAGTACCTGTGCTCTGAATACTTACTTGGAAACAGTCGGATCCAGACTCTTGTAAACACCTCCCGGATTCACATTCTTCCGTCTATGAACCCTGATGGGTACGAGCTGGCCTCTGCTGACATGCAAAGTGGAAGCGACACTGATTATGATGAGGTAAAAAAAAACATTCTCATTCAGAAATAAAGACTTTGTGAAAGTTGTTTTCATTAGGATCTAAATATCCATATAAAGCCATGAAACTTTTATATAAAGGTAACAACTAACTTGCTTCAGGTTGCCCAACCCAGAGTGAATTCTATTGGCAGAGCCAATGCGCAGAATATAGACCTCAATAGGAACTTCCCAGACCTCACCTCTATCTTTTACAACCGTCGCAGATTCAAACGATACCGTAGCGATCATATTCCCATCCCCACTTCTTACTGGTTTGGTAAGGTAGGAAGCACCCTGAACAAAATTGTGAACAAATGCACTTCTTTAAACTTGCAAATATGACTACACACAGCCATGGGTGGCTTGTATGTGTACAGGTGGCTCCAGAATCGTATGCTGTAATGAAATGGATGCGCTCGAATCCATTTGTCATATCAGCCAACCTTCACAGTGGAGATCTGGTGGTCTCTTACCCATATGACCTTTCAAAACGCCCACTAGAGAACATGTTCTCCCCCACTCCAGATGAACAGGTCTGCATTTTTTATATAATCTGAACTATTTAGATATGACTACTATATACCTGTTGATTATATAATTATAAATATTTATATATATATATATATATATATATATATATATGATATTGCACATAATATTCATTCATATAGTATCTTCTACTGTGAACTATACAAATCTTAAAATATTTGTTAAAGTAATACAAATATTTAAAAAAAGTCTAAACTCAAGATCTGGGTTTAACTACAATTTACAGCTAAAACCCTGCTAATTTGTATGTAAAACAATTAATGTAAAATATGGTAAAATGACACTTCGAAATTCAATTGCAGGTTTTCACATTGTTTTTTTCTATTGCAGGTGTTTTCAAAGTTAGCCAGAATATATGCAGACGCACATGCCACGATGTCAAATGATGACACGAGCAGGTGTGGAGGAACGTTTGCCGATAAAGGTGGTATAGTGAACGGAGCCAAATGGTATAGTATTGCAGGGGGTGAGTTACGAGGACACACCTGCCAGTTTAATTAAATAAATGAATATGTTAAATAAAATAAGTATTTTCATTGAACCATTTGAGAACTGCTGGACAATGATAAGGACGTTTTTATATGCTCATCTTCAGCTTTTGTCTTTTGGACAGGAATGTCAGATTTCAGCTATCTCCACACGAACTGCTTTGAGATAACAGTAGGGTTGGGCTGTGATAAATTTCCAGCAGAAGAAGACCTTTACGCAGGCTGGCAAGAAAACAAGGAGGCTCTTTTGAGCTTTATGGAGGCGGTGAGCTCATTCTCTTTTTGAGAGCACTGTGCTAATGCTTGCTTCCTCAAGCCCTTCGCACTGCATTTATTTTTATGTGTTTTCCGTTGACTGTTTATTAATGTACTGTTCAATGTGAAAAAAATTAAAAGAGGAATAAATCTATTTATGCCTGTTACAGCTAGACTGAAATGTAAATACACTACAAAGTAATAGTTTGTGTTTGTGTGTTGTCCACAGGTGCATCAAGGGATTAAAGGTATTGTAAAGGGTGAAGATGGAAAAGGGATCAAAGGAGCCACCGTGTCCGTCAAGGGTATAAGGCATGACATTAGAACAGGTGCGGCAGTCAGGCTGTATGCTTACAGCTGGTATTAAAAACATTTAAAAAACAATATTTTATCACCATGATCATTAATAACATCATTATGCCATTGCTTTAATTCAAAATAATTGAGAAATTAAAAAGTAAATAGTTATATATTTTAGTGCATATTTTATTTTAATTGTCATCGATGTTGTCATATCTTTACTGCATTTATTCTCTAATTATCAGCTGAGGATGGAGATTACTGGAGGTTACTGACATCTGGCATCTACATTGTGACAGCCTCTGCAACAGGGTACTCCAAGGCCATGAAGAAGGTCCAACTTCCTGCTAACATGCAAAGAGCTGGCCGTGTAGATTTTGTGCTCAAGAAGGATGAAGTGCAGCCAGAGCTTGACACATCTGTTCATACCTATGAACGGTTTGACCCTTTCAACCAATATTCTCAATATAATATAAGAGATACCGTGCAGAGAGAAGAGATAATACAAGAAAAACCCTGGTGGTGGTCTTATTTCACTCGCTCCACTATCCAAGCACCCACCTGGCTACTTAGAAGGCATTAGACCGCCATCTGCTGGTCAAATGCACAATCTTCAATTTTTTTTTATCATGGGACCCCATCAGCACTGCACATGAAGCCATACTCTTATTGAAAAATACGCGTTGCTGATAATTAGTCGAATTAATTTGAAGCCATCAGCTGCTAATGATAACAAAATTGCCAATGTAAAAATCTTACATAGTCCTAGTGCTCCAGGTTTAAAAAAATAATACAAGCCAATTTCTAAATGCTGCCTATGCGTGTCGATATATAACGTTTTAAATTGATCATTTTTTCTGTACTCAATTTATTTTAAAATGTATGTTCACAAATAAAATAAATACCTCAGCCCTACAAACATCTTAGTGCAATGTTTCTTTTTGAGAACGCATACATTGGATCCAAGACCACACCGATGGGGTTCCCCGTCCCAAGCCGTATTTGGATCACCAGTTTCATTGATTTGTTATTATTTATAACGGAAAGCTAGAACAATAGAAGCAATTGAGCCATTATTAATATAAAATACCATAAATCGCGATTGTTCTATTGGCCATCAGTGCTTAGTATGTCAAAACGTGGGGAAGATTAATTGCGTAATTGTAATGACAGAGCTTCTACTGCAACCCACTATAATCCTTTGTCTACCCTACCACCAAACCACGCGTAATGATTGACAGGAAATTGGCTCGCGTTGATTTAACACGCAAAACTCGTCATTTTTAAAGTGAACGTTTTCTGTCACGCGCGTGAGCGTGTGTGTTTGTGATTTTCTTAACGTTAATTCACATAATTATTAAGGCAGTAATAAAAACAAACCAAACAAATAAAAAAATATTTTGTGTGACATTTTTTTCTTCTTAACGGCCACTAGAGGACACTGCTGTTTAAACTATAAACATACAATTTAAGTGTTTGGATATTTTACATAGGCTATTGTTTTTTACTCGCCCTCGACTTGTCTTCATTTTTGTGTCATTTCGTTGTTCTGTGAAACACAAAGAACCAAACAGTTGGAGGATATTGACTTTCACAGGAAAAAACTGCTATGATAGTCAATGGTGCCTCAGAACTGTTTAGTTTCCAACATTGTTCAAATATCTTTCGTTGTGTAAAGAATTGTATACATTTTTAGAGCAAATTGAGTGCAAGTTAATGATGACAGAATTTTTATTTTTGGGTGAACCATCCCTTTAAGGTGGTCGTTTTTCCATGGCGACACTTGTCACGTGACACGCCGCAGCAAGCTCTGCACAGTGATGTGTTGCTTATACTTTATTATTCAAAATATTCCCTTGTAATCTGTTTGAGACGAATGATATGCCAATTCTCAAATATATATAAGTAAACGTATATAAGTCTAAACACATTTTATAATGATCTTTGATAACACCATTATTTGATGGGCCAAACCAGGGTTTCAGATAACGTTACAACATGAACTGCATCACTAGCGTTACACCCGACCGACATGAAAGTAAGTTGGCGATGAACTGGGAGGGGAATAGTGAACTTTGTAGTTACCTATAACGTAACAATGTGTATCTGACATGAATAAAACACATTGCTGCTTCCATAAACATGTACATTTACATGTAATGTTTCGTTTAGCAGACGCTTTTATCCAAAGCGACTTACAAATGAGGTAAATTAGGTAAGTTAAAGGCAACTGCTTTTGTAATCCTTTATGGTTATTTTATGAACCATAAATGTATTGTTTTGCTATAACCTTTCTGAATGTACATGTCTGAAAACTAAAATAAACAATATATGTGCTTCAACAACTGCATTGTGTTCTGTGGCAAGTGCGGAGCTCCTCCGTCTCTCGCTAAACAGTGGCGGTTCTAGACTACTGTAACTGGGGGGGCAGGCAGGGGCCACTTATGCTTTTAGGGGGCACACTTACATTTGTTGTCATGATTATTTTTCAGTCATTTTTCATTTGAAAACAAGTTCAGCTCAAAATTGCTCTGTTTTGGTGAAATATCATTCGAGATTTAGGGGGGCCAGGGGGGTGGTCTAGGGGTGGTCCCCCTAGAACCGCCCCTGCAGCTAAAGCGCGAAACAGATTTGAATTTAGCAGTTGATCGTGCTAAGCGTCCTCGTGGTCGTTCGCTCCAGGGATCAGCGGCAGCCTAGACTGATAAAGCCGGTGATTGTACGCAGTAATAAACTTCACAGGAAGTTTAGCCTATCGACAGGAAGTGCACCTATTTGCGCATGCAAATCCTTCTAATTTACCAACGACCTCGCGCGGACCGGTCAGTGAGAGCCGCGGGCCGGACAATGCCCAGGTCTGTCTTAACACAATGCTGACGTATCACGTATCTATTTATTTTGTTGGACGATTGTGCACGAATAAAACTCCGAATATTGATTACATTCCCTACAAATAGTATGAATATGCGATACTTTGCTTTCACGTTAATTATTAAGATTAATAATTGAATCATTTCTTTCTTGTGATGGACTCGCCACTAGTTGGTGCACTAAAGAGCATGAGAGTATGTGTGTTTAAGGAAATTGTTTTTCATTATTGCTTACTCACACCCCTTGGAAGCATTAACCATGGCTTTATTATAGCCTAGTGAATGTTTAGTGGGCCTTATTATGTTTTTGTTGGCCTCATCACTTGCTTAATCTGCTCCTTTTACATTATGTTTTTCACTAAACTGTAATTGCAAACGTGTAAACCCATGTCACATGAAACAATGGCAGTCTGAATATTTGAGGCCTGGTAGGGAAGCAAACTCAATGTGGCAGAGATTATTCATTTGCTTTGCAATCATTTGTCGTCAGTGGAGACAAAATCATTTGAATAGCAAAACCAGCCATAACTTGAAGGCACAAAAAATCCAGAGTCACCAAGATGCCTCTGTTTAATAGTATCAGCGCTTACATCTACAATGAGGAACACTAAAGGCCATAATGTGTCTCTATTCTAGTTTAAAAAAGACAGATCCACCCAACAGCTAAATAATAATGTTTTTTTATATTCTGTTGTCATACATTGTTTGACCATATGAAGTAACAGTTTTATTGCGTGCGTGCGTGTGTCAAAATGTGTCAGCTAGAAAAGTTTACATATCTGTTGTTATATCAATGCTAAATTAATAAGTATTTCTGGTAAAATAAGCAAGCAGTTGGAATGTGAAAATGCAGATTCTAACTTGTGTTTTTCTGTAAGATGTATGTCAGTAAGGTCATTAAATAGGTTAACCTTGGAGTAACTCAGACATGCTGGAGAGAGTGGGCTTCAAGGTCACCAATTAGACAAGCTAAGGTTTATGGAAGCCCCCTCTACTGCCGGGCTGAATTAGCATCAGACTGATCACAGCCTTCACTGGTAGCCTACTCAACTGTTAACATGGATTATAAGAGCAATAAATATACATTACAAAGATTCATTTAGGGGTAAAATTGGTCTGACAGTGAACTACTGTCAGCATTACGGTAGTAGATTATGTTGATCTACATGTAGGATGCACTTAGTAGGTTTATATTAATATAACAAAATTAAATGAAATTGTTTCCAAATGTGTTAAAATACTCTCTATCTTTACAAGTAGGAAATTTAGATAATTGTCATGATAATAATGATTAATTAGACTTGGAGTTTCTCCTTTAAAACAATAGGGGTCTTTTATTTATTATATAGACCACATTAACATTTAGTCATTTAGCAGATGCTTTTATCCAATGCGATGAACAAAGTAAGGGAAAACAATTGAAGCAATTATTGCAACAAAAGAACCACAATGCATAGGTGCAGTAAAAACTTGTCTAAGTCATGCAGCCTATCACAGTATACGAAGCTAAGAATTTTTTTGGGGGTGGGATATGAAAGTAGAAAAGAAGTAGAAGACTGTAGTAATGGGTCAGATGTTGACAGAAGAGATGTGTTTTTAGCCGATTCTTAAAGACAGCTACAGAATCCGCTGATCTTGTGGCAGCACATCCGGAGAAAGTGCGTGAGAGTGATTTTTTCTATGTGGGACAGCTCCACAAGGATCGGGCGTGTACATACATCTGAAATAGCGAGTGAAGATATGGGGGTGCCGTACCACTTTGACCACAAGACCACTTTGCAAGGTGTAAATACTTTACACTCCGGTTTCAGTAAAGATTTCTTTAACATTTTAAATCGGTAACAAATATTCTATTAGTTGTATTTTGTTTCAAACGTTTGTGTAACTGAAACAGAAAGTTCTACTGGACCAGTGTTGAACCAGCCATAGAGCTAGCTTTACATCTACTTTTTTCAAACTAACATAATTGCAAAAACGGCATTTGATCTCTCAATGGCTTCCGTCTTCATGGGTCATCTTCTCCAATCCGGTTCACTTGTGGCAGAAATGATTGTGCAGCAAAAGACCATAAGCCATTCTCTTTGCAACGGCTGCCGGCATTGAGCAAACCTGAGCAAAATATGCAAAACTAAGATAATGCAGCAAGTTAGCCATGAGGCCCTAGAAAAACAAAAGAATGGCATGGTCAAGAACCCATTATCTGCTACTGAGCAGGTATGAAAAAAATAATTTTGTGAGGTCCCTGAAAGTTTGCCAATCATTTATTTCCCATAATCACCTGTAAGTAATTTACTATTCACAATGATTGTTCCAGAAGCTCTCTAAGTATGATTTTTTTCATGTTTGTTTAAAGTGCTGTATTTGATTTTCTATGAATGGGACTAAGGTGGGTCACGATAAAGAATAGTACTGGACCTAAGATTAGCGTGACTGCTAAAACCTCAGGGTCCATGAGGTGAGCTTTGTTTGTTTACAGTATGTTTCTCTCAGTTTGTTTTATTTCTGTCTCGGACGCTCCATTTCCCATTAGAGCAGGATTAAACCAAATGTCCTCAGACGTTTACTAAAACCAGATAATTATCCGCACTAGATGAGTTTAAGGAGAACCTGGCAGGCTTTCTCATGCATGATCATGATGTAGTTTAAACGTTCTGTCAAAGTCACTGCCAGTGTTGTTAACGCACTTGCTCCATATATGAGCTGTTTGATTTGTTGTCATCTCTCTGCTGTCAGTCAATATAACGTGGGCCCAAAAATGTATTGAGAATCTATAGTGTATCTATCTGCGAAGTAAAATCTTCTGTTAGAGTTTGTTCACTGTTTCGGTGATGGTGCACATAGCATAAACGTCCTCTCTCTTATAAGGCTGACTCTGTGCTCTTCCTATAGTAAAATAATTCAGTGCAAATAATTTGATGCAAGTAGCGCAATGCTCTACCAATTAGGCTACCAATAACTATAAATTAACATTGATAATGACCATTGTTGACCCAACCAGATTGAAACAACCCAGCATTTTGGGTTGTAGCAACTGGGTAAGTCTTAAAAGAGTAGTTCACCTTCATAATGTTTAACACACCCTCTTGTCTTTTTAAACCTGTATGACTTTCTGTCTTCTATTGAAGACAAAAGTTTTGAAATGACAAGAGGGTGAGTAAATGATGACAGAATTTTAATTTTGAAGGTGAACTACTCCTTTAATATAAACCTAACAGTCGAGTTTGTGTGAATATTTCACCAACCACGAAACAACCCAGACCAACTGCGTTCAATGCAGTTAGTCGCTTTGGATAAAAGTGTCATACAAAATTACAAATATATAAATAAATTGTACATAATAATAATACATGAAGTGCTATCAAAAAGTGTCTTATGATCTTAATGCACATTTACTGGCATGTCAGTCAGATAAAACACTTAAAAATGATCCAAGAAGCCGTGGAGGGAGAGGGCCTAGAAGCATTTCTCTGTTACTCTCTTAGCTACTTTAGCTGTCATGCTGCAAGATCGTAATGCATCGCTGGCTGCGCAGATGCCCACTTTAAACTCTTTATTTGAGCTTTGGTGAACTGAACCATACAAAGCTGGCCAACTACAGACAACCTGAGAAATTATAATAAAGGATAACCAGAAATGTTGAGGCTATTGAATGTACAAATTGTGAGATAGTCACACTAGGGAGGTGAAAAACACTCTTACAAAATGGGATTAAAAACCATTGAGGAAATCAATATGACATGCTGCTCAACTGATTTTATGGGATGACCAATGGCAAAAACCAAGATATAAAATTGTATGTGACGTGTTGTGCTGTTAGCACAACGTGTCTGTTTATAGGATGCCCTGATGCATTATGGGTTGTTGCAGTAATGGTGCACTAGTGTAGGGCTAAAACGTTTTATGTATGCATGCTGTCAGAGCAAATCCCACACCTGCACAATTTAAAAGTTATGACAAGTTGCTAAACTGAAGCAAGTGGCACAGTGATACTTCTATACACACAAATAAACCTGAGCAGTTGGGATAGATTAGTGCTCACAGTGTATTTTTAAAGAAAGATACATTTTATCACAAAGATAGTTGACTAGGAATAACCGATGCTGATTGATGACCTGTATTAAGAACCAAATTGGTTTGATTTTATTTATTATTATCATTTATTGTCTATTGGTTTATTTTACGTCAATTAGTTGGGAACTTTAAAGATAACAGAATTTAATAACAGATAAAAACAGAAACCGCTCACTTTTACACGATTTTAACCTTAAGAACTGAAGTGAATGGCAGTAATTTTATGTCTTCATTTCTGTTAATCTATAGTCTGGTTGAAATATTTCCTGTGGCTCAGTGGTAAGGTTGGGGGTTCGATCCCAGGGGATTGCAAATACCTATGTATAGATGTAAAGGATCATGCAATGTAAGTCGCTTTGGATAAAAGTGTCTGCCAAATGCATAAATGTAAATGTAAATATTGACCTTTGAAGTCTTGCAATGTAGAGCATGGTCACATACAATATATTTGAATTTAATCCTCTACACATGACCTTTAAGTATGCATTTCCTATCAAACAAATGTGACATTGAGGTGCATTGAAGCGAATATAAGAATGCGGTGATTTGAGTCCATAGATGGCGCATATATGTGCTAAGAGCTTTATATTTTCTTATATTTGCATACTAAATATTACATGAGGAATCAGCCCAGATATTCCTGGGTTCTTTAGCTTCTTTAGCTGTAGAATTGTAGTTTAATGTTGAGCTTGAATGCATTGTAAATCGCTTTTGATGAGCTTTGTCAATGTAGGTCCTTAAGTCCTATTGCATACGGTATTTGTTCTGTTATGCATTTAGCTGACCTGTTTAGTTAATACCAGAAGCAAAGAATGAACAAAAGAAAAAGAGTAACATGATACTATTAGGTAATATGAAACGTTGACAGAGATTCAAAGGTTTTGCACCTCTTTGCCAAGCTGAGGTCAACATGTTTACAGTTACCATGGGGTGTTGAAGCCCAATGACGTTTAAGACCAGCATCGTGTTTAACACATGTGATTCAAATAAATGTCTTGAGGGAATAAAAATGCCTGTGAAGCCGTACCACAGACTGTTTGGTACCGTGTTTATAATCAAACACAGGACAGCATGTAGATGAACACGCCTGAAACAAATGTGGGGTTAAAAATAGTGATGGAAACCTTCTGAAATGTCATACTGTTCGATTGTGTGTCATTTTTCTTTGATGTCACTTGTAACCAAATCCTGCATTGCCTTTAAATCGCCTTTAAAAAAAATGATGGAGTTTGACATGTTTTGGTTGGCCATTGCAATGAGCTAGAATGCTTTTCCTGTGGAGCCAAGTGTTCTATTCTTGATCCAGCAAATAATGGTTTTTTTTTCAAATTAATATTTTTGTTTCCAAATACTCACTTATTTATCTTAAACATCATACAAATATAAAACAAATACTGTTATTTCAGTGTTCTCTTTCCCTTGTTTGAGCTAAAACAAGGCTGTCACACACAAGTGGTTTTTTATCCTTTCGCTTGTGTGTTTAATTTGCCCTTAACGGCACCAAATGTGACTGGAGCCTGAACTGCAATGTCAGGCATCATTAACTCTCTCAATAAGTATTAATTCATAGTTTGTCACACAGCTTGTTACGCCGAATAAAACGATTCCCTTTGCTGTCTTGCTGCTGGCACATGCGCTTGATTTACACGAAAACAAGCGTGTCCTTAACTCACTCTAATACAGAGCCCTTTCGTCCTTTAATGCCTCTCACAGACTAGTGCTCTTCTACTGCTAAGTTGCTAAAATAGATAGTGAGATAATATAAATTTTATATAAAACAAAAAGACAGACAGGAAGTTAACTTTGGGCCAGACGTGTGCGTATCATGAAACTCAATGAAAATGTATTATTTAATACATTTTCAGTACATTTCCATAATTTTTTGTTTTCTAAGGGTGCAAGGTGTATGTAAAATTATGAACACTACTGAATTATATATTTTGGCTTTCTCTCACATAAGAGCATCACAGACTAGCCTCTCAAAGTACACATTAGTTTACTACCAATCGCTAAAGCCCTTATTCTGCATGACAGTTATAAATTTGCCATTGCACAGAGCCAGTCAAGCTTCAGTGTAATTTACTCTTTAGTCTCTTCTGTCAAGTAGAATGTGCTCTCCCAGCAGGGCTGAAGTATGCTATCTGGCACAGACGCTCAGCAAGCTAGCGGAGAGGGGAAACCTGCAGCCCTCAGCCGCTCCAGTTAATGCGCCGTGATGTGAACTGAGCAGACAGGCGAGAGGAACCGGCCCCTCCGGTCATGCAAAATGCAAAAGGACTATGACTTTATTACAGTCTTCTAATGGTGACATAACAATCTGTTAGAGCACTTCGCCAAATCCTCCAGTGCCCCATTCGTCTCAAACATGGAAGGCAAAGGAGAAGCACTGTGTGTTGTGGCTGCCAAAAACACCTCTGTTAGGATCAATCTGAAATATATAGGCTATTTAGAAGTGCTAAAGCAAACGCATCATTAAAAGCATTCATTTTACCGTATTTACATATATATACCGATGAGTGATTTGAAGAGCAGAGTGGGTATGTTTTTTTGGATACAATATCTTTTTGTTTTAATTCTTTCACTATGACCTTAAACAAGTGGAAGGGTAGTGCATTTGTGCATGGTGCCAGAAAATTTGATCTTTGAACTTCCCACAGACCACTCATCCTAACAGAGGCCTAATGTTAATAGTCATGTTAATAGCAGCATGAATAGCCCATGACAGTTTGCATCACATGACTCTCTCCAGGGTGTGGGTTGGACGCTGAGGGGCTGTGCACACTGAAAGCTGGCAGGAGATATTCATTTTTACCTCAGGCCTCTGTCACCTCAGTTAGTCATTCGAGGTTAAATGTAGCCTGAGTGGTTGCATGATATTTGCAACACATGTGAATTTCAGCGGTCTTGGTGTGAAATGTTATTGAGATTTGTATGCAGCATATCTAATAGCATTTTATGCCATTGTACATTCCAGACGGGAATTATTGCAATATAGTGTAGCATTAATCCATTTATTGCTAACATGCAGTATTGTAATATTACATTCACTTTTAAATTTATGCATTTGGCAAATGCTTTTATCCAAAGTGTGCTTATCAGTTTGTGTGTTCCCTGACAATCGAACCCAACCTTTTGGTTGAGCTACAAGAACACTATTCCTAAAGGAGCTACAAGAACACTATTCCTAAAGGACTAATCCCACTTGTGATTTATTTTGTATTGGCTACTTATGTTGGCTACTTATATATGTGGTAGCAAAAATAAAATAAATATTTTAATTAAATAATATATATCACATATATCATATTTATTTATTTTTCAAACCGCATGTCTGATATCATATATCCACCCAGATTGAGCTCCTTTGTAAAATCCACAGCTGTCAATCACTTCATTGCTGTTTGCATGGTCTACACAAGTTTACATCACACATCTTGGTCTCAGACGACTCACTGAACTTGATGTGAAAAAGTTTGAATAAGTTGAAATAAATTTCACATTAAATAAATACACCAAATTGAAACAACACTTATGTTGTTATGTTAACCAGCTAAAAGCTCTGACTAATAGACTGCGCTAAAAATCTGCTGACAATGTATTTAGGGATATCTTGTCACACCCATAGGCGCCAGCTGGACCCTCGTCTACCATGTGTAGTCCAGCCTGATCAAACCCAATCAATAGACATCCATTAAGAGAGGATAGATTGTCATTGTAAACCCAGGCCTCTGTCAGGCACACAAACATGAATTTAATCCCACATATCTGTCTCCACTGAGCCACATCCATTAGCCTAGTATCAGTTTCTTCTATCTCCTGTTATTGATTGTTCCTAATATCTTTCACCAGATTTGTACAATAGTCTGAAAACATGAAGTCTTTGATGTATTAGGCAGGTTCGGAATTCCATTGGGGGATATAGAATTCTTACCCTGTGGGACAAAAGGTCATAGCATTTCATTTGTATTGTCCAAATTTGATGTAATCGATGATACAGCATGCCACAGAACAGTTAATCTCAGATTCCTAATGCATGTGTATTGAATGTGATTTTCCAAGTAAAACCAACCTAAATACAGGTATCTTTATTAAGATGTGCGCAACACGTTAAAGCTGTATTATTAAGCCAGAGTGGACAAACTGCATTTTGTACACACAAAGATGTTAAAAAACTACAATATATATGTAATGTACAACAATGATCAAATTAATTTGCATAAAAATACAAATGAAGAGTTTATTTCCAAAATGAGATCATTATTGGGCATTCTAATTAATATCAATCAAAATGCAGTTGGTTTGTTTTGATTTAAGTCATATTAACTAATAATAATAAAATACAGCTAACTATCACAATAAAACACAATGAAAACATGATAACATAATAAAACAAGTAATCTCATTTTTGAAACAAACTCTTCAAATATATTTGCTTTTAGTTGACCCTGGCAACATATAACATGCCTGGTCTTCACGTATAGATTTTTAAATCAGTAAGTTGTGAAAATCCGCTTCTCACAGTTCCTAAGTCTAATATGTATATGTTGTTATGTGCTGTGTCAATGACAGTGCATTTGAAGTATATATGAGACCATCTATAGGAGTATGACCCGCCATGCTTTACCAATTTAACCACAGGAACACTATCCCAAATGGGAATGGGGATAGGAATAACAAAAACATTATGGTCCAATTGAAAACATGTGCCCAATATGCAAACTCTTTCAAAAGCTGAGAGAGTTGAAGACAAGCATGATGTAAATGCAGTACAGCCTGAGGTAAACTTAACCAAACGCCTAAACCTGAATGTATAATATATGCCCTTTGTTGACCATATCTAGATCACATCAGTGATAGTTTGTATGGAACCCACAATGGATATTTGTGCAATCTCAGACAAATTCTATTTTCTTAAAAAAAAACGGTTTTAATGCTAGTAAAGATATAATTATTGACTTTCAAGCTCTTCTGTCAGGTCAGTATTTCTGAGAACACAGTACTGTATTGACAATTTAATTCAACAAAACTAGGTATGACAGTAAAAAATATTCATTGGAATAATGAATTGTCCCACTATGATTTTAATTAATGACTCATTCAGTGATTCATAGATTATTACAGAGTCCTTCAATCATTTAGTCAACAAGTTTGTTCAGATCAGACCTCACTCCCAAAACATTTCTGGATATTTGCTTTAGAGACATAATAAAAATTATGAGAATGTAAATATTGTACTTTGTTGTCAATTATAATATCTCACTTCCCTTCTTTTCTCATCATTCTAAAAGTGATATAAAACAATTTTATACAAAATTACAAACGAGATTGACCACTATCAAGGTTGACACACGCCATTGTCGAAACTATATTTAAACCAACATATCTAACTCTACTTATTCTTAATTAGGGAGGTAATATAAAAAAACACTTAAATCTAAAGACATGAATTATGTTTTCCACCAAAGTGGATATGAAAGTGTATAATCCATTGATTATATTAAAGCATATGTGTATAATGCCTTATAGGCCTACAAGTAGTTTTAATGCATTAATTATGCCTTGTAATTCACCTTATATTGCATTGTGACTCATTAATAATTGATACAGTTACAACACTTGCATTTTTAATTTGGTTATAATTCTTTACATTTGATGTATTACAACACACATTATGAACAATTGTAATGCATCATACCCTTTAATAACCCTTTACAGTGCATAAAGGGTTTAAGTAAAGTGTTTCCAAAATATTTTATCTAATGAAACTGTTGTAAACTGCTTACAATTTATTATTGTCGGGTCAGCAATTCACATCAACTATGCATATAGATAATGTTTGTGTTTTGAATTGGAAAAAGTTTTAATTGATCATTTAAAAGCAATTATATAAAACCAAGAATGCATCAACATTTAACATAATTATATGGCTATATAATGCTGTGTCAATACAAATTATATTTTTGATGGCTATGGGAAGATTACTATTAAAATAGATAAAGAGAGCAAATGGACACAATATACCATATAAACAATGTTATAATATTAACAAATCAGTGTGTCTTTACGTGCCTAATTTAATTACTTTTTTTAATGAACAATAATGATCTGTTAATTAAATATTGTTTGTTATTGTTGTTATTAAAGTTTTATTTAAAAAAAAGCTATTTTATGTGAGTGTCCAGACCTAGTCTACAGTATCTTTGTTCTGGCAGATCAATTGAGCATCTGAGCATAATTATGACTTTGCTGGGCGTGGTCAGCCTATTCTTTCACTATAGCCCAACACTGAATTACATGCAAATGTGCAAAAAATACACAAACTCATTTGAATGATTTGTGAGGAGGCCTATAGGTTCGGAATCCAGAGAAACTTTCTGTTTCGAAAAAGAGTAAGAAAAAAGTTGTTATCTTAAGAACGGGGTTCTAGGTTCTTAAATGGAATCTTTGAAATAATTTATTTTTGAATAATGTGCCTTCAGCATGTTAGCCTATACACGTTTTTTTAAATCAATGCAATAACTATAACCAGGTGAAGAAAACATTATATTTCCAACTTACTTTAAATATATATATTTAAAGCGTAAAATGTAAGTTTAACCAAAAACTTAAATGACATTAAGGAATATTTTAGTAGTTTAAAGAATTACAGACCCAACTGTTTTGCCTTGAGGCAATTTCACGTCAAAGCGCATGTTTTGGAATACAATTTATTCCAAAATTTCCCTTAAGACTTTAAGCAAATTTGTCCATATTAAAATGAATTAACTTCAGCGGCTATCTGCAAACCATGTCATGTGGCATTGAATCACCTCGTGTTGGGTCTTTGAGCTTTTCACTGTGTTATTTATGAAAAGGAGGACAAATGCTCCAGTTGTCTTTACAGGGGAATGAGGGTATTATTAAAGCAATCAAATGAATTCCTGGCAGACTAAGTGGTTGAATGCACAGGTTAACTGGGACTGGATCTTAAATGGTTGTGACAGGAAGGAGGCAGCCCACTGGCTTCACGCAGCGGAGCAAGTGACCCGAAGAGAGCGAATAACCCTTAACAAACTTACTTCGAAATATAAACGGGCCATAATTACACCTTTCTATTGTACATTTATTACATTTTTATTGTACCTTTTATTTTATTTTATATAACTCTTAAAAAACTGCACTGATAAATTAAGATGAACAATTGTATTTGATTCTGTTATAATTTATAGACGCTGTAAAAATCTAAAATCACTTTTTGATAAACCCAAAAAAGTTGAACATACAGCTGAACTGTTTATAAAACGAATGCCAAGTTATAAAAAGAAATGTTAATTTTGTTGGGCTAGTCCGCGTTTACATTAACGCGAACAAAAAATAAATCAAAGAATCCTGCATTAACATTCCTTAAAATTTGCAATATCGATATGTCAATAAAACTTCAAACAGGAATTATCACTTCTTATTAATGTTAGTTGGCCTAATATCGATTATTTGGTTTCTCTGACAGAGCAATAGCCTCCAGTTTGGGCTTTAAATCCGATGAGAAATTCATCTTAAAACCAAGAATTTCTCACGTAAGCCCCTTTAACCGTCAATTATTAGCCTATATTTGTATTTGTAAGCCTATCGGTTATTTTAATGTGCGCCAAGCTATGACATTTAGGCTAGAAAACGTTGAAGTTATTTTTTATTTTCATAAAAAGCAATGAAGCGGTCAGTCAGAGTCCAATATGCATCGGAAAAATTACGCATCTCGATCGAAAATACTGAAATAGTTACTTGAATTGGAAAGGTACAAGTATGAAGATGGGCTTCCAGGATACATCAAGGGAAAAGGCATAAAACATCCCTTCCATGCAACGTCGCCAACACTTTCTCTATATAAACTGGGTAACTGCAAAGTCTTTAGAGGATCAGGTGTCACGTCTTCAGGTGAACAGGATCCATCACAGTCCGTAGATAACTGCCGCTTCAACTTATTTCGACGGTTTTGAAACCATATTTTCACCTGCGTCTCTGTGAGTTGGAGGGAGTTAGCAAGACAGGTTCGCTCGGCGCTGCTGAGGTATTTTTTCATGTCAAATGTTGCTTCCAACTGAAAAATTTGTCTTTTGGAGAAAATTGTGCGCGTTTTCTTTTTTGGTAGTGGTTTGTTTTTTTTGACGCTTTTCTGTTCACCGTGATCCTCTACGATGTTCCTCAGGCTTTCCGTTTTGTGACACATGTCAAACAGTCTTTGCGCATCCTCTTGTTCAACTTCATTCCAGTTGAAAGCACATGCGATGACCGGCTGCACTGAAAAGTTTAGATATAACAACTGTTATCTATTAAGACAATGACACAAATAAATGTGAAATAGCCTACGTGACAAAAGTAATGCAAAATAGTGTGGTGCTGCTGCCTACCTGATTCGTCGGTACGTGGTGACCGATTCCTTCGGTCTTTGCTGCATCGATATGCGACATCTAGTGTAGCCTTCGATTTTGCGCAATTTATGTCAAATGCATCTTTATTAAGAATGTTGTCGATGGTAAATTTTAAAGAGGCCGGTCGGCATATCACGTTCTCTTTGCTCATACTTCCAAAACGGTTTCCTTTAGGCGGAGATTTGTCTCACGGGTTGCGTCTAGATCTCGAGTAACAAGACACCATGGTGCAGTACTGCGAGCTGTCTGGTAAATGGTCCTTAGTCGATGTAGCCTAATACTTTCATTCAGAGGTATTGCTATAATAGCTTTCATTGGCGCTGTGGAGGGCCAACTGAATGACGCCAAGATCACATGACGCGGAATACGCATAGTGGGATTGGACATCACCTTTTCTCTTTTCCAATTTTAGAAACATTTTGGTTTTTGGATAGTTTTGTTTCATTTATTCTGAAAAGGTAGGCTACGTTTTGCACATTTCGGTTGCCTGTCTTTTAAAGCTGCAGACGGCTTATATAGGCATTGTCTTTTAATATTTGAAAAACTGGGACAAACTGGGATTTGAGTGCTGGGACACTCGTGCTATTATGAGAATATATTGTGCAATTTAATATACAAGTCACACACTCCAATATTTCGTTGGACCGACTTTAGCTTTGATTACGGCACGTATCGCCGTAGTATCGTTTCGATAAGGTTCTGCAATGTCACAACATTTATTTCCGTCCAGAGTTGCATTCATTTTTCGCCAATTCTTGTGATGGAACAGGACCGTTACGGAAAGTCTTCTCCAGCACATCCCAAAGATTCTTCATGGGGTTAAGGTCTGGAGGCCAATACATGTGTGAAAATTGACGCATCTCATTAGTATGAAACTATTTAAGCCATTATAAGACGTTTCATATCATTATTGAATGAATACAATTTTAAAGTGCATTTCAAACTCATAGATCTGTCATATGCTTTACTGATGGAATTGCAAAAATACTAATATATTTTTAACACTTTACAAAGTTGCATTTGTTAACATTAAGCGTTAGATTTCATTTCTGTATTTGTTAATCTTTATTTTCAGTATTAACTAATATTTTTTAAAACATTGAACATGCACCACGAACTAACATGAACAATTTTATTTGCCATGCCGCATTACCTAACAATAAACAAGATTAATAAATGCTGACAGCTGTATTGCACATTGTTGGTTTCATGTTAATGCAGGGGTTCCCAAATTTTAGATCCGAGACATATTATATCTCAAGATCCTCTAGAAATAGGGAAAACACACACATTTTTTCCTGTTTAGTAGTTTTCTTATTATGAATTCATACGTTTAATTTTAATACATAATGGAAGGGCTTTATGATTATGTCAAAAAAATATAATAGTCCCCTTGATATTCTAATGTTGATTGGAAATTACATTTAAGTATGTTTGAAACTTCCTGCACGCTATAAACACACCACTTTTGGCTCCCACTGTCAAAACAAGCATTACAAACGTGTAAACCAATGAACAAGTGTCATTGTTAGTCATCACATTCTTCGGAAAAACACATGTATAGTAGTATAATGCAATGTAAGTAGCTTTGGATAAAAGCATGTGCCAAATGCGTAAATGTAAATTTCATTGGAGAAAAAAAAACATTTTCCAATGCTAACAAACACATGATTTTAAATAGTATTGGGGTCTAGAAAACAATCAAGCCCAGGGGCCCCATCCTCCGGCCCTGCGCATGGGTCAGAGTTTGCTTACAGGTGTGCACATTCTCCCGTCAAGTTTGTTCTTAAAAGATCACAACCTTTGCGTTGAAAGTGGCGTACGCACGTTTCCAGCCCCGTTTTGTGTGTACGCGAGTTTAATAAATGAAACCCCTGGGGCCTCATGTACAAAGACTTGCGTTGATTCCATACTAAAACATTGCGTATGGACATAGCGGTAAATGTGTGTATACGCACAAAAAAACTCACGCCAGACACAAAGTTTGCGAGGATAAACGCACATTCTCACGTTAATTTCACTGTTAGTACATCTGACCTTGATCATGAAAGCTGGCGTACGCAACGTTTTTGTGCATTCACAGCGTTGATACATGAGGCCCCAGGTCATTCAGTATATTCAGGTAGTCAGCTGACCTCATTCTTTGGGCACATAACGTTGCTGAACCTTGACCTGCAATCCAATGGGAGGCTCTTACCCATTTGCTGTGTTAAATTTTGGACGGCACTCCAAACTCTAAAACTCTTTTTTTTTTTACAGATTATGCCTTCTTTATTAAAACTGACGTAGCCTATTTGGTATGGGTGCTCTGTTTGTTTTATTATGTGGAATCATTGATACAGTTGCATGCACATAATTGGCTATTTTTGTATCTGCAACCCCCCAAAAATACAAAATTGGTTCACTGGTTTACAGAAAACATGGTCCTGAGATTTATTTTGCATTACTAAAACACTCTAAACATGCACACACCTGTAGTGTGGCCCAAAAGTTAAATAATAACTGTCAGGCAGTTTTTGTTGAGTACTTTTGCCAAAGTTTTATTTTAGATGAAAAACCAAACAAGCATAGCCTACATGAATAATTGACTAGAAATAGTTACGCCAATCTTGACAGAAAACTAAAATACAATCAAACTCAATTTAACTAGCAATGTAAATGGCTGTGGTATTAAATTAATACAGTACAATATGTGACTAAACAATAATATACAATGCAAAACAATTATATATTGCTAACTATCAAGAAATAATATATTCCTGCCTAAGACAAAGTTATGACCATAACCGTCACCATATGCACCCAGCCAGGCCACCCCTACCATTTCAAATTCAGTTTTTTTTTAATAATTTTGCACTGTTGCAAACCAATACAAGTACATTTTAGAACATTATTACAGAAAAATGCATTAACCTTTTTCAGGGTAAAAACTATAAAAAGAGTTTAAAATAGTTTAACTATAGTTTAATTTCAGTAACGTAACAATGCACAACTCGGAAGAATGGTGGTATGTGAGGAGCTGGAATGAAATGCAGTTGAAACTTGACTGATGGTCTGTGATTTCTATTTTCTGCAGTAAATATGGGTTCTATCAAATCACTGATCCTAAAAAGAGGGTGAATTAAGTTAAAATTATAAATAAAATGTATATTTGCTGTTGTTATGCCATACAATATTACAAAACACTGCATCATCAGTCATGCTGTTTTTACAAACCAGACGTCTTTTGGAGGAATGGTGTGTGACATCATTTTCTGTCTACCATTGAAAGGTTCCAGTGAATCCCTATAAGATATTCACCAAGATAATTTTTCAGCTGAAAGAAAGGATGGAGTAAATTATTTGATTTTAGTTGCAGGAGCCTTCAAGCTAAAACATATAGCCTACATTTGATTTACAAACAAAAAAAAGAAATGGGAATAAGGCATAGGGAATAAATATAATTGTGCAAGTAAATTCATTTCTATATTAACTTAAATCTAATTTTGAGATCAGGTTTGTTATTAAGTTACTCTCATTTTCACTTTTAGCACTTTACAAACAAAGTTGCTTTGTAAAGTTTGCTGTGATCATCCCTCACCTTGTTCAGTGTATCAGTCTGAGCCTCTTTGTCGCTACAGAAAAGTGTCTTTTTACTGGTACACAACATCGCAAATGTCAACGTCATCCTGGAAGGCTCTTAAATAAATATGGAGACGTTAAACATCACCGAATACACATTGCAGTATTTTGTTGTGAAGAAATCAGTTTATTAAGTCTCAGCAAATATGTAATAGATAAAAGATATGTACTTGTCTGAATAGAATAAGAGAGTGGAGTACTCGTCAAATGGCCTGCCAAAACACTGACACTGAAGGTATACTTTGTTCCCGACTTTAAACTATTAAAGGTCCAACTGGTTTCCTTTGTTTTGTTAACACCGTCTGCTTTCCAATAAACAGAGTAATATGTCACATTATAGTCTATATTTGAGGCTCCATCTGACAGTGCTGGAACTCCCCAGGTTAGAGTTATGGAAGTTTCATTAAGAACAGTGGCATTTATCCATGATGGTGGAGTAGGAGCTGCGAGTATAATCAGAGTTTATGTAATGTTTATTGATGAAATATGAATCTGATGAACAACACAAATCAGATGGATCAGTAGTCTAAAAACCGTACTGACAATATTACTTACTAGTATAGACTGATTTTTTAACAGATTCACTTTCCAATCCGGGTTTCTCTGAAAGGGTGGTGACCGCGACAGTGTAGTTTACTCCTGCTTTAAGCCTTGTGAAATTGTATTTTGTTTCAGTTATGCAATCATTTTCTTTTTTTAAGCCTGCTGCTTCAATGCTCACTGAAAATTTTTATAGGCTCCCTTTACTGTCCATTGGGCGAAAATGTATTGGTCAGATAGATCTAAATTCCCAAGTTCCACATTTTCTGGACCTGCATGCAAAGAATTCAAGGAAAGTATACAGTTTGCAAATGTAAAATGTAAATAACATTATATTTGGTTTGCTTAAGACATACGTTTAAAGGACAAAAAGGAAGTGGTATGATATTGATGTTTGTCTGTATAAAATCTCGGCATTCATTAATAGCCTCCTTATGAATCTTTCATATGTTACATATTATAGGACATTGCATCTATTTAGTCCTCTAAACTGGCTTAATATTACAAAATTCACTAGAATGCATAAAGTATATTTTTAAGACTAAACTCACGTGTGTATGCTTCAATTGTAACAGGTTCTCCAGATAATTTGTTGTTGTTTGTTAGTGCTTCCACACACAGACAATACTTTTCGCCAGGTGTTTCAACTGTAAAGTTGAAATGTTCGACTGTTGTGTAATGGCAGTTTCCCAGCTGACTGCAGTTTTCGCACTGGCTGCAACTGATGCCTGCACTTGCCTTGTTAAGACAAATGCGGTAACTTGTATGCATTCCTTCAGATTCATTCCAGTAAGCAGTTATGACTGTACGGTCATTATCGGCTGACGTTAGATTCTGAACATGTGAAGGGTCTGAAAAACATTCCAATAAAAGTCATTAACCTATTAAAAACATGGAACTGTAATGTTGATGTACTTCATATACAATATAAAGCAGAATGTTTCATGAGGCAACTTGAAATTGCTGACCATCTGCACTTACTGGTGAAAGTAGAAACGTTTGCCGACACACTTTCGGTAGTCTCATTCACTACAGCAGAAACAGTGAAGGTATACTCATTCCCCGGTTTAAGTTTACATATCACAGTTTCAGTTTCAGTTTTGTTGATTTTATTTGGCTTGTCCGCGCCTTTTATTAAGTAAAAATCACAGTTTCCAGAATGATTCCAGCTCAGTTCCACGCAAGTAGTAGTCACATTCGTTACTTTCAGGTTATAAACATCAGATGGGGCTGCAAGAGATCACAAATCTTCTCATTGATGTTGTAAAAGCACCTGCTTACTAAATAAATGTCAAATGCAGATAAAAACATATCCTCAAATCCTTATATAATTCCATTGGCTGCATTATCAAAACTAGATTTTTGTGCTTCAAAATAATGTACCATGTGATGCACTTAAAGACACCAGGTGCACTTACAGGTATAGAAAGTGATATTCTGAGGGTTGAGAAGCCTGCCACATTTCACAGGGTACACCTGGACATTGTATAGAGTTCCTGCCGTGAGGTTCACCAGTTGTTTGAACAGGTTTGTCTCATTAGTTGCTTTGTCCACCGTGACATTCACTATGTAGTGGCTAATGTTCCCTTGTCCTGGACTCCAGTCCACATAGCCCTCACTTTTGGTCACATTAGAAATGTTTATTTCGCCCAAAAAACGATCTACGGAGGGAAAGATGTTGTGTTATAATTGCACAACTATGGGCCAATCACATATAAAGCTTAATCCAACATTAATCTTTAAAATAAATTTGTTTTTAAAACTTCTAAAAAGATTTCCTATTATCTCAGACATCATTTGTCATTGACATTAAATTAGTTGTCTTACCATCATAACAGATGAATGGAAGACTTTCATTGCACTGTTTTTCCTTCCACATGCCAAAGCTGAGCAGGGCCACACAAGAATCCTCAATATATTTTTCAGCTTTGGTGTCGCATGTTTGTGTTTTATTAGAGGTGGTATTAACAGTGGGCAGTGGGGTGCTGTATAAAGTATGAGGAGTTGGATTGACCAAGGGCCCAGTTATATTTTCAAGCTCAGCAAGTGTCAAATTTAGGCAAGTAAGTATTTCCATCACTAGGGGGCACTGTTCCTCTGTGTTGTTCATTTTTGGTGCCTTGGTTGAGTTCATCGAGGTATTATTTGGAGTTAAAGGACATGTTTCTACCTTTGGTATAGGATGGCCAGGATACCAGTTCTGATATGTAACAGGGTCACCATTGGACCACCTGGACCACGGTATGGAGCCATTGAGGCTCCTGCGAAGCCCAACCCAGAAGTCCGAATTGAGGTTCTGCGAAAGATCGTGGATGTTTCTGCTAGTGAGGGTCGTCAGGTCTTTGAAACAGGCTTGACAGTACAGCCTGGCTTCATCCCATGTGGTGGCATTGGACTGGCGAAAATACTGCTCCTCTGCCCATATTACTGAGCCTGATGTGATCAATTTATAAGACGAGACATCATCATTTTAAATGCATTTTACCAAATGGTCACTATATTCTGTTTTTAAAAGCTTCACAACTGTTAATGTTTTACTGGCCACGCTTGTTAATGTACATCCAATGCAAATATCCGAGAAAAATTCATCATTCAGGTTGGGTTATGCAAACTTTAGGCGTATAAAGGAAGTCTTTTGAGGCTGTAAATGCAAATCATCAAGCATCCGATGCCGAAGCTTGAAATATGGGCTAGTGCTCTGGTAAAGATGCTTTCATGACAGAGGTTAAGATACATTAATAATCACACATCTGTGGTATTTTATATAAAACATGGAGACAAATTTTAGAACATGCTAAAGTAACGCATTCATGGTCATTGACCTATTACTGCTCAAGTTATTGAAGTCCCCTTGTAGTGATCACTTTGATCTCCAAAATAAGATTTCAATTATGTTTATGCTCTGAAATAGTTTGATTGTAACTATGCACATTTGCTTCATTTAATATATGCAGATGCATAAATATAAAAATGAGTCCCGCCTCCACCCAGTCACCCGCTCGGACTACAAGTGTCTGACGTGATTAGTTTTTAGAATAAATATACTCAGATTTGAATAATTCATTTGTCTTATGAATCTGCACATGGTTTGTCTTAAAGCATATTAAAACCAAAAAAAGCAAATCACAAGTGTCTTTAAATTAATAACCTTTACCTCTCATGAAATTTAAAGTAAACTATACAAATATGTAAAGCTGTTCTCTCAACATTTAAGTTAGAAATAAAGGTGAAGGCATCTGACAGTTTAGAAATTTACCGAGAAGTGCCAGCCACAGTATACGCATCCTATAATCCTCTTGATTTCACCAACCTCAGGTCACGACAGGAAAAGTACCTTGTTTTGAAATGACAAAAAAATATTTTAAGTTTTAATCATCAAAAAGAAAGGTTGATTTAGTTAATGTAACCTTAATAGAATCATTAATAGTCACTACACCTGGAACGTCTGCTTGTCCTTCGATCTTCCTGATTCTGAGGTGTGCTGTGTAACAGCTATCTATGCATTGCAAATTTGCATTGTACACCACAATATGCAAACAGCTGGCAGGTACGTCAAAATGTTTTCAAATAATTGCAAGCAGTATTGCAAGCAAACTATAGAGGGATTAGACAAAATAAACAATATCTATATAATTAAGGTGTAGGATGACCATTTTCCTCTAATACAGATGCTCATGCAAATTGAGTTCCCACCATCTGTCCCCTTTGGAAATTTCAGCCACCTCATCAATTTCTTGTACTAAACACGGCTGAACACAATTGGTTTTCGAACATTTTATAATCCTTGTTTTGTCATGCAACCTTGGCAATATACCAACAAGTCAAGAACGATTGTTGCTCCACAGTAGTAATATTTCACAAGTAATATTTACTTTTTCAGTTGGTGTTCATATATTCTATCCAACCCCTGTGCTCCTGGAAACCCTAGGTAAATAATCATAATCAAGCAAAGCTGAAGAAAAAATACATTTTTAATCTGATATTTTTACAATACAATTGCAGATGCCAAACAAAGGAATAAAAAGGATGTTCGATTTTGTGTAAAAGTAAATGCATCTTAAAAAAAGTCAACATAAAACCCCCAAATTTAACAATCATATGGAAAAATTTTAATAACCATAGAAAAATGAACTTTTTTTAGATGACAATAATAAGTGAAAAATGTGTTAAAAACATACAAATTCAATACAACTTTTTGCTACAAATTGTGGCAACTCAATACAAAAAAATACAAAAACAGGATAAACGCTCAACTGCAGAAGACATAAAAGTAGAAAACAGTCAGATGTGTGCACAGGAATGTAACTTTAGCATATATGATAAACAAGTCTCACATGACTAAATCAAAACAGTAAAAAAATATTTATTCGATATCACTTTTGACAAGCAGTTTCTTTCCAGCTCTCGGTTGAACGCAGGGCTGATCATGCTTTTTTTGAGACCTACAAGGAAAAGGAAAACAAATTAATTTGCCATGCAAAACCAGAAATGGTAACCAGTGGCTTATAACAAGAAAGAGAAACAGAATAATCAATTGACATCTTTGTGTATTGGTTTACTCAATTGGCAACTACCAAAATGGCTACCAAGAGTCATACCGTTTCATTCTGTATTTCTGCTGTTCTGCCTCTGGCATCACGTCCATCAATTCCAAACTATTGTTTATGGTCCTTAACATCTCGAAGCGTTCCTTGCCCCGAATCTAGGAAAAAATGTTGATTGAGTACAAATCCTTCCACTTTGTTCCAAGATACATGATACATACAACTGCATTGTTTTTATAAAACAATTATTTTGTTACTCACATGCAGAACATATACATCATCATCGCTACTGCTGTCATTCTTGATCTTCTTGGACGCAGAATGAGGTGTGGGAAGCGACTCTTTAAACTGATTCTGGCGTTCTGACGTGAAAAAGAGATGAAAAATAAATATGCAGTTTCTGTACACACAATGCATATTAATAACAACAACGTATTATTATTTAAAAACAAATAGTCCTAGGATACTATCCACGACGTGTTCAAAACAGGCCCACAAGTATTTTTTCCTTTTTAAAAGTGGTCAGTAAACAGAGGGGCTTAACCTTTAGAAAATGTTGACAGATAGACCTAAGGAGTCAACTTTACTTTCCGTTTTAAGGTAAGAAACGTTTAAATGTTATTTGTAAATATAATATCATAAATGTTATTTAAAGACATATTTATATTTAATTTGTAAAAAAAAGATCCTCAAAGATTCCTGTTGGATTTCATGGTGACTTTAAAGAAGCAACAATATAACATGTTTAGGAAGTTTCAACAAATATCATGTCTGTCAACCCATTCGGCTAACTTTCAGTCTGCTCATTTCAAATCACTTACTTCTCTTTGTCCCTGTAACTTTCTCCCCAGTAACGCTCTTAACATTCTCCTCTTCTGTTTTGCGATCACGGCCCGGGCAGGCACATATGCGAACTTCAAAACACTGCCGACCAAGAACCTGTCCGCTATTAACACAGAAAACAAACATTTGCCCTGGTCTCCAGTAACAGCACAACTATGAAAGGAGACAAACAAGGAGAGCAAAACAAAACGAGAAAATAAACGGAAGAAGTGGACTTACTCATACGTTTCCAATGTCATGATAGTTAAAATTGGCCGTCGGTTCATACCACCTATGCAACTGCTGTTGCACATATAATTCAGCAGCACAGTAGTTGCCGTGGAACCCAGCTGGAGAGATAACCAAAAACATCCAAACAATTAGATACATTTAAAGCAGTATAATCTATGTGAAAACCGCACAGCGTACCTTGACCTTTGACAGGTGTGGTCACAACCTACCTGTGGAGATACATGTGGCAGTGTCACGCTGTGTCTTTTGGTAAACAAATCCTTATGGTATTGGGCTCCTGGGTTGCCCTCCACACGGATGAGATGGTTACGCTGAGAAACGTCTGAGGAAAGAAAAACGGAGACTATCGAAATAGACACACTAGTGTGAATAGTGACTAGCGCGACAAGTCATTACCAAGTTGCGGACAATATTACATATAGCTTACAACTAGACTTTTGAAATAAAAAAACTGCATAATATTTATAATGCATTTCGCCATTATGAAATTTGGGAGCAAGATCTGTACCCAGTTTAAAATCAGTGAATCTAAAAAATGCAAGTACTACAGAAAAAAATCCTGAGGCTTTATACAGAGAATGAATTGTTTAAAACTACATTTACTTTACCAAATATTAAACCTTAAATGAGTAAATAAATTAATATATCCTCACTGTCAGACTGAAGATTCATATCTCCATTTTTATTCATTTACTTATACATAAATCATCACTAGTGGTCATGTTTGTCTGTGGGTTTACCAAATATTTAACCAATATAAAAGTGTGCAAAGACCTTGTCAACTTAGAAAACACTGTTTGACAACTATATAAAAAATGCAGTGTTTTTAATTCCTCTCCTATAAAGTGGCAGTTTTGAAGATACAAGCTTTTTGTCCGACAACAACAATATTATATTAAGTATTATATAACACCATTTATTATATTCAACACTGAATTAGGAACGTTCCGTGTACACCAACTTATTTGCAGTACAGAAGAGATACTAAATGATCCTGTCTTGGCCTTTTATAGTAAAAGTTTGAGTTAAGGGCATGCTGTCAAAAGGTAAAAGCAACAAGTTCCAAACCTCACTTAAACATATTTATAAAAATGTTGTGGAATCATAGTGCTGACCCTCATGTGTAAAGTAATGCACTTAAAATGAAAGGCAACAGAGTTAAAACAAAAACTAGAAACACACACCTTCATTGTTTTCTGCTACATTTTGGTGATGTGGACATCGGATCACCACCTCGGAAACATGTTCAGATTTTTTATAGATCGCTGTGGCTCTCAGCACAGCACCCTGAGGTGGTTCTCTCCCAACCAGCACGTCCACAGGGCAAGTTTTTGCAAGCTGACAGTACAGTTTATTCAGCTTGTGAGAATACTGTAGAGAAAAAGGATTTAAAAAGCAGAACTATTCTTATCTCTTAACATTAAAAAAATTAATTTAGGTGGTCATAAAGGACTGGATGAAGTGGTGTGTGAGAAACAACGTTGTAGCTTTTCAAAAAAAGTCAATTCGTTTATAATATAGCTTTCTTTCCTTAGTACTTCTATTTCCTCGTTGTTCCCTTTACCTCCAAAGCAGAAAAGTTTTCCCCAAAACCCACTATAAGGTGGTTTTACAGGGTGGGGGTCTTGAACCTTTCCTTGCAATACACGTGATGTAGCTATAGGACATGCCCGGTCATGCTATTTTCCAATTGTCATCCCACAACCTTATTGGGCGCCAAATGGTTGACTTGATATCCGCTCTCATTTCAAGTGAAACAAGACTTTCTGGTAAAGAATGAGGTCAAACTGGATCTTACTTTAGGTGTTGTCTAATTACAAAATTTACTTGTGGAACTACAAGAAAAGACTGAAGAACAAAACGCACGGTAAGAGAACGCAAGCTTCTTCAGAACTGAGCATTATTGAATGGATCGGTTTAAATCAGCATCTCATTTTAGTCATCTGGTCAGTCTTATCGATTTCTCTTGCTTATTGCTAAAGAAAAACGCAGTAGTTTTGTTATGAAAATATACTGATATACCTGGACGTATCGTTTTGTTCTAGAAGCTACTTGAATGAATGAATACCCAAAACATCTTCATTCAAGAACAATCCATTTTTTGCAATAATATTCTGCTCCACATTCTCTTTTTCAGATCCATTAATTTAATAAGAGGCATTTTTGTTTTTCTCACAACTCACAGTGGACGTTGCAGACTTTGCCGTGCTGGACTGATTGAAGCGTAGCTTGAAGTCATACTCTCCGGGATGGTCGGTTGTAGAGGGCACTACAGTGGAAGGAGGAGGTTGGTTATCCACAACTGGGGCCACACTAGCGGGTGCATCGGCGGTCTCATCGGTGCCCGTGAGAGGAAGGTCAAAATTCTCTGCAAAAGTGCCTTCGGGCAACGCCTGTAGTAATGCAGAGGGTTTCGATTTAGGTACAGGCGCCAGTTTTTATATTTCATTTTGTTCCTGGTTTGAGAAATGTCAATTATCATCAATAAGATTCATGTAGCTGTTAATGGCAAAGGAAAAAACTACTTACAGCACTGAGCCAAGCATCGCTGTTTGTACGAGGCAGCTCAATAAGCAGACTGTTTAATCCTCTAAGGAAGTGAAGACAGAGAGTATTGAAAAAACCTCTTGTGTACGTGTGAAGGTATATTTCTTAAAAGTAATGGTCTGAAACGAATAAGTTAACATGAAATTAAATGCAAAAAAAGACACATTATCCTGTTGTGTGATTCATACAAGTGTTTTAAATGTTTTGAAATGATGACACTTCACTATCCGTGCGTTTAAAACAGCTTGGACATACATGTCACTCCATATCTGCTCAAACTTGTCATCGCTTATGGCCAACACTGTTGGCTCTTTGTCGTTCATGGCTCTTGCTCCCTGCAGCCTGTTGAGGGACCACTAGGGTGCACTGGAGACTAGGGAACAGAAAAAAAACAGACACGTTTTTGAACGAAGTTGAAACGAAATACATCACAAAACAAGATTTCAAGTGCATGTCTAAACCGTCATTAATTGTGGAAAACACAACAAGGATCCTAAAAACTGAAATATTTCTATTGAAAGTTAGATCCATAAAGCATAATTAGGAGGACACGAAAATCCTACATTTCAGAATCTGTGCTAACCCACGGCCCGTGTTGGGTTAGAATCGAGATATCACACCATATTGAATTTGGGGGCTTTCCACAGTCACTCAACACCCAAACAAAGGAAGTCAGTAAACTTGACTTAGGCCATCCAGATGGGTTATCAAACAAACATGTGGTCGGAAACACATTACAGAAGATTGCCGAACTTATCCAAATAAACGATTATGTTACGAGTTTAACATTAGAAACAAAGGGCTGTATTTAAAGTAATCACTTCGCAGCAGGCCTTCATCTAATCAATAGGAAACGCCTTAACGCAAAACCTCGTCAGATAACCGGTTAGCTGGTAATTAAAAAACAACAACTTAATTATAAATCATATTGTTTGCTTATTTTTAATCACATTTTTCGTTGTTTTTAGATCATTCATTGAAAGACGAATTAAAACCCGCGTGCTCAATCACAAGTCTCCAAATGTCTCCGGACTTAATCCTAATATTCTTGAAGAAAATAAAACATTGACCGCATACACGTGTTTTTTCATTCAAGCTTAAATCCCGAATAATTGGGTACGTTTTTGTGTGCAAGTGTACAAAATATAATGTTTGAGTTTACACAACAACAACGTTTTCATAATCATACACAGTCAGCTTGCTCTTGAGCGTTAACTGACCGGCTTGGCAGGGTTGCCAGATCCTTCATAACGAGCCTAACGTCCCTAGTCCAAATAACATAATTCAAATAAAACGGTTTAAGATAACAGCTATATACAAAACCACCCCTATAAAAAAACCGGGGCAACGGTTACAGAGTAACCCAATTCCACTGGAAAGCCGCAGACTTGGCAACACAGACCGGCTCGCCCCGTTCCAATATGGCGGCCGACCTACGTATAGCGACCCATAGAAACAGATGCTAATGCGGCATCTAGTTTTGATATCTATGCGTCCCTCATTCACAAGATCGAAAAGTAGGGCGGTCACGTGTGTGCGATCACGTGACATACCGGAGGCGCATTATTTGAATTTACGATCAAAACAACATTTAAGCAGTTTTGTCTTAAAATGACAATTTGTGGAAACAATAAACGCTCTGTGTCACTGCAAGTGATACGTAAAGACTATCGTAAACGAAAGTGATATTAGATTTTGTTAACTTAACATTACAATATTTGGAGGTCAATATGTCACCCAAGCTTCTTTGATAGCTAAACATTTGCAATGAATTCCACAATTCCTCCAGCTGTGTTGTGAAGATTATGTCATCCTTTCATCTGCTGTTTTTATATAATTCATACTTACAGCTCTTGTGTACTTCGTTTATATACTTTAAAAAATCTGAGAATCTCCCAACGACTTTCATTGATAATGTTTAAAATATGCTTTACATCATATAAAGAAAAAATCATGGCATCATTTTTATGCTATAGCCTATATGTTTTATTCCAAATTAATCTGCATTATAAAATGTATATTAAATAGCCTATAAGCTAAGCATTCTGTGCTAATGTGGGTCTGTTCTGTATTTCATTGCAATTCTGTATATGTGATTGAAATTTTGCCTTGATGCTATGTTGTTTCTGAAGAGTAATATTATTGCATTTAAGAAATACAATTCATATTATTTGATTGTATTTTTTTTTAATTGGTTAAAGCAATTCCATCATCTGACTCGGATGACATTTATTTGACTATAAGATGGTCACACACCGCTTGAGAACATGGATGTCCGCCTCACGCTTTGGATCCGATGATCTTTCAATTAACCTACCTATTAATACACATCTAAAAAAGAGACGTTGGATACTTCGATTAATTGAAACCATTTCTGCAAGCGAACCACATTATATTGCAATATAATCAAAATGTAATTTCAACATCTAATGTGAAGTGAAAGTGACCTATTAGTCAGATATGGTGACCCATACCCGAAATGTGACCTCTGCTTTTAACCAATCCAGATTGTAGTGAACACACTCACAGCAAGTCATGAACACACATACACCCGGAGCAGTGGGCAGCTATCACTGCAGCGCCCGGGGAGCAAGTAGGGGTAAGGCGCCTTGCTCAAGGGCACCTCGGTCGTTACCTGCCGGCCCTGAGAATCGAACCGGCAACCTTCTGGTCACGAGTCTCTAACCATTAGGCTACGACTGCCCCTAAATGTCTACTCATCACAGAATCTGCATCATGAGAACACCTTCAATGGATCTTGTTTCTTTGGGTTTAGTGAGTGAGGCGCACATGACTCTGGCTGGGGCCCTTCGTTCAGCTGACAGGTGTCGGGTTCACCCGCTTTTCTAAGCCAAGAACATCAGAGGGAGTAAACTGAGAATAAAACAAGGGAGTGAAAGAAGGTGGTGTGAGCCGGGGGCGTGTTGACTTGCTGGGGGTGTGTAGTGGCCAGTAAGGCAGGGCTAATAAACAGAGAGAACGTCAGTAGACATTTTTCCATTGCGTCGCTGACTGTTTCTGTGTCGCAGCACGGATGAGACCCGTTACCCCCTGCTCGCAAATCTCAGCTTGAAAAAAGAGTCACACGCGTAAAGATATAAGTGGTACAGTCCACAATTGAGGACCACCTGTTGCCGGGAGGGATTCTTTTGGTGTGACATAGGAATGAATTGCAGAGGGGTATAGGCAGAGTTTGTGACCCCGCAGGCATGTGTTCTAAAATAGTTGGGGATACATGTGCTATGAAAAGCTGGACAATGGAGATCAAGTTGGCCGAGTTACACACTCTTAGATAAACCGTCAGTGTCCATCTGCAATGCTTGTCCCAGATGTGTAACTGATATTGTGAAAATCACATGCTCGAAAAACATACGCTCTAATAATACTTTTAGCCCCTAAGTGAGAATATACAAAATGGCACAAAACTCCATGTTTTTCCTTTCAACCTAAATGTTTGTGAATAGTGTGTCTGTTTGCTCTACTTTTAAGTTTAATTTGTATTATCTTTCGGTCTATGCAAAGAAAAACACAAAACCCATTATTTCTTCAACAGATTACCTTTAATGCAATGACACATAAGGTCAAGAAAATTGTGTGCACAAGCAAATCAGCCTTGTAGCACTGGACCTCATGGAAACAACCAGTCTTGCGACTCCTTTCGTGTTGATCTAAACCCCTCCCATCTGGCTCAGCCCAAACTTAAAAAATCACTGCTGGCCAAGAGTGAGCGAGCATGTGTTCTGATGTCCTTCTCTTCAAACCTATGTGTCATAGAGGAAATTTAAGATACTGGAGTTACAGAGAAAGGCCAACTACAGAACGTGCCAGGGGCTTTGGGGTTTTGTTTAACTTTATTTTCTAACATTTCTGTTAAAAGGACCAATTCGATTTCCAAACCAGTTATCTTGGAATATTATCTTTGGAACTTTACACTCGCTGGTGTGAGGCAGAACCAAGGACTCAGCGTCATGCCGCCTGGGTTTCAGCAGTTAGGAGGGGAGGTAATGACAAAAGATTATGATGCTATGTAATATATGCTTATAATATCAAAGTGTATTTTAATAAAATCATATAAGCTTTCCGTAATTAAAGCATAAAGAGCTTGTTCATATACTACTGTAATTCTATTTTTTCTATGCTTTTGTACGTGATAAAGTTGCTCTTTAAGATTGAAGTCTATAATGTGAGACTGAGATAATAATGTCAACATTGCACACAAAAATATGTAAATGGACACAAGTTCCAAGGTCAAATGTTTACCTTTAAATAACCCAGAAGTCACAGCATTGCATCATACATTCTTTTGAAAAAAATGAACCCTCTGATCACGACACTAAAAAGGCCACTTATTGTGCCGGTATGTCTAAAAATGTTCACTTTCCATGAAATCTGATCAAAATGAACACCTGAAATCAATGGACACAATCTATCCCTCGTGAAATTGTTTTAATGTATCATTACAAAACACAACTTAGCCCAAACGCAACACAATAGGGTCATAACACAACAAAACCCACAGAACTGTAATAATGTTAAAATCGGAATATTTTTGTAATGAACTGTTAAAACTAAATAGAATTAACAGCAAACATTTTTAACTTAATGTATATTGTCTTCATTTACAAAAGCTGTGTTTGTTAAAGAAATCAAGTGTATTTCTTAAACCACATTTTAATGTTTTAAAGAACTTCTGAACGCTATCACTTGAAAATAAGATATTAAGCCAATATAGATATTATTTCCAGTGTTATATGATAAAGAAAGTCTCATTGGTTTGAGAGGCACATTTTAAATCTCTCGTGGTTAGTCAGCAGATATAAACAGTACAAGAATTCGGGTTCTTCCCGCGCTCCTGTCTGTCAGTGAAAAGACAGGTGTGAGGTCTGTACTGCTAATTCAAAAGTTCACAATGCAAATGGCACATGAAGCACGAAGACAAGACTGAAACATTATACATAAATGAGCGGCAGACTGAACTTCTTTGTTATAATAAATTGCACGATATACTGATAATTGTTTATGTTTTGAATAGATTAAAAATCTTCCCGCTTCAACAGACATGTGATGTTGCAAGTGTAAACATTGATGTGTGTGTTGTGTGTTCACAGAGAATAACTGGAACTCTCGCGCTATCAGTGTTTACAGCTGCACTGGGTTCCCTTCAGTTTGGCTACAACATTGGAGTGATCAATGCTCCTCAGAAGGTAAGATTAGAAAAACGGATTAAATCTGTTTAGTCATAAAAAAAGGATGATAACAAACCTTTCATATATATTTTAGGCATACTATTATACAGCTAAAGCAAAGAAGTTTAATTAGATAAATCATTTAAAGTGATAGTTCACCCAAAAACTAAAATTCTGTCATCATTTACTCTCACTCTGGTCACTTCAAAGTCTTTATGACTTTCTTTCTTCTGCAAAACACAACAGAAGAAATGTTTAAAGAAAGTTGGTAACCGAACAGCACTGGCCCCCATTCACTTCTATTGTATAGACACAAGAGAGGGGCCTTATTATCAACATTCTTTAAAATATCTTCTTTTGTGTTCCGCAGAAGAAAGAAAGTCATACAGGTTTGAAATGACCAGAGTGTGAGTAAATGATGGCAGAATTAAAATTTTTGGGTGAACTATCACTTTGAAGCCTTTTCCTTATTTTGTCTATATGGTAAGAGACACAACTAAATAACTTATCAGGAGTATAGACCTTGTGAATTGGAAAAAAAACACTGTCAACTGTCATACTTTAACATGTTCTCTTCACATCCCCCAGTTATTTATTTAATTGTTATATATTAATTTCTCTGTAAATCCAGAAAAGATCAAACAGATATTTTATATATAAATGTCCTTATTCATAAACTAATTCATGTCCCCATCTCCAAAGTGCATCATTATACGCTGCTTTAGTGGGAAAACAATGGTGTTATAAAAGGTCTGTTCTTATAAAGTACAGTAAACCACATACATCTAATTCTAGCTCATGCTCTTAGAGTGTACGTGAGAGGGATATATTAGATGTGACATTTCCACAGATGGACCCAGAATAACTCACAGCTAATGCCTGTTATTGTTTCATCTACTTAAAGGTCAGAATTTAGGAATCACTTTGTTCTTTGGAGTTTTTTCAAAGGCACTTTCACAACTATGAATTATTTTTACGTTAGCACACATATACTACACGAGCATACAATCTCAAGTATATGCCAATGTTTTCTGTATTCTTTAATCCAAACCAGATTTCGTTTCCTTTCACAAATCTTGATCCAGATTACTTAATATATTTCCTTAACTGTTTACCTCATGGCAACCATTGTAGGTCTTTCAGGTTTTATTATATGTGTGTGGATGTTTGGTCCCCAAAGACACTATAGAATAGGCCTAACTGTGTCTATTAAAAATGTAAATCGAAAGCATAACATATTGATGTGGCATATTAATCTAAAGACATGCTAACAGTTTAACTGTATCATACAAGATTATTTTGAGTCATAATGTCTCATCATATTGCTCTCACCTCAGATCATTGAGCAGGAGTATAACTCAACATGGATGGAAAGATACTCAGAACCGATCCCTCCACAAACACTGACATCTCTGTGGTCACTCTCGGTGGCCATCTTCTCCATTGGGGGCATGTTGTCGTCCTTCTCTGTGGGAATCGTCTCAGAGTTTTTTGGCAGGTGAGTATTGCTAGAGAAGAGCAATGTCAAAAGATTGGAACAAACTAATAGGAGAGAGAGTTGGAAAATGGTAAAACACTGGACAGTATGGATTGTTGTTTAGATGAATTTATTTTGATGTAGTTCTTAGTTTGTCTGATATTTATCCAGAGTGACTTTCAAAACTTTTCTACAACTATGCTTTTTAGTGATAAGGGATCTTAATGGCTCTCCAGTGGCAACAGGTTGTAACAGTTGTGTAGGTTACAACCTGCCCTTAAGGTTTCATGGTCAGTTAAGGTCATGATCACGTCCCTTGTCATTGGGTAAAACCGGCCTTCAGAACATTCCAGAAAGGATTCCTGTAACTAGTAAAGGCAAGGTCATGAGTCCAATTCCCATTGGATACACAAACTAATACTTACTGCACTTTGGATAGTGTCATCTAAATACAAAAATAAAGTTTGCACACATGTCCTAGCCTACATTACTTATTAAGAAATATATTGTCAGGACAATGGATGTCAAAATTTAAACATTATAGTAGTTGAGAAATTCTATTATCAGTCTATTACAAACACTAAAATGTACTGTAGTTGACTTGTGTAGATGAAATGTTGTATGACTGGTGAACAACATATTATGTCTGAAACTGTTGCTAATTATTTCATTTTATATTCTGTTTAATATGATAGGAGAAAAGCAATGCTTATCAGTAACCTGCTTGCATTTATTGGTGGAGGCCTGATGGGGATGTCCAAAATCTGCCGATCATTTGAGATGACGATTTTAGGACGCTTCACCATTGGAGCATATTGTGGTAAGATTTCATCTTTCATATCGTAAACATCGATTTTTCTTAAATGAACAGTGCATCCAAAAAAACAATTCTGATACCCTTGAGTTATTTGGAAGATATTATTTGGGAGATATTTGGAAGAATGCTTGTAACCAAAAAGTTCTTGGCCACCATTGACTACCAAAATGACAAAGGTAGTTAAAAGTGCCCCAGAACGGTTTGCTTTCTTCAAAATATCTTCTTTGTGTTCAATAGAACAAAGAAATGTAATATGGTAGTGTTTCCAAAAACAAGCATTCTTCCAAATATCTTTCTCTGTGTACATCTAAACAACTAGATTGACACAGATTTGGAACAACTTGAGGGTAAGTAAATAATGACAGAATGTTTATTTTTGGGTGAACTTTCTTTAAAGAAACAGAGTATCTTAAATGTCACTTTTTAAAGGGGATATTAAAGCATTTTTTACATCATCTGTGATAATATGATTATTTGATGCTCTTCTCAGTTCTCACTTTGTATTTCTATTACTTTTGGAAATTAAACTAATACATTTTGTACTATGAGCAATTACAAAATATTTGAGTCAGTATTATGTTTCAGTAAAGTGAAGATTCCGTGCAATGGAAGGTCAAGAAGTGCATGACCTGGTTTTGTTGCTGTCATAATTTGATCACATAGTTATGTCGAGCATGCAAGGGTGCAGCAAACACCAGACAAGCCCCATCGTGTGGTGTCAGGCAAGCTTACACACTGCTGTAGTGTACACTACATGCTCAAATAGTAGATGATGTACTGGGTGTATCTGTTGCCATCCACTGTACTGCTTTTGCTTAATAAAGGCACATCAGTAATTGTGACAAAAGATGAATATCATTACATTTAAAGTAGTCAGACATAGGCTATGATTCAAATAATATTTACATACAGTATCTGCACACAAATGATGTAAGATTGCTTTTCCTAGCTGTTTTAACCATCATGGTCATAGGGTCAACGTCAGCACCCATGAAGTATAGTTCGCATAGGTGTCCTACAGTTATTAGAAGTGTAGTTTATCACATTATGTCCTGCTAAATTTGACTACCGGAAATTGTGAAACATGTTGTGTTATGCAATGCAGCTTTATTGCAACACTATAAAAGATCATGTTAACCCAACACACCCTACTATATTTTCTCATTAGGTTTAGCCTCAGGATTGGTGCCCATGTATGTGGGTGAAATTGCCCCGACCAGTCTTAGAGGAGCTCTGGGTACACTGCACCAGCTAGCCATTGTCACGGGCATTCTCATCGCACAGGTACACTATATTCATGTTCAAATTGTCACCTTCATCAATAACTAGCATCTATCATTGGATTTGCTACTATGTTTTACCTATTTCTCTGCAGATCTTAGGTCTTGAGTCTCTGTTAGGCAGTGAGAAATTGTGGCCTGTGCTCTTGGGTATTACCGTGCTCCCTACAGTCCTACAGATGGCACTGTTGCCTTTCTGTCCTGAGAGCCCACGATTCCTCTATATAGTCCGTTGCCAGGAGCACCATGCAAAGACTGGTGAGGTTCTGGGATGTCAAAACATTCAAATATTATCTTTTACTTTATGCTGTAATGTAACACAACTTGTGTGGCATTTTTCTTCTGTGGAAGACAAATGATATGTATGTGTGGCAGTCTCAGTTCACTTTAATTTGATGAAAAAAAGATATATTTTATGTTCCAAAGAAGGAAAAGGTCAGTTTTGGGTAAACTTATACTTTAAAGCACAAGCAACCCTAGTACTGTCTAGGGAATAGAACTGGTTAACCTTTAGCTAAACATTTGCAGCTTTTATAACATGTTCAACATGTTCTACCAAGAAAAATGTCAAGCCTTCCACATTACACCCCAGGCAATTCACAAATACCTTTTTAGTATGTATGTATTAAGTAAGAAACTTAATAAATAGAAATCCAACTTTTAGATAAACACATTTACATTTGTGGGTTGGCCCTAACAAGTATAGACAAACACAGACAGAGATCAATAAACAGTTTAAGCTGTTTTTGTTTCCCTTTTTCAGCTGTACGGCGTCTTACTGGGCGTCTGGAGGTCAGTGATCACCTGGCTGAGATGAAGGAGGAGAAGAGGAGGATGGACATGGAGAGGAAGGTGTCTATAGCTGAGCTATTCCGCTCTCCTCTCTACAGGCAGCCCATCATCATCTCCATCCTGCTACAGCTCTCCCAGCAGCTGTCTGGAATTAATGCTGTCAGTATACTGCACTTAGTTTTCAGCCGAGAAAATAAAAATACCTTTAAAGATGCTTAATGTAAAAGAAGAAGATGAGACTTTTACTTTGATTCGGAAACTGAATGCAACTTTCTCACAGGACTTAAAGGGACAGTTCTCCAAAAATAAAACTTCAGTCATCATTCATTTACCGTCAAGTTGTTCCAAATCTGTTTAAATTGATTTGTTCTGATGAACACAGAGAATGATATTTGGAAAAATGCTTGTAACAGTTCTTGGCCACCATTGCCTACATTAGTAGGAAAAAATGCAATGGTAGTCAAAAGTGCCCCGGAACTGTTTGCTGTACAACATTCTTCAAAATATCTTCCTTTGTTTTCAACAGAACAAACACATTTATAAAGCAAATGTTCCTACTATGGTAGTCAAAGGTGGCCAAGAACTGTTTGGTTTCAAGCATTCTTCCAAACATCTTTCTCAAAACAGACTTTCATTTTTGGGTGAACTGTTCCTTTAAGCGACCACCTTTTCCTGGTCTAAAAATGATTGAATAGAAATGTTATTAGGCTACCTTGTAAACCTCTGTCAGAAAAGTTTTTGCCAAATGTTTGATCTGGTAATTCAGCACTGCAATTATTTATCACTATTATAGGAAATATACACTTTTGATACATTTCTAGTTTATAGCAGTAAAAATGGGATTTAACATATAGGTGCCTTAACAATGATACTCACTTATACTTTGTTTTCGGTTTTGAATTTCTCAGATCTTCTATTATTCTACTGACATCTTCAAGAACGCTGGGGTTGCGAGTCCAGTATATGCCACCATTGGGGCTGGAGTTGTCAACTGTGCCTTCACTGTGGTCTCAGTATGTAAAAACAGATAACATGATTTATATTATATTCATTTATTTAACTATTTTATGTCATTATGAAGCAAAAATCCAACAGTATCTAGATTAAGATAAAAATTACATTTACGATAATAATTACTGACCTCTCTGTCACTTGCTTGTCCAATCCACAGCTTTTCCTAGTGGAGAAGATGGGTCGTCGGACACTGCACATGATAGGGCTTGCAGGAATGTGTCTCTGTGCCATCATCATGACAATAGCCCTTGCATTACTGGTCAGTCCTGCAATGTTTTCAAATGGAAATTACGGATCGCTTACATTAAACATTGTTTTTTCTTCATAAAAGTTTCTATTTCATCAATATTTTTCTTATATTCACAATCAGAAGACTCATCAAGAAATGTATGTGCTTATTTTTGCTAACCTAGAGAGGGTACTTGACCTTTTACTAAACTGATGAGAAATGATTAGACCTAAATTTGGAAGATGACATATTTGTGTTTAAATCATTGCTTTGTAGCCCTATTAAAACTATATTATTCTATAATTTTTTAATTGCAAAAACTAAACCCCAACACTTAGTACTTCATCTTAGATAACATAACTTTTTGTTTCCTTCAGAAAATTACATTTGACTAATAATTATCTTTACATACTCTTTGTCTTCCTTGTTCTCACTATCAACATTTAATGTTTTCATTTTTGTGTGCATTGACAGGAAACTGTGCCTTCAATGAGCTACATTAGCATGATGGCCATTTTTGGTTTCGTAGCTTTCTTCGAAGTGGGTCCAGGACCTATACCATGGTTCTTTGTGGCTGAACTCTTCTCACAAGGACCTAGACCTGCAGCCATGGCAGTGGCCGGCTGCTCCAATTGGACAGCCAACTTTATCATTGGCATGGGGTTCCAGTATGTCGCTGTACGTACAAAGGAAACAGTGTATTTAATTTTATGGTTTCATTGTTGGTTCATGTTGAATCGATTTTACTTAACACAGCCTATTTTTACTGCAGAATTTAACTGGCCCGTACGTATTCCTCATCTTTGCCACGTTCCTCCTCTTCTTTCTACTCTTCACATTCTTCCGGGTTCCCGAGACACGAGGCAAGACTTTTGACCAGATCTCAGCCACCTTCCACCGCCATCCACAAGACATGATGGATATGGATTTGGGTATGGAACAAGGGAAGCACAGTACAGAGTTGGACTACCTAGGATCTGATGTGACAGAGAACTGAAGCCTGAGCGTGAAGGAGATGGTGGATGGGGGCCAGCACTGACCTTTCATGGGGCCTAAGAAAGGATACAGGAAAGTTGATGCATACCAATAAGAGAAGAGTTCACATTCAGAAGAGTTTGGATATTGGCCATTATGGAGAGAAAGATGGTTACTGGTCCTGGGAGAAAGTGCAATGGTGTTTGAAAAGGAGCAAGAGACTTGAGATTTGGATTCCTGCACTTTATCTGCACAAAGGTTTATGTAAACACAAAGCCAATAAGTAGCACAATTTTTGATTTCATTAAAATTAGTAAGCTTGGACATCAGAGGTTTCGGAAGGAAAGGAACAATATTTTAGTTCGAACTTTTCATTATCAGAATAATTATATATTTAGCAGAGACACTCTAATATTTATAAAAACAAAAAACTATCAACCATCAACTACAAACTGTAAAATGTTTTTAAGGATGAAATGCTTTGGTTAATAGTTTTTGCATAAAGCCAAGATTACATTTTAAGATCAAAAAGACAGATTTAAACAGGATTATGCTGCCTTCAAGTGCTCTCAGAAATTCGATAATTGCCACTTCAAACCAGAATGTAAGGTCTCAATTTTAGTAACATTAAAAGTATATAGGAACATTAATGTTCCTAATGATTTAGTAGCATTAAAACAGAAGTATCTGCAAACATTAAAAGAGCACAGTTTCATAAATTATTTTCGGGTTGAAGTGGGAATTCTCAAATTTCCTAGAGCACGTGAAGGCAGCATTAGATCTATAAGATCTTGGAGTATAATACTCCAAGAAACTGTTAAATGTATATAAAGCTTAATTTATAGTCACTCCATTTCCTAGAAGATTAGAAATGTGTTAAAGCGTGTGCCGTTTGACAAGAGAAAAAAATGACAAAACAGGTGAACTTTTAATCATGTTGTGATTTGTTTGGTTTGTGTTCTTTGTTGTTCTAAGGTGTGTGTGAGGAGTGTATCTTTAAAATGTGTTTATTTATATGATGGAATTAAACAAGCTGTTGAAAGAATTCATAAAGAATTTCATCAGTTTGACTGTAGAAAAGTGATCCAATCAAAGTCACATTTAGCTTGTCCTGAATATCGCCGCTGTCCTTTGAAAAACCTTGTATCTCCATATTTAGATATTTTTATTTTTTTGCCATATATCTAACCAATAAAAAGTATTAAAAATAAAGGTATTTAAAAGTGCTTGTCAACTTTGACAACCCCGCATGAAGTGTTTTTCCCATTTCCTGAAAAACAGCAAATTTGGACATGAGGTTTCAGTAGGACAGTTACGATATGCTACTCTTACAGTTTGAAGATGCCAAATTATTAACGTGAAAATCTAGGTCAAAATACTGTCAACCATAACATGCAATCACATACGGAATCCATTCAAAAGATTAAGAGTCAAATGGCTTTGCAAGTACTTTATTTACTCACTTTACCAACATTGCACATAATCCCAATCAAAAAAGTACATGTAAGAAGGAAAAGAAAGACAAAAGTTTGAACAATTTTCAATTTTGATTGGATGTAATTTTCCCCTTTTGTATTTGATTATAAGTAAGAGAAGAGCCTGTGCAGTATTGGATAGCATTTCCTCTCATTGATGAACTTAAAGTAGCCAAACTGGTCATGTTTTCTCGACTGCTCACCGCCCATAGTACACAACAAAACTATAAAGGGGGAATACTATAAATATAATAATAGGGCTTTTGGAGCAGGTTTCTTTTTTGCAATTTTATTTTAATGGCTAAACATGCATCAGCACAACCCTCCCTTCCCTACCAGCCCTCTTTTGCTCCATGACAGACGAAGGTTCCATACCACAGGGGGAGAATCAGGTGCAGGGAGAGACAAGGATGTAGAAGTGAGGAGCAAGTTGTTTGGACAAATGGTTGAATGTTTGATGAGACAGGCGAGGTCTTACCCCCCAAACTAACCCACCCAGGAACCTATACAGGAACACAGGGAGAACAAGGGAGACGTGAAGGGGACAGAAAGAGAGGGATAGGCAACAAAGTAATGGGTGAGACGAGAACAAAATAATTATTTTAAAACATTCAGAAACCTTAAACTGAGGTGAATTGGGACACTCGTCGCAATATCAAAAAGGAGCCTTAATTCACCCCAAGAACATTAAGATACACAACAAAGGCATTTCAATCAGTTTGATTAACTGGGAAACAAATTAATGCAAATTAAAACCAATAAAACGTTTTAAACGCCACTGAAATAAAAATTGGACAAAGCCTTTTAGAAAACATTGCCTGTTGCTTAATTTGGCTTGGGGTCAGCAGAGAACATCTGATGCGTTTTAGCTTGATGGCTGAAACTATACCACTTTCAAAACACAGCACCAGTTTAGCTCATGAAGTCCCACCTCTTGCTGGGGTCAAATGATTCCTTCCAGGTCACAGAAATCATTCTGTGCTCTTGGCAGCTGTAGGGGCAGGTGCCTAAAATGAGAAACAGTTGTTAGTATACCTGTACATGAGGTCCAACAATGTTTAAGCTGATATTTTTGCCTGTATGTGCAGGCTCTGATGTGCCGACCAAAAGTACATTGAAGGAAATCTTTTTTAGGCTGCCTGGCTTGATATTGTGTTTTCCTCTGCCTCAAGTTTTTTTTTTTTGAGCTCAACAAAATATGCACTTCACCATCAACATCTCAAAGCAGAAACAATCACAGCATTCCTCACCTCAGTTTTTTTAGGGGATTGTTTTGGAGATGTTTCAGAAGAAGGCTTAGATGCCCCATCGGGGGAAGCATCAGATGTTTTTTCAGGTTCATCTTCATCCTATAAAGAAAAGCAATTGATATCCACAAGCAATTTGATAGTGGGCTTACACAACAGAGTTTACCACCAAAATAAATAAAATGTTGTAATGCTCTACCATTTCATCTGAGAAAATGATGCAAACAAGTTTGTATCCATTTAAAACAACAAAAACACACCAAGATATCACTTCAAAGTCAGGCAGTAAGGATAAGGCTAATGGAAGGAATTTAACAACACTGCTTCAGTCCTCTCTGAAAATGATTTTCTGAAAATGGACTCACTTTAGATGCACCGGATTCCGATTTCCTCTGTCTGCGTCGCCCGATCTGTCTGCGGGGTTTCTGTGGTTGTCCTTCAACCTGCTCCCCATCGGTCTGGCCTTCTTTAGAGGGTGACTCCAGCTCTTCCGCAGGGGCCGTGGCCTCTCCAGAGGGTGGACGAGGACGGAATGGCCTGAACACAAATTCATTTCAAAATTTAAAATAGGGGGAAATATTTTAATAATCTTTGGGTGGGTTGCACAAACCAGGATTAAAGCAAACAGAGTTTAGAGCTAATCTAGGGTTTGTTGATCCTAGTTTTATTTTCATTCAAATTGCATTGCACCACTTAATTTTAAACCGAGATTAACACTCGTAGATTAAAACTAACCTGTATTTAAACCGTCGTATAAGATACATTTTGTCCGCCATGATGGATTTGACGGTGTAACTAAACAGCAACAGTGTCGCACTGTTATGTAAAAAGGAAATAAACCACTCGTGCACGTAAAATAAATTATTTTTGCTATTTAAAATTTACCCCGGGGTCATCCGATCGGTCGTGTTCTGGGGCTGCTTGCGGCAGCACCGCCAGCTGAGGTGCGCCTGTTCGGGACTGGATCACAATTTAGACAGGGTGCCCACAATACCGGTGTCCCTGGTCACTTGTGCCGCTAAAATAACTACAAAGCTCAGGATGTTGGACTTTTCTGTTTAATCACAGATGTTGTGCTTGTATGTACTGGATAAGAAAGCAGAGCATCTTTAACTTGACGCTTTACAGCCGACCAACCAGTTTATCAAACCGCCGTGCCCTCACTTGTGCCGAGATGTTTTATTTATTTCCATTTCTATTTTCAATAAACACATCACTGAAGCATGACATGACGCTTATGTATCGGTTTCTGATCATTTTCCTGAACATTTTATTATAGATGTTTTTTTTATCATTTAAACCCTTACAAGTTGATCCCTAACAGAGATAAATCAGACTTAAAAATAATGTAGCAACAAAATTAAAGTTAATCTAGGTTTACTGTCAAATTAAAACCTGGATCAAATGGTACCTTAAATATAAACCGGATTATTTTTAAACAAGGTTTACAGTTTAGTGCAACAGAATTATTAAATAAACCTTGATTTAATCTAGATTTAAGGCTAATCCTTGTTGGTGCATCCCACCCTTTAACATCAGTACAAATACGTATACAAATAAATTTATACACAGCTCTTCCATCCAAATGTCAGACTTCCATAAAAACTAGATAAAATTACAGGCCTAATTTTAAAATTGAAAAAAACATTTAGAAGCTACAAATAAATGTAAATATTTTTAGCTTGCTTTTTAAATAAACATAAGTACATTAGAAACCCAAAGGCTTTCTGGATGATGAAGGCAAGCAATTGACAACATATTAACCTTCGAAATCGAGGTCTGAACCTGCGTGGTGGAGGCCTCTGCTGGGCATCTTCTCCCTCTACATTTCTGTCTCCTGCTTCTCCCTAGAGCAGCCACAAACACAAAAAACCTACTGACCGACTGCATACAGAAATCATCAAATGAGCAGAACAATGTACGCTTAAAATCATTATTTAGCGGATATTTCAGCAAAGAAACAATTTCCCCATGTTTTACTCGCCCTCAAGGCATCCTAAATGAATATGACTTTACGTGGTAATACTACTCTTGACTGCATTATTCTTCAAGCGAGTTAGGATGCCTTGGGTGAGTAAAACGTGGTGAAATTTTGTTTCTTGGCTGAAATATCCCTTTAAAAACATTCAACACACCATTCAACACTCAAACCATTTCTCCATCCAATGACCTTACCTCGCCTTGTGGCAAAACGGGTCTTCTGCGTGGTCGCTGGCGTCGTGGGCGAGGCTGAGGTTCTCCTCTCTCCTCATTGCCTTCTCCCTCTGATGTGGGACCAGCAGAATCCCCAGCAGCTTTTGAATCTCCCTCACCAGGGCGTGCGTTCCGTGGATAAAACCGTCTACGGAACCGGCGTTTATTTGGGGCATATCGGCTGCCTTTGACAGGTACACCACCTGGACCGGTCACATTGGCTGCCTCAGAACCCTGAAACAGCGGTGACGTTTTAAGAGACAATAATCTACTTTGATATGGTAGTTTTAGTGCTGCTTACCTTAGTGGCTTCAACCACGTCAAACTCCACCACCTCACCATCCCCCACACTTCTGAGGAACTTTCTTGGGTTATTCTTTTTTATTGCAGTCTGCAATAAGACATACAAATATAACCGAACTATTTCCAGCATGTGGATGTAGACTGTAACATTCTAACAGCACTAGTTAGAATAGATGGATTAATTTACAGAATGCAATAATTATGTTTTTGTATATTTAAGGTTAAAACAAATATGGCTGATTTGCGTGGCTGGCTATGCTTTGTTAACAGTGAACTGAAATGGAGATATATTTACAAATTTGGTTGTAAATGAATTACCTGATGAACAAAAACATCTTCTTTGGTGTCATTTCTGTGGGGGAAAGGACAACAGTGAACATTTATCTAAACAGATTTCATAAATCAACAGTATATTTAAAAAAGTGCTTTAAAAGTGACAAAGACCTATCAGAAAATGTATATTTTTAGTATTTCATTGAATTTGGAAATTAAGTTTAAGTTTTGTAAAACTAGAAGAGGAAAATGTATAGAAATGTCAAATGTATAACCATTATTTCTGGGTCACTAATCAAATGTAAGCAAATTTATGATGACCATGTTTTCTTTGCCACAAAACAGCAGGGCCCTTATTCTTGAAGCCTCTAAGAATCCAATAAGAAAGCTCGTAATTTAGCTTATAGGCCCCATTGGATAGAAACCAAAATGTTTAAGTGCTAAAATCGGTTCCCGGGTGCACCTAGCAACTCAGAAAATGTGAAAGAACCCAGTAACTTTATTTTTGTGAGCCTTTTTCCTGCAAGCGAGAGATCAAGCAGATCAGATTTCGCTCCTCTTGTGACATAGGAAGAGGTTCTTATTATAATATTACCACCCATTAATCTGCATGTTTACGCACGGCATGGCCATAACATGCACTATACCAGTGTTTCCTAACTCTAGTCCTCAGGGCACACATCCCAGAATGTTTTAAATGTCTCCCTAATTAACACACCAACAAGCTGATAATTGAATCAGGTGTGTTGAATCAGGTTGAATCTAAAACATTCTGGGAAGTGTGCCCAAAGGACCTGCATTGGGTTGTGTCAACACTCCGGACGGGAGAAGGGTGGGGTGCACAGTAACTCATTAGGATTTAAGGAGAACGGGTTGCTGTGAGTATAGGTGTTTTTGACAAGGCAAAAAGTGTGTTTTTTACACAACCATTGAGTCTATTTAAGCAAAATATGTTACAGACATTTCACGAAGACCCTAATAAATCATGCCAACTTGTTGAAAATGTTCATCCAAAGAGCCCTTTAAAAACTTAAACTTAAAAGCAATCCAGGACCAATTGGAGAGCAACGAAAACTTTTATCTTAGTAAGGACGTGGGGATTACCAAATTTTAAGAGTTCTTTTAAGTATATACCATGCTGTTAGTTAGATATATATATAGATAGATAGATAGATAGATAGATAGATAGATAGATAGATAGATAGATAGAACTAACAGAATGGTAAGTAGAAATAAAGAATAATGTCATACTAAACGTATTTGATAAGAAAATGCAGCAACACGATGTTCGTAAAGTGCTGTAATTGTTCGTTTGATCACTTTGCTTACACAGAACCAAATCACCTCTGCTGAAAAGTTGCCTTTTTCCTATTTTCGATTTCTGCCCTGTTTCGAGAGCTCGACTTGATTTTGTCAAGTGGTTGATGTCCTCAGGACAAATTTTGTTGACCTAAGGACAACATTTTTATAAATAAAACCTAAACCCACATCAAACCCCAACCCTACCCATAACTTGCCCCTAAAAGCAGAGGGTATTGCTAAGTGAAAAACAATGGTCTAGAAGCACCTAATCTTGGTTGGAAGATTAAATTTAAAATAAACTGTAAACTTATTTCTGAAATCTGATTGGTTGATTTAAATGTTGTCCCAGGCATTTCTTTTCCCTCTTTGCGTTTTGAGTTTTCTCTGCTGCTTAAGAAAATCTTAAGACTCTAAAAAGTCATCCTCGCTACCAATTTTGGACCTTAAGAGCTGTTTTAAGGGTAATGATGCTTGATTCATTACTTTTTCTTTACTAGGATCTGTTATATAATTTAAAGGGGAAATGCCCACATTTCTAAGAATATTCTCAGTGCAAAGAGATTTCATGAATACGGGTCCCAGATTAATTTACAAAAAGTATCTTCTCAAACGCAACCACTATTCCATAATGAAATTTGATCATTTATCGTTAACATTAGTTGGTAAAACAAAAAGTGGACATTCCAAAGACAGTCTGGAACTTAAAGGGCGAGGAGACCGATCAGAAAACAAACCTGTTGATGAAGCCGTATCCGTTGCGCACATTGAACCATTTCACAGTCCCCTGCACTGCCGTCGCTGAAATGGAAAGAAAAATATTACAAACAACATCCGTTGAGATCACACACGCACACAAAACAAACACGATCAGATTTTTCAATATGCCAATCATAAAAATGCCAATCGCCCGGTGAAAGCGACATATTTGTACACTGTGGAGGCCCTGCGTGTGAATTATTAACCATAAACTTTGAAACCGTCAAGCAGGACGCCGCTTGTTATCACAAATTCATGAAACAAAAGGAACGAAATGGAGACGAAAATTTTAAAGACCTATAAAAAAAGACTTTGTATTGTATATCTATGCGCAAATATGGACCACTAATTATAAATGAAGGATAATGTAAAGCTTTTACCTAACGATATGCAGCACACCTGCAGTGAAATCCCTCCCACCTAAAGCACATGGTGACAGAGCGCAAAAATGTGGGTCATGTTGAACGCACTTTCACGGATAATTAGCCAAACACAGGTCTGGTTCTTATATGAACAGCTTCGTTCACAGTTTTAGATCCTAGCAGATTCTTTATTTTGTCATAGAAACATAAATCCAAGCAGCAGACAACCGGTTCGACATAAGGAGTAAACGAAGAACGCGTTAACCGAATAATTAAGTCATCAAAGGTTTGGGAAACAGAGATTGTGACCACAAACACTTAATCGGGGTACGATACTCAATTATACACTTTATTGCTACCAAGTAGCAGACACGTGGAAGTTGACACTAAAATAAGTTTCTTTTCACTCCAAAAATGAAACCATGATCTGAAAACGACATTGGTATGTGGTGCATCAAAAACATTTTAGAAAATATATGCTGGCGCATAAAGAACATATAAAAAACCTGTAAAGTGAAAAGCATTCAAACTAATATGTTAGAACTCCCATGTCTGTTTAATGTCCATCGAAGCTCGTTACATATACAGATTTGTTAACCAAACAAACTGTGTGAGCTAAATAAATATCTCTTCTTCAGGGAAGTCAATGATTTCCTACCGATAATCTTTCTCTCAGGTTGAGGTTCTTCAGGCGGTGCTTCGCTCTGCGCCTCTGTGTCGCTCATTTTCTCAATCTTGATTTTAACCCCCTCCCTCCAACTCGCTAATCTTTTACTCCAGTGGCCAACTCAAACTTTTTATCCCGATTGCCTGTCAGGAAGGATCGACTGAGCTTCGATTTAATTGGTGTTCGAGCGACCAATCCCTGAGTCCCGTCTTCATACTCGCGTGATCAATTGGGAATGCCTCGCGCGAAAACTAACCAAACCAAACCAAACCAATCTATAATGTTGACAACGAAATGAGATAAGTAGCCTAAGATATAGTTCACTTTACACCATATATTCATTTAAAATGATGAAAAACTGATTATTATATTATTTGGTATTTTTTGTTACCATGGTCTGACTATAGTAATCTTATAGTTCAATCATCAGGTGTAGTCGTAAAACAAATGGCAACCAATCCGCCAAAAACATGGTTACTTTTACTATAACAAAACAATAATTAAAGGAATAATAAGTCGTGTTGTGTGAACATATAAAAACTTGGCTAAGTCGCATACAAAAGTCTCCTTGATTTTAAGGTGCTTAATAGATGAAATTTGTTGTGCCTGGTTGTGGCTCCTTTTTACCCCATTACCTCGCGCAAGCGCCTATACACATAGGTCACTAGATTCAAGTTTCACTTTACTATATTTATCCAAACGACTACACAACTTGCCAAGACTGTAGGCAGGCTGCGGATTTGGTCATATTATTCCAACATGCACCTGATACATTTATTGGGTGTTTTTATTACTTTTATTCATTAATTTTATTCAGCCGTTTTTAAACGGTTAACAACCCCTGTATGCAATCACCTTAAAATGCGTTTAAACAGACCAGAGCATTTTTAACATTTCCACATTCGTATTTAATTCCATACGATTCTCTCAAATCCTTTGTATGATGTTTATGTTGGCAGTTGAGGGTGTATAGCCTACCAGAAGAATCCCCTAGAAGCCATAGAGCCAGAATAAACGAGCGCAATCCTGACAAAAGTCACACACACGCGACATTTGAACAGTTCAGTAAACAAAAGAGACGTAACAAAATCGTTTCTATCCTCAATAATCGTGGGTGTTGTCTTGGTAAAAATGCGCTCATTCAAACTCAAAGCCAGACGCGCGACGGACCAAGAGCGCGCTCCCTGACGGACTGGTCCCCCGCCCGCCCTAGAATTTAAAGAGCGAGGGTGAACGCGCATGCGCAGTGGGGAGGAAACTGCTGAGGTTTGTTTCATGGTATGTGTGGTTGATTTCATACGGATCATAGAGAGAAAAAGAGAGTTCAGGATTTATTCGTTGGGCCAGCCGCGGATCAGCCCTTGTCAACGACCTGAACGTGCCACTGAAACTGAAAGAAGAAGGAGAAAAACGCCTGTAATGACAGCAGTGCCATGACAGCTGAATTAAGTGAATAAGCACAACAGAGGCATCGCGCAGCTGATAACAACAGACAGATCTGAGAGAGAAAACGGGGAAAAACATCTAGTCGGGCTAACTAGTGGCTGGGCTGTCCCTGAAAGCGTGTAGTGTGGAAAAGACTGCAAACTAGGTAAGTACCTGATTAAACCATTCAAACAACGGACGTCATCCCACGTACCAACAACCTCCTCCTTATTGATAACCCTTAGTCCATTTACGTTTTTATAATCCCCTAAAACACAGACAAATATAAAACTGTAGATAAAACATCACTTAAAATCGCACAGGGTCCGCAAGGCTTTTGCGCTCTTTCATTGCTCGTGAAATTTAGAATGACGACAACGTATTTCCTATAGGCGTTGGGTGCGTAAACTAAACGGAAAATCCGCGTTCATTTCACTACAGCAAAGTTAAAATGGGCAACGAAGACAAAGATTTGAAAAGAAACTTGATAATAACTCAAGACGTGCAAGTCCACGCAGCGCCACGCTCCGTGGGTAAGCTCAGCATTACATCATAGGAAACCCCGCGCTAGCCGCACGTTTTTTGCGGCAATAAACTTGCGCTGCGTATCTAGTACGCGCGCTGTCATGTGCGCTTTTACCGTCAACAAGGCTGCACCTGCTCGGTCGTAATGAGCGCTCTGCTCGGCGGGCCTTCAGTGCGCAGCGGCGGATACACCAGGCCTCACAGATCAGCCACACTGCGGCTGCAGGACGCGCGTGTCCTGATGAAAGCGGCCCGAACTCTCATTGTTCAGTTACAGGCGTTTACATGTCAAATGTGATCATGCAAGTGTGTGAAAATGTTACAGAGTTGCGTTATAAGTGCTGGTGGATTGTCAACATAAGCACGGTAATGTTACTTTGATTGAAACTAAAAAGAAAAGTAGCGTTTGAGCGAATTATTTTGAATGGATGATCGTGAACTACGGTGCGTCTATCTAGCGTAATAAATTGGCGTTTCGATCCTTCCACGTGAATACTTGCCATCATGCTTGTACAGTTGACTGAATGTATAGTTTTGCAAGTGTTGTCATTTTAAATTCTGTTTAAGATTGTCAACGCGTTTGCAATTTATTCTTTAGGGCCAATTAAACAATTACAACAGTTGGGCACCATAAAAGTTGAGTTAACAGGTGCCATGTTCTTGTTGCCTAATATAGCTTGCTTCTGCAAACCCCAGTAGACAGGAGACTACAATTAATAAATGCTGGCGGAATGTGCTGGTCTTTATTAATACAAATATTTTAGATGAGAGTGTAATATGTTCATATTATTATTAAAACAAATAGAACATATGTTATGTTGATAAATATAAAAACACATGCTATGCAAAATGGTGCACGTGACTTAGAGGTTAAATTAATTCAAGAGTAGTGTTGCATGACAGATCTTGCTACGTCATACCCAACCATATTTCATTAGCATCTCCCTGAAATGTCATGAGTCATCATTCTTTGTTTTGACTAAGATAAACCGGTGTGCTCATGGTTTATCAATCTTTAGATAAGACATGGCAGATGCTGACTTGGACTTCACAACAGGCGATGCTGGTGCCTCCGCTACCTACCCCATGCAATGTTCTGCCCTGCGCAAGAATGGTTTTGTGGTGCTAAAAGGTCGACCATGCAAGATCGTGGAAATGTCCACATCTAAGACCGGCAAACATGGACATGCCAAGGTGAGTCGTGTAGGGTCTGTGACCGTAAAAGAATAACCGAATACTTATAAAGAGATAGGGAATTAAATAGTGTAAACAAGTGACATGGTGGGTCACCAAATTTATGTTAACATTTATTTTAAAATCAATGACATTGAAAGATTCTGTTATACCGACGCCCCAGTTATTGTGTCAGCCAACTACACTAAGTTTTGCACAATAAAGAACTTCCAAAGGTCCCTCTTTACAAGTGTTTGTGAATGAGGTACAGGTGAAAGGGAAGCCATTCATTTCCGCACAATGCGAAATATGATGATGCAGTAGTTTTAAATAAACAGCGCTAAACACGCTCCACTTTGTTTGTCAAAGGTTCACATGGTGGGCATTGATATTTTCTCTGGCAAAAAGTATGAGGATATATGTCCCTCTACCCACAATATGGATGTTCCTAACATCAAAAGAATGGACTACCAGGTATGTGATAGGGAATATTACAAGCATTCGGTCCTACCAAAATCTACCAGCAAACATTTCACAAATATGTTGTTTCCTTACAGCTCATTGGCATACAGGACGGCTATCTGTCTCTTCTCCAGGACAGTGGTGAGGTCAGAGAAGACCTGAAAATGCCAGAGGGAGACCTGGGCAAAGAGATAGAAAGCAAGTTTGATGCCGGTGAAGAAATCCTGGTAAGTGCCAACAATCACACATGAAATAACCGGCAGAACATATCCCTATATCTGTATCTAATATGGAATGTGTTTTGTTTTTGTGTAGATCACTGTCCTGTCTGCTATGAATGAGGAAGCTGCAGTTGCTATCAAAGCCATGGCCAAATAAAACACAGCAGGTATATGGAGCACTCACTGCAGTGCGTGCATGCTCACCTGCTAACTAGAGCTGGAGAAACTGTGCCTCACCACTGTGCTTACAGCAAAGCACTTATTTAAAGGTTTACCTTGGGTATAAGCAACAAAATGAACCATAACTATTTCTGGTATCCATCAAAATACATTCCACTCATTTGTTGCTAACACACTGTAAAAAGGATGGAAAGGTTTTTATTGAATCAAAATAATTTGGTTTTAGGTGTTTGAATGTCACGATAAGAAAGGTTTCCCTGATACATTAAGCAATTGTTCTTATTTTATGTTTTACTCTACTGTGGAGTTGAGTTGGATCCCAAATATTGATTCTGGAATGGTTAGGTTTAGGACTGAACTACATTTACATTACATTTAGTCATTTAGCAGACGCTTTTATCTTACAAAGAGTTCAGGGAGCAATAAGCGATACGTCCATACAGGAGCAATAATACAATAGGTGCTAATACAAAGTTACTAGTTTTAACAAAAAGCTAGACCACTACCTGTTGAGAGAAAGAGAGAGGGTTTGTTTTTTTTCATTTGTCTGTTAAGTATTCGCAGAAGAGATGGGTTTTAAGTAGTTTTTTTAATGTTGTGAGAGATGTGGTTGACCGGACCGAGTTAGGAAGAATGTTCCACCAGGAAAGAGGTGTGAATGAGATGGAGCGGGAAAGCGATTTACTGCCCTTATGAGAAGGCAATACAAGACGCCGCTGGTTTGCTAAACGCAGTCTTCTTGATGGGGTGTGGAAGGAAGTGAAAGTATGCCGGTGCAGATCCAGTAAGAGTCCTGTAGGCAAGCATTAGTGACTTGAATCTGATAATCAACCGGTAGCTAGTGGAGGGAGATGAAAGGGGTGTCGCATGAGCCATTTTGGGCTGTTGGGAGACAAGGCGTTTATTTATTTATGTTTGTTTTGTCCATAAGTTGTAAACAGTGTCCAGAAATTGACCTGCGATGTTTGATTATGTATATAAAAGATTTTTAAGCAACAAAGTAATACTTTGCTGTTTGCATACTGGCAAATGCACTTTTGACTTGCACCAATATGTAGTACTTCCGCGTTCAGTATATCATCGCCTTGGTGAGATAGGTTTCTACTGAATTCTGGAAGTTTTGAGAGAACGAGTTTTTGCATTCTATTTGACTTTGTAGATAAAACCTTTTTGTTAAAAAAAAAAGAATAGGAATATGTGTAACTCAATTGTGACAAAAAACATATAATTTCAAGGCAGCTATATGTCAATCTACATCTTGTATGTAAAAAGAAGTGACTGATATGTACATAGAATTTTCATTTTTGTATTTAACACTATCAGCTTAGTATTTTGTCCCATGTGTAACCAAACATGCTGCACTGTAAAACATGCCCGAAAAGGCATGATTATTCATGCAAATTAAGAAATCATACACCGCGTTTTCAATTCTGTAGTTTCTTTGAGTTGGGAGAGTAAAAGTGTACTTATCTTACTGTGCACATTTGTCACTTAAAGGTGTGAGATGGGCTGCAAAATGAAAGACATTTCATATCTGGAAGATTTCAGACTCTTTTCTGTAGATATCACAATCATTGTTTGTTTCTTTACAGATTCTTTTCTGTAGATATCACAATCATTGTTTGTTTCTTTATATGCATTTTGTAGACATCCATTGCCATTTAAATTAAACCCTCGTTTTGTTATGTTTTAATTTTTTGTCAACCTCAATTTTTTATTTACTGCGTTACTTCATCTTTTTCCTACTTCTACATGTCATTGAACTTGATCTTTATTTCCCTATCACTCACTCCTACCTGTACTTCTCTTCTTTCTCTCAGGGGTTGAAAAGATGCACTGGATCTGGATAAAAGAGAATAGGACCTCAGCAATGCTATCATCCTTTTTTTCTGTTTTTCATTCTTTATCTCTTTCTGTACTTTGAAACCCATCTGTGGGTTAAATAATTAGGTAATACCATTTAATAATTGAAACCTTGTTCCAAACAAAGAGAGAGATGGACAGTTGGGGTGGGGAGAACATTTTTGGTGTTTGGGTGCATTTCATAAAAGTCTGATTGGCAACGTTTTTTATTTCACCCTTTTTATTTTTCAACTGGAAAAACATTTGTACAACACCCAATTTGCTATCCAAATTCACAATAGTAAATAGTTATAAAGAGGTCTGTTATGTGGTTAATTTTATTTATATCAATTTAGGGCAAAGGGGAAGGAAAACATACTGCAAGTTTCCTGTGAAGTACAGACACAAAGGCCGTAACATGAATAATAGGATGCAGTTTTGTCTCGTCACTGCAGGACCAAGTGTTCTGCGTACCTTCTCTTTCAACGTCCAGTACCTTAATGTAAAAAACCCTCAGACAGGGGTGACAATATCACACAAGCAGGTGTGTACACATGGATACAGGAAGGCAGAGCCTATACTGCTATCCAAAAAAAAAGAGGAGAATCAGAATGTTATTACGGGGATGTCACCATTTTATTACAATTTCAAAGTATTTGCTTTCCAGATATCATGTGAGAGATTGAAGAAGCCTTAGATATCTTGCTGAATTACAAGAACACAATTTTCTGCCTATAATCCCCTGGCCTGAAGTGGCTTGATTGATGCTTGGCGATCAAGGTTGAAAGACAAATGAACACTAGACTTCTGTTTTTAAATTTGGGGTTGGCTGAAATTTTGAAAGAATGGTAATCATCCCTTCTGTGTCCTGATCAATACATTGTTACAGATTTAACTGTCATGCACATTACTCTTGACTTGACAGCAGTGTGAGTAATGTTACGGTTTTGTTCGTTCCAAGACTGTGATTAAGAAATAAGATATAAACTAATTTGTATTCTAGCAAGGCAACCCAACTCAATATTAAAAAGGGCAAATATAAATCACGACTTTGTTACAGTTTGTAATGGGTTTTGGGCTCTTTCTGGCAAAAACCAAGAAAAGAATACATTCAAAGACAACTAAAAACTACGTATAACGGTTAAAAAATAATTCTTAATTTTAAAGCTGGGATAAAGCCATGTAACAAAACAAAACACACAGATATAGCCTGTTCTTGTCAAACGTTTTGTTCTTACTAAGATCTTGTCAGTATTTTCTTCCTGCAAAAATCTAACTTACCTAAAACGTGTGACATAAAGGAACATCTTGATCTGTTAAAAATCACAAAGCCAACAACAGCAAACTGTACATTTCTGTAGTCGCTCAATAGCTTGAAATACATACTTTTAAAACACATCATCAAGAAGCATTCCCATCCGCCAAACAAATGAATATTTAGATTGGGAACCTGTTAACTATTTTTTATTGTTTAATGTCCACAATTGTCTTTAGCATTAAAAAGTAATTAATGTTCAATGCAAAAGCCAATTCTTATGAAGTGATAGCGTCAGAAATAAGCTGTGTGTAACATGCCACCTTGTTATGATCAGGCTTTAAGCAGTTAATGTGGTTTTCCATGATGATAGAATCTCTGTCCAGGCTGAGCGTGAGGGAGAAACGCGTGCCGTGACGCTGACTGAGGGGAACTTGTAAATGGAGCCTAGACAGAAGAAAAATGTGAACCCATGATCAGTAAAAACCTTTATCCTTATCAAATCTGTTTTAATAGTGAAGGTTCAAATAATAAAGTAGTAATGAAATGGTTAAGTTTAGAAATGCTGGATTAAAAAGAATGCAAATGACCACCAAAGTGTTCCTGTAGCTCAAATGGTGCGTGCAACACCAAGGTGTTCCCATTCCCAGAGAATGCATGAACTGCTAAAGATTTATACCCTGAATGCAAATCGCTTTGGATAAAAGCATCTGTCAAATGTATAAATAAAATGTAAAGTATTCATGAAACTTGTTTCATTAGATGGATTAAAAACAATGATAGAATGTCACATGAGAGAGTGTGCTGTCTTTTTCTTTATATTATATTATGCATATTTCTACTGCACTGCACAGAAGTGTGCAGCACATTTGCTTTGAAACTTTCAACGAAAAAGTATTCTTAAAATGAAAATAGATTTTTTTAAATGGTAAAAAAACAATGCTTTCAGACGTTTTTTGCAGGTTGATAAGATCACCTTTGTGGTAGGGATCTGCACAGCCATGGATGGTGCGGACAGCAGGCCAGCTGCACTCACATGTAAAGCCTGTGGATGCATGGGTCTGAGAGCAGCCTAACAATAACACACAAAAACCAAACATTACCCACTCACATTCATAAACAACACTGTTCGAGTAAAATGTAGCATTTTGTTCCTAAAATTCTCATGAGGTCTACAAAAGAATCTCACCGAGTCAGTAAACCCAGACTGCTGATTGGCATGTTCAAGCTGTTTCTGAAGGGGGATACTTGCACTGGGGATAAATCCTAGTAAAAGTAATTAATGAATGGAAAAATTATTCATCTACTGAGTGACAAAAGAGAAAATAAGAAGTGCATTAATGAGAACAACTCACCTGGCTGGGAGGAGAAATGGCTGAAGACAGCATGGCCTGAAGCTTGATGGGGCAGGAATGGCATGCTCTGAAAAGGCGATGCCCCTACATTGAAAAAAAACATGAGAGCTTCAGATATTCTTCTGCTCTTAGAGGTTTGTTTAAGTCCAACATTCTAATTTTTACATTTAGGTTAAGGTTTGGTTTTATTTCTACCTCTGATCTGGGTGGTGCCTGCGAAGCTGATGGGCACAGAAGCAGCAGCCCCGTAAGAGGAATGGTGCTGGGCCTGAGTTACTGCATATGGCTCATGGACTGCAGTGCTTCCTGAAAACTGGCCATGCTCCGAGGAACCAGAAGGAAAACCTGGCTGGTTGTGGAAGGGGTAGCCCTACACAAGATAACAATTTATGAATAACTGCATACCTTAAAAGAGCTATGAAATGATAACTAGAAAATAAAAACAAAATATGTTTCCTAGATTGATTAATTTGCTACACCAAATATGACCACACATCATACAGAGAGAACATAACTTTCACTTACAGGCATCAGAGGAGTCTGGAACAACTGTTTACCACGTTCTCCTAAAAGAGTTCCAGCTCTATTGTGACTCAATGGACTGCCTTAAACACACAAAACACCAGCATTTCAACACTACAGAACAGCATTCATCGTCATACTCAAAACAATTCATTATAAGAGATTGAAGTGACTGAAAACCAATATAGTTTTGAAACGCTTTGAAAAGCTTACCATGTATACTGAGAAGATGCTGTCCTGAGTGTAGAGGTATGCTGGGCTGGTAGTTTGTTGATGACAGTGTTGAAATATCACTATAGACAAATGAATAGTCAAAGGACAGTTACGAGAAAGAAGCAGCAAGGTTGCTTTCCGTATCCATATCAGCTATAACATAAAAAATCCCAATACCAATCTGTTATCTTCTTTATTGACTATGTAAAGCTGCCAAGCTATATGAAGTCTGTTACATAAACAAGCTTTTTTCTCTGGGTAAAACTGTAATACGTGGCGACACAAATTGAAATCTTCCTCATAAAAGATCTGTGATGACAAAATTAACAACATACATTTCAGCACATTACACTTTTTCAGTTATTTTACGTACTTTTGCTCCCTTCTTCGCCGTCTTTCCTCCTCATGAAGGACCTTTTTAAGCTGTAAGAAGAGTTGATGTTTCTCCTCTTGCAAAATTAACAATTTTACATCCATTTTTTGAACCTAGAAAATACAAAATGCTTAATAAATACACTGGACAACTACCCATTACTGTACTAAGGCTTTTAATTTGTAAAGCTTTAAATGACTTTGTTTAACACCGAAAAGATGATTGTTTAACGTAATGAAGATAATTGTGAAATGGCGATATCCACTCACAAGGCATCTTTACCTGTTCTTTGGTCTCCTCCAATGACATTCGTTCTTCCATTTCTGTAGTTCGTTTTCTTTCCTCTTCTTCTTTCAATTTCTGTTCCATCATTTTATCCACTTCTTCTTCTTCTACAACAGAATAAATATACAAAATGATCCAAATCCTTTTCACCCTGTAAATATTAAACCTTTCCTTTACTGTGGCAGACGTGTTGATAGACGATGCAAATGACCTAGTTTTGCTCTAAATAGTAAACACCACGAACGAACCTTGTCTTTTTCTCTCTCTCTCTTTCATAATGTGCTTATGGAGGGCTCTGGCCATCGCACTTGAAAGCTTTGGTCTTTCCAGTAAGGAGGGCATCGTGGCGGACAGCGGTGGAGCCAGCTAGGACACACACATCCAAATTTAATTCAACTCGATTTGCTTTTTAAGGAAACGCACGGGGGGCTTTCGTGGAAAAACACCAAACATCTAACTTAACACTACAAATTAATAAGCTTACTTTCGCGTTCCTCCGCAATGTTTCCCTGTGTTTCTCAAAATGCTGGGTCTATTTGATGAAACGCACTTAACATTGTTTATGATCGCAAAAAATTCTGCTGAACGGGACTGTTTACTTGATTCACTTCCGGTGTAAAAGCTATGAGGAAATTTCCGTTTCCGGTTCATCCGTTTAGCGTTACAGGCTGAAAGAATGACGCTGTAAAGCTTTATTCGCGCTCTCCTTATTGTCCGAGAGAGTAAGGATTGAATACACCGTGACACAAACTTTCTGTTTAATGCGACGTTTACGTATAATAACAGACGTGAAGGTCCGTTGCATTGTTTACAATAGACGTCGTTGGTTAAAGCAGTGGTTCTCAAATGGGGATACGCGCACCCCCAGGGGTACTGCAAGGGTACTGCAAGGGGTACGTGTGAGAAACTGACATTTAGGATTAAATAATGAAAATCAATCAATTATGTCAATTAATCAATTATGATAATAGTATTTTTATATGAAATTAGGACTACACAAAGATGCATAAAAAATAAATTTAGACATAATAACTGTTTGACACTCATTTAACTGAATTGTAAGGTAAAATGTTGTTGTCTGGTCAAGGGGTACTTGGCTTGAAAAAATCATAAAAAGGGGAACTTAAGCCAAAAAAGTTTGAGAACCACTGGGTTAATGAAAACAATGTACAAACATCGCCACCTAGTGTTTGACTTATGGGACGAAAAGCCGATTGAGCATTTTTTGTGTTTATGAGAAACCGAAATACGTACGTTTTTAATGTATACTTGGCAGTCACTACATAGTGCGGAGGGAAAGTTACAAACTTGTCATTGATGTCATGCACAAGATCCCAGTATCAGTGTTTGTTCATTGGAGTTTAAATTCATTTGTGTGACTTGGCGAGCTGCACATTATTTGCACATATTTTAATGACCACCTTATGTTAAAATAAGTCAGACGCAACCACCAACAGCATGGCATTTTGAGCTTTATTGAAATAAAGTCCAGAAACTTCACAAGTTCTAAACATCCTTGGGACCCATCATACGAGCACACGGCTTCTCATATCACTGTTATGCTGACGACACCCAGATCTACATCTCGTTTCACCCAGACGATACCACTGTAGCAGCTCGCATTACAGCCTGCCTTGAAGACATCTCAGCTTGGAGATCACCTCCAGCTGAACCCTGCCAAGACGGAACGACTCGTCTTTCCGGCACATCCCACGATGCAACACGATCTCACCATCCAATTTGGCAATACCACAATCACTCCTTCCAAAACAGCCAGGAACCTCGGAGTCATATTAGATGAACAGCTGTCCTTCAATGATCACATGCCAAGGACAACGCGGTCATGCCGATATCCCTTATTCAACATTAGAAAGGTTAGACCCTATCTTGTGCATGCGGCACAACTCCTTGTCCAGGCCCTGGTAATCTCAAGGTTGGACTACAGCAATTTTCTCCTTGCTGGTCTTCCTGCAAAGGCTATCAAACCGCTCCAGCTGGTTCAGAACGCAGCAGCACGCCTCGTCTTCCAACAGCCCAAAAGGGCTCATATGACTCCCCTTTTCATCTCTCTCCACTGGCTACCGGTTGAAGCCCGTATCAGATTTAAGTCACTAATGCTTGCCTATAGGACTATCGCTGGATCTGCACTGGCATACTTTCATACCCTTCTACACCCCATCAAGAAGCTTGTGGTCAGCAAACCATCGGCGTCTTGTATTGCCCTTCTCAAAAGGGCAGCAAATCGCTTTCCCGCTCATTCTGCTTCACAACTCCTTCCTGGTGGAACAATCTTCCTAACTCGGTCCGGTCAACCACATCTCTCACAACATTAAAAAAACTACTTAAGATAGGAGATACAGTTCATTGAGGGAACCATGAATGCCAACATGTACTGTGACATACTGAAGCAGAGCATGATCCCCCTCCCTTCGGAGACTGGGCCGCAGGGCAGTATTCCAACATGATAACGACCCCAAACACACCTCAAGATGACCACTGCCTTGCTAAAGAAGCTGAGGGTAAAGCTGAAGACCTAAACCCTATTGAGCATCTGTGGGGCATCCTCAAACGGAAGGTGGAGGAGCGCAGGGTTTCTATCATCCACCAGCTCTCTGATGTCGTCATGGAGGAGTGGAAGAGGACTCCAGTGGCAACCTGTGAAGCTCTGGTGAACTCCATGCCCAAGAGGGTTAAGGCAGTGCTGAAAATAAGAGGCCACACAAAATATTGACACTTTGGGCCCAATTTGGACATTTTCACTTAGGGGTGTACTCAGTTTTGTTGCCAGCGGTTTAGATGTTAATGGTAAATGGTAGATATAATAAAATATTTACTCAAATGTGAGGAGTGTACTCACTTCTGTGAGATACTGTTTTTAAAGGTTTACCTTGGGTATAAGCAACAAAATGAACCTACTTCTTTTTCTACTATTTCTGGTATCCATCAAAACAATACATTAATAGGGAAACATGCCACTCATTTGTTGCAAACACACTGTAAAAAGGATGGAAAGTTTTTTTTATTGAATCAAATTATTTGTTTTTAGATGTCTGAATGTCAGCAATTGTACTCATTTTATGTTTTACTATGCAGTGGAGTTGGATCCCAAATATTGATTCTGGAATGGTTAGGACTGAACTAAACAGTGTCAAGAAATTGACCTGCAATGTTTGATTATGTATGTAAAATATTTTTAAGTAACAAAATAATAGTTTGCTGTTTGCATACTGGCAAATGCACTTTTGAATAACACCAATATGTAGTACTGCCGCGTTCAGTATATCGTCGCCTTGGAAAGATAAGTTTCTATCTGAATTTTGAGCAGTTTTGAGAGAACGAGTGTCTGCATTCTATTTGACTTTGTAGATAAAACCTTTTTGTTTAAAAAATTTGGACAAAATCATATAATTTCAAGGCACCTATTTACTTGGTTTGAAAACCTCCCATTAAACCAAAAGAAGAAAATCCTGAACAAAAGGTAAAATCTAGGAAATAACAATGTATCCCAGTTATCAAGGTAAAATCTGTTTCTTACACTGTTCAGTTTTTTTTAAGTAGATAATTAGAGAGAAAATATACACGGTGTTGTTTTTATTTGACAACATTTTAAAGACTATTTCAGAATATGAAACTAGGCCCAAACACATACTCCATATCATCATATGGCCTTCACAATCTGCACACTCCTGCTATACTTTACAAGGCTTTTCAATGTCTCAGAGGGTCCTATGATGAATGAACATTCAACTGGAGTGAATTGTGAGCAGCACATTTGTTAACAGGCAAAAACACCCACCTCCTAAAATGCTTGATTTCACCCGCTGTTGGCATAGGTGAAGGGGGACTTGTATACTGGAGGCTGTGCTTCAAGCCCCAGGCGTGGGAGGCGGTTGGAGAGGACTGCCATCTTGCATAAAAAGAAATGAATGAGATGTACAAAGAATTTTCATTTTTGTATTTAACACTATCAGCTTAGTAATTTGTCCCATGTGTAACCAAACATGCTGCATTGTAAAACATGCTCGAAAAGGCATGATTATTCATGCAAATTAAGAAATCATGCAAAGCGTTTTCAATTCTGTAGTTTCTTTGAGTTGGGAGAGTAAAAGTGTACTTATCTTACTGTGCACATTTGTCACTTAAAGGTGTGAGATGGGCTGCAAAATGAAAGACATTTCATATCTGGAGGATTTCAGACTCTTTTCTGTGGATATAACTATCATTGTTTGTTTCTTTATATAAATTTAGTTGACATCCCATTGACATTTAAATTAAACCCGTCTTGTTACATAAAAAATTGTCAACCTCATTCTTCATCTTTTTTCTACTTCAACGTGTCATTGAACTTGATCTTTATTTCCCTATCACTCACTCCTACCTGTACTTCTCTTCTTTCTCTCAGGGGTTGAAAAGATGCACTGGCTCTGGATAAAAGAGAATAGGACCTCAGCAATGCTATCATCCTTTTTGTTTTCTGTTCTTCATTCTTTATCTCTTTCTGTACTTTGAAACCCATCTGTGGGTTAAATAATTAGGTAATACCATTTAATAATTGAAACTTTCTTCCAAACAAAGAGAGAGATGGACAGTTGGGGTGGGGAGAACATTTTTGGTGTTTGACGGCATTTCATAAAAGTCTGATTGGCAACGCTTTTTACTTCACCCTTTTTATTTTTCAACTGGAAAAGAAAACATGTACAAACCGCCCCATTTGCTATCCTAATTTACAATAGTAAATAGTTATAAAGAGGTCTGTTATGTGGTTAATTTTATTTATAAGCAATATATGCAAGTTTCCTGTGAAGTACAGACACAAAGGCCGTAACATGAATAATAGGATGCAGTTTTGTCTCTTCACTGCAGGACCAAGTGTTCTTCGTACCTTCTCTTTCAACGTCCAGTACCTTAATGTAAAAAACCCTCAGACAGGGGTGACATTTTATTAAAATTTCAAAAGTATTTGCTTTCCAGATATCATGTGAGAGATTGAAGAAGGTGCCATAAGCCTTAGATATCTTGCTGAATTACAAGAACACAATTTTCTGCCTATAATCCCCTGGCCTGAAGTGGCCTACGGTGGCTTGATTGATGCTTGGCGATCAAGGTTGAAAGACAATTGAACACTACACTTCTGTTTTTAATTTTGGGGGCTGGCTGAAATTTTGAAAGAATGGTAATAATCCCTTCTGTGTCCTGATCAATATATTGTTACAGATTTAACTGTCATGCACATTACTCTTGACTTGACAGCAGTGTGAGTAATGTTACGGTTTTGTTCGTTCCAAGACTGTGATTAAGAAAAATATATAAACTAATTTGTATTCTAGCAAGGCAACCCAACTCAATATTAAAGGGGTCATATTGCACGAATACGTGTTTTTCTGTGTCTTTGGTGTGTTATAAGTTGCCCATGCATGTATTAGACACGTAAAATTACAAAAATGAAAGTGTCGGAACAAAAGATGCATTCTTACTAGAAGCGAATGCTCACTCAGACCTGCCTGAAACGTGTTGTGTAACCACCATCCCACAAATCTACGTCAGTTCGTGGTATGATTTGACCAAGACCGCCCAAATGTATACGCAAGTAAGGTGGGCGTACCTTTCAGTAGAATTGCTTTGGAACCTGATGTTCCAAATATGGTAAGAAGCGTTACATTTCCGTCACACGCTTGCAGTATTCGACCAATCACTACGCACTGGTTAACTGGCCAATCATAGCACACCTCGCTTTTCAAAACCGGTATGTGTAAAAAACTGCGTTTTTGAACCTTAAATCGTGTATACACATATTATAGCCGAGTCATATGATCCCTTTAAAAAAATGGCAATTATAAATCACGACTGTTTCAGTTTCTGATGGGTTTTTGGGCTCTTTCTGGCAGACACCAAGAAAAGAATACATTCAAAGACAACTAAAAACAACGTATAACTGTTTAAAAAAAATCTTAATTTTATAGCTGATGTACTAAATGCATACGAACAAAGCAAAACACACAGATATAGCCTGTTCTTGTCAAACATTTTGTTGTTATTAAGATCTTGTCAGTATTTTCTTCCTGCAAAAATCTAACTTACCTAAAACGTGTGACATAAAGGAACATCTTGATCTGTTAAAAACGACAAAGCCAACAACAGCAAACTGTACATTTCTGTAGTCGCTCAATAGCTTAAAATACATACTTTTTTTTAACACTTTCAGATACACATCATCAAGAAGCATTCCCATCCGCCAAACAAATTCATATTTAGATTGGGAACCTGTAAACTATTTTTTATTGTTTAATGTCCACAATTGTCTTTTGCATTGGACATTAATTACTTATTAATGAGAAAGCCAATTCTAATGAAGTGATAGCCTCAGAAATAAGCTGTGTGTAACATGCCACCTTGTTATGATCAGGCTTTAAGCAGTTAATGTGGTTTTCCATGATGATAGAATCTCTGTGAGGGAGAAACGCGTGCCGTGACGCTGACTGAGGGGAACTTGTAAATGAAGCCTAGACAAAATAAAGAAAAATGTCACCTTTGCAACATGATACAAGCTTAAAGAACCCATGATCAGTAAAAACCTTTATCCTCACCAAATCTTTTTTAATAGTGAAGGTTCAAATAATAAAGTAGTAATGAAATGGTTAAGCTTTGAAATGCTTGATTAAAAAGAATGCAAATGACCACCAAAGTGTTCCTGGAGCTCAGTCATCCTCAATTGGCGGGCCGTGGGCCGGATCCGGACCTTTGCTTCGTTCCGTCTGGACCTAATAAACCATTTAAAACATTTGACTATTTCAGTTGTTTAAATTGAGCTGCGCGTCTACACAACATAGAATCACATCACACGCGCTCTTTCTAACATATATGTAATTGATCCTTTGCCGCTATATCCTTGAATATCTTTATCTAGCCTAGCGCCTTGTGCTTAATTTTAACCCTTTCCGCTCCGCACGCACTGCTTCTCTCCCGCTAAAGAGAGGAGAAGACACGTGGTTATTTTGACAACAGAAGTGCAGACACGCAGAGCAGGTAAATTGACACAAAATGCAGCAATATAAAAAAAATTGTATCCGTCAGCCTATTTACTGTTTGATATATGTCTTCAACCTTTAAATCAGAGTTGTGATATTTTATGACAATAACATTTATTCAGTCAATTTTGAAGATATTGTAGTTATATTTTCACAGAATTTTCTGTAGGATGATTTTATGTAGAAAACAGTTGCTGCTTTTCACAAATAGGGTCACATTTATAAAGAACAACGTTCTAATTAGGAAATTGTTTAACTATAGCAGTAGATCTGGTATGAATGGCATGGAAACGCTTATTTAGTAAGTACATTTGTTTTCGGTTTATGGTGAGAGCCCTTTTATTCATTGCATTTGCTGTTTGTTATGTTGTCAGTAGTTTTTTATTTACAAATTTGAATTATCAGACATGAGAGATCTGAGAGCAGCCTAACAATAACACACAAAAACCAAACATTACCCACTCACATTCATAAACAACACTGTTCGAGTAAAATGCAGCATTTTGTTTCTAAAATTCTCATGAGGTCTACAAAAGAATCTCACCGAGTCAGTAAACCCAGACTGCTGATTGGCATGTTCAAGCTGTTTCTGAAGGGGGATACTTGCACTGGGGATAAATCCTTTTAAGATCAAAGATTAATGAATGAATGAAAAAATTATTAATCTACAGAGCTACTTAAGAGAAAAGAAGTGCAATAATGATAACAACTCACCTGGCTGGCAGGAGAAATGGCTGAAGACAGCATGGCCCGAAGCTTGATGGGGCAGGAATGGCATGCTCTGAAAAGGCGATGCCCCTACATTGAAAAAAAAACCTGAGAGCTTCAGATATTCTTCTGCTCTTAGAGGTTTGTTTAAGTCCAACATTCTCATTTGTACATTTAGGTTAAGGTTTGGTTTTATTTCTACCTCTGATCTGGGTGGTGCCTGCAAAGCTGATGGGCACAGAAGCAGCAGCCCCGTAAGAGGAATGGTGCTGGGCCTGAGTAACAGCATATGGCTCATGGACTGCAGTGCTTCCTGAAAACTGGCCATGCTCCGAGGAACCAGGAGGAAAACCTGGCTGGCTTTGGAAGGGGTAGCCCTACACAAGATAACAATTTATGAATAACTGCATACCTTAAAAGAGCTATGAAATGATAACTAGAAAATAAAAACAAAATTATTTTTTCCTAGATTGATTAATTTGCTATATCAAATATGACCACACATCATACAGAGAGAACATAACTTTCACTTACAGGCATCAGAGGAGTCTGGAACAACTGTTTACCACGTTCTCCTAAAAGAGTTCCAGCTCTATTGTGACTCAATGGACTGCCTTAAACACACAAAACACCAGCATTTCAACACTACAGAACAGCATTCATCGTCATACTCAAAACAATTCATTATAAGAGATTGAAGTGACTGAAAACCAATATAGTTTTGAAACGCTTTGAAAAGCTTACCATGTATACTGAGAAGATGCTGTCCTGAGTGTAGAGGTATGCTGGGCTGGTAGTTTGTTGATGACAGTGTTGAAATATCACTATAGACAAATGAATAGTCAAAGGACAGTTACGAGAAAGAAGCAGCAAGGATGCTTTCAGTATCCATTTGACACATTATTAAACACACCATGCATGTACTGATGTTGAGAGAATATTTAATTTAAATTCTTAGATTTCAGTGTGAATGTTATAGATGCACTGATATATTGGTCACACATGTTTCAGAAGATCTTGGGTCAATTTAAAACTATCGGCATATCAGCTATAACATTAAAAATCCCAATACCAATCTCTTATCTTCCTTATTGGCTATGTAAAGGTGCCGAGCTATATGAAGTCTGTTACATACACCAGCTTCTTCCTTTGGGTAAAAATCTTCCTTATAGAAGATCTCTGATGACAAAATTAACAACATACAATTTAGTAGTTTTTTTTTATTTACGTACTTTTGCTCCTCTCTTCGCCTTCTTTCCTCCTCATTAAGGACCTTTTTAAGCTGTATGAAGAGTTGACGTTTCTCCTCTTGCAAAATTAGCAATTTTTCATCCATTTTTTGAACCTAGAAAATAACAAAATGCTTAATAAATACACTGGACAACTACCCATTACTGTACTAAGGCCTTTCATTTGTAAAGCTTTAAATAACATTGCTTAACACAATGAAGATGATTGTGAAATGGCGATATCCACTCACGGCTCACGTGGAGCTAAGGCATCTTTACCTGTTCTTTGGTCTCCTCCAATGACATTCGTTCCTCCCTTTCCTTAGTTAGTTTCCATTCGTCCTCTTCTTTCAATTTCTGTTCCATCATTTCATCCACTTCTTCTTCTTCTACAACAGAATAAATATACAACATAGGGATGTTCCGATCAGGATTTTTGCAGCCAATACAGAGTACCGATTTCTTGTCATCGTGATCGGCCGAAATTAGACTTATGCAAAACAATATGCATGTCCGGTTACTCAATAACGGCAAAAGTGAAACTAAATGGACCAGCCTGATGCAACCTACAATGTTTATTTAGACATTGTCCAATATCAAACTGTTGTGGACAAACCTGGTTGGCTTTGGAAGGGGTAGCCCTACACAAGATAACAATTTATGAATAACTGCATACCTTAAAAGAGCTATAAAATGATAACTAGAAAATAAAAACAAAATTTATTTACCTAGATTGATTAATTTGCTACACCAAATATGACCACACATCATACAGAGAGAACATAACTTTCACTTACAGGCATCAGAGGAGTCTGGAACAACTGTTTACCACGTTCTCCTAAAAGAGTTCCAGCTCTATTGTGACTCAATGGACTGCCTTAAACACACAAAACACCAGCATTTCAACACTACAGAACAGCATTCATCGTCATACTCAAAACAATTCATTATAAGAGATTGAAGTGACTGAAAACCAATATAGTTTTAAAACGCCTTTGAATAAGCATTTATTCTCCTAAAATGGAGAAGTCTGATGTAACTTAAACATTGTCCAATACAAGTTTGAAAAATGTAATGTAATGCATGGCTGAGTGAGAGTCACATTGAGCAGTCATAGTCTAATGCCTTGTTTATACACGCGCCTGTCTCCGCTGATCCCGCCTTGGTTTTCCTGAATGGGCGAGACGTTTATTGTGAGTAATGAATGGGACACATGCGCCCTTTCCTCCTGTCACTTACGTAATACCACACGTGCGATGACATGACTGCGGCGCCAAATCATTTAAGTCTTCACGCATTCTGGACTTCATCACGCGGTGTCGTCATCAAATTGCGATCGGTTCGTGAGATAGGCCAAGTTAGTATGTACCGATCGAGGCATAAAATGTGATTATTGGCCGATACCGATCTGTGGCCGATCGATCGGAGCATCCCTAAAACAGCCTGATCCCAATCTTTCTTACCCTGTAAATATTAAAGCTTCCCCTTGTTTACTACAGACGTGTTGATAGACGATGCAAATTACCTAGTTTTGCTCTCAATATTAAACACACGAACGAACCTTGTCTTTTTCTCTCTCTCTCTCTCTCTCTCTCTCTTTCATAATGTGCTTATGGAGGGCTCTGGCCATCGCACTTGATAGCTTTGGTCTTTCCAGTAAGGAGGGCATCGGTGGCGGACAGCGGAGGAGCGAGCTAAGGACAAACATCCAAATTTAATTCAACTCGATTTGCTTTTTAAGAAAACACACAGGGGGCTTTCGTGGAAAACACCAAACATCTTAATTGACACTACAAATTAATAAGCTTACTTTCTCCGCAATGTTTCTCAGAAAGCTGGCTCCTTTTGATAAAACGCACTATACATTGTTTACGAGCGCTAAAGATTCGGCAGAACGGGACTGTTTACTTAATGAACTTCCGGTGTAAAAGCGATGTGGAAAATTTCGTTTCCGGTTCATCCGTCTATTGGAACAGGCTGAAAATGACACTGTAAAGCTTAATTCGCGCTCTCCTTATTGCCCGGGAAGTAAGCGGGGTTTATACAGTCGCCTAGCTCCGCTCTGCGAGCCTCCGCTGACTGCAAGCGCACCTCCGCAAACGGACGAGGAGTTTATATTTGACGCGAATGCCGTTGCGCTATTCTTTGAAACGACAGAAGGCGACTCGGAGTAATCGAGTAAAGTTACCAGAACGTATTAGCGTGGTTTGCTTAAACAACGCAATTAACCATGGTTTTACTTTTGTATTTATAGTGTTAATCATAGACCACACATTTACTACCGTCTCACTAAACGAACATTATTTATATGATGTTATATTATGTTTCTTTTAAAACTATGGTAATAGAAACAGAACAGTCCCCCAAAAACTCACATATGTTATTTAAAACGTATTGGATAACGAGTCTGCATTGTTAATATACAGACGTGCCTACTCGGGTAGACTCGTATTACCGTGCGCAGTTACAAAAAAAAAAAACCGTGCACACCGCGATGATGTCATGAAAAATAAAACGTGGACGCGTAGAGTATAAAGGAGTCTTAAGGATTAAATACAGTGACACGCGTACGGTTTAATGGGACGTTTATGTATAAAAACAGACGTGAAAGCCATAGACGTCGTTGGTTAAAGTAAACCGAATCCAAACATCGCCCCAAAATTTTTGATTTATGGGACTAAAAGATGAATGAGCATTTTTGCTCTTATACGAAACCGCAATACATACGCTTTTAACGTATACTTTGCAGTCTGTACATAATGTGGGGGGAAAGTTGCAGATATGTTATGCACAAGATCCCAGAATCAGTGTTTGTTCATTGGAGTTAAAATGAATGTGTGCTGCACTAGTACAGGACAAACTACAAGGACTTCTATTTGCACGTTTTAATGACCACCTTGTGTCAAAATAAGTCTGAGACAACCACCAACAGCATGGCATTCTGAGCTTTATTGAAATAAAATCCAGAAACTTCACAAGTTCAAAAGCCAAATGCCACACTGCAAATTAAAATGGGTACACGGACAATGCCAAACATCATAAAATGAGGAAAAAAGCTTCTCTGAAGCCACGTTTGAAAAAAATACCCCAGAAATGAGTAAATGCAAAAGACGGACAATATAAAGTTTTAAAATGCTAATCTACAGGGCAAACAAAACAACAGAACACTCATGTCCTGAGACGGCTTTCATAGGACAATCTGTTTACACGGTCTTCTGCTGTCCCTTCTTTCCAATAAGAGACTTGTGAATGTGGGGTATAACACCTAAAACAAAGAAAGGCAAGTGTGAGTGGTAAGCAAAGAACACAACCGTGGAAACCGGAAATAAGATGAAACTGTACTTACCACCACCAGCAATTGTCGCCTTAATTAGAGAGTCCAGCTCTTCGTCGCCTCTAATGGCAAGCTGCAAGTGGCGTGGGGTGATTCTCTTCACCTTCAGATCTTTCGATGCGTTACCCGCCAACTCAAGCACCTTAACGTGAAAGGACAACAGTCAGAACGCACTTTACATCTCCAGTCTTCTTTTTGGCAAATGCCATACATTAAAAAAATGAAATTACTAACTTCAGCAGTCAAGTACTCCAGGATAGCAGCGCTGTACACCGCGGCAGTGGCACCGACGCGTCCATGGCTTGTGGTCCTGGATTTCAGATGTCTGTGAATACGACCCACTGGAAACTGGAACACAACAATTTCACGGATGAAACAAAATGTGGTCAAATTAAGTCTGGAATTCGCGAACAAAAATTACTGACGCTAACAAATTACACCAAACGGTTAGTCATAGCAGAAATATCTCAGGACAAATAAACAAACATCTTAAACAAGAGTCTTTGTTCATTACGGCGGGACTGACCTGCAGTCCAGCCCTCTGTGAGCGCGAAACAGCCTTCGCTTTCGCCTTCCCCGAGTCTTTTCCTGCTTTACCTCCAGCCTGAAGAAATAAAAAATACATGCATTTATTACATTTTATTTGAAAAAGGGTTAAACACTATTGATAACCTAACAAACACGAACGTATTGCAGACATTCTTGAAAATAAAGGATTCGTTTGGTTTACGCTAATGTTTACACCATGCTAGCTAGCAATGTAGCTATCACTAGCTAGCCGGACAACATTATGCAACAGACGAAAGGTAACTTCAACCTGCACTAAATATTACCAACTGACGCGCGGTAAGAAAAAACACAAAACGGAGAAATAACTTACCATTTTGTAAATTTTGGGGGACCGTTACTCTATCAGAAAATACGCACGATCTCACTAAATTCAAACTGAGTTACGCGCCTTCGGGGGCTGAATATAAATCGCCATACATCCGGGATATTAGGTTTGATCACTGACCAATCAGCTCTCGCACGTTGTTGTTTGGCGTATGTATCAACCAATTACATTGTGGATTTTATAACCCTCACATAAAATAAGCAAGGCATTGCATTTTAAGTCGTTTTGGGGTACTGTAGTTTTTATAATTCGGGGGTTTATTTATTCATTTTTTTAATAAGGTGCATATTTTGGTTCTTATAGTGGGAATGCAGTCAATGCACTTAATTTTGGATGGTTAATATTTCTTCACAATTTCGTTTATTTTGCACTAGTTGTTGGCTCTGCAAAGCTAGCATGCTTTCAAGCAATACCAGAACTTAAATGCAATTACGCAACAAGAGTTGGAGAGAATTAAATGTTTTATATGTGCACAAACCTATTTCACATTACTTATATACATACCAGTAAACCAGTAGACCTGAGCCAAAAATAAATGAATTCAATTAAATCTTTAGAAGCGAGTTCATGTGATGTACAGGGAATTGCATAAGCCTTATTTGAGATCAACATTAAGTTAATTTTATTTTATTGTCTGCATCCTTTACCAGGTTTGATTTACAGAATTTTCCGGCCCTTGCAGATGATAGGCTGAGTAAATGTGGATGTGATAAAAAGACAATAGTATACACTAAATGGTCCATAGGGTGTGAAGTACCTGAGTCCTGCGACAGCTTTTGTTTTTCAGACCTACTATAGAATGTATTTTATTTTCCCTTTTAAGATTGATGAATAGTTTTGTTGGCAAACTGTTTTTTTGGTTTACTTTTTTATTTTTGTTCAGATTTATTGGGTGTCTCCTCTTCATGAAGTTCTCTTTATTAGTTTCTTGATGTCCACACAAGGTGACTGTTACTTGTTATATCATTACATGAACATGAAGTTTTGCACGCGTGTTTCTGAAAATTAAAAGTAGCAGATTTGTATTTTATTAACATGATAGATGCATGATATGATTTTAATTTGCTTAGCATATGAGATACCATGATCATTATTAGTCCGATATGGATTTGGGATAAACATGTAAAGCAATTAAGCTTCAGTGTCACAATTTAAAGTTCAGTGCCACAATAACTTGTACAAAAGAACGTCTCTTCTCTCAAGGCGGACTTCTCATCATACTTGACTACCCTCATTTGAAACTGATCCTGAGACGACGAACACAACAAGCACACTCATGAACTACGTGCACCACTACCAGTATTGATTATAGGACAGAAAACTTGAGATCCTGATTCCACATTTCATAAATGTCTGTGTGTAATTCATCGTACCCCTCAGACTGTTCTGACCCATTTGTGTCTCCTTAACAGAGATAAAAATTACAAATGACCCAATGATCAAAGAACACGTTTTTTATTTCTGTGATCAGCTTGTGATGTAAAAGTACTGGTGTCAACAAATTAATAAAAATGTCCAGACAGAATCTATGGCTGTACTGTTACTGTATATTTCACAAGCATAAACAAATTAGACTATATATTGAAATAAGAATATGCAAGGGGTGATTAAATGACTTTCCATTCTGTGTGGGCCCAATAAAGCAACATTTGAGAACTGTAACTTTAGATAACTATAGGTCTAAGTGAAACTAAATAATAAGTGATATTTTTAGTGGTTACATTGAAGTATCCAACGAATACATATTTCCAATAGAAAGTGATAACTATAACGGTTCTCTTCAACTTCCAGATCCAGATTTATGAAGTTGTGCGAGTTCAGTGAAGCAACTGTTTTAGTAGCACTGTGTCAAAATGAATTCTGATATTGTGGAATGACCAGCATGCCACACCGGTTAGGTCCAGTTTCACACAAGCACATGAATACACAGTTGCAAGCCCATTAGCTCCATTAGCTCCAATCACTGCAAACATGCATAAATTTGCACACAAATGTACCATCAATGCATTCACTTTAAAGGGAAGGCAAGGCATTCACTTTAAAGGGAAGGCAATGTCTCCTAAATGAATAGTTCACCAAAGAAATGTATAAAATTCGGTCATAATTTACACACCCTCATGATGGTATGGTGCACATTACACAAAAACCAATCTTGTAAGAATTGATTTTGTCCCCGGAAATACTTTCAACAGATGAATTACATTTTAGTAAACTGCAAACAGTGCAAATGTATGAGACTAACATAGTTGCAGTTGAGCTGGTCTTTATGTTTCAAGTTGTTCCAGATGTGTATACATTTCTTTGTTCTGATGAAAACAGAGAAATATAATTGGAAGAATGCTATAACCAAACAGGTCTTGACCATCATTGACTACCATAGTAGGAAAGATCACAATGGTAGTCAAAGGTGCCCAAAAACTGTTTGCTTTCTACATCCTTCCAAATATCTTATTTTGTGTTCCATCCATCCATCCATCCATCCTCTACCGCTTGTCCGAACTACCTCGGGTCACGGGGAGCCTGCGCCTATCTCAGGAGTCATCGGGCATCAAGGCAGGATACACCCTGGATGGAGTGCCAACCCATCGCAGGGCACACACACTCACTCATTCACTCACGCACTCACGCACTCACACCCTACGGACAATTTTTCCAGAGATGCCAATCAACCTACCATGCATGTCTTTGGACCAGGGGAGGAAACCGGAGTACCCGGAGGAAACCCCCGAGGCACGGGGAGAACATGCAAACTCCACACACACAAGTCGGAAGCGGACCCCCAACCCTGGAGGTGTGAGGCGAACGTGCTAACCACTAAGCCACCGTGCCCCCTATTTTGTGTTCAAAAGATCAAATACATTTAAAAAAAAATTTGTCTTCTATGGCAGTCAGTGGTGGCCAAGAACTGTTTGGTTACAAGCATTCTTCCAAATATATTTCTCTGTGTTCATCAGAACAAAGAAATGTAAGCAGATTTGGAACAACTTGACGGTAATTAAATGAAGACAGAATTTTCATTTTTGGGTGAACCTGAAAGGGTGAAATGCCTTTAAGTTTTTCAAATTGACCAAATAGTTGTCAAGCAATGTATGTCTATCAATAAACAGTTGTTGACATTTACATAAATTAATGGCATCAAACCCATGATGGCTTTGGTGTTGCTAGCTGCATGCTCTGCCGGATAACACTTGGTAACATAACTGTGTTTTGATAATTTTGGACAGTCAGTTGTGTAAGTTATGCTGGAGTGACTTTAACTTAAACAATTCATTTGATAGGACCAAGTGAGCCAACGCCCACAACACTATTGCTGCCAGAGCCTTGTGGCCTGGTTGCCAAGTATTTTTATTAACAATTTCTTTCCAAACAGGACAGCGAAAAGGACACTATGGCTCATCAACTGACAAAACAGTTAACTGGTAGGACAAATTAGGCAACAAGCATATTCTGAACACCCAAATCAAAGCATCAGTTTTTTCTGTTGAACTTTTTATCATGGCTTGCATAATTATACAGTATACCCTTCTAAATATACTGTGTTTATGTTTTTAGTATATGTTTAGTATATTAACAGCTGTTCATCATTGGCACAGTGTATCTGGTAAAATGTTTCTAATATTTATAACTTTGCATTAAATAAACACAACTGATGCTCCAAAACTGAAAAAAAAACAGAGCCAGAATGTATTGCACTGTGCATTGACCCTATACGATGAGACACACTCCCACACAGCGTGTACATACTTATGAGGGCCATGTTTGTGGAGCATGTCGATTTACAGAATTTTGTGTCATAAGAGGTAATAAGAGACCTCGTGTAATTTAAACAGGACACAGGGATGTACAACTTTAGAACTCTCTTTGAATATATTATTGTTGTTTTTGAAGTAAGCCGTATGCTTTATGTCAAATATGATCATTTCAGGTTTAAGATCCATGCATACATTTTATCAACAATTTTAGGATTAGGTTTACTGTAATGTTATGGTTATGGTTTGGGTTGGGTTAGTTTTCACATAACTCCTAGTAACCTATAATATAGTGTCACAAAACCAGGCAGCTTTTTTTTTCAAGTGAAAGTTATACAGACACTAAGAATTATGTTGCTCATGATTATACTGAATGATCGTACTGCACCTGCACATATATGTACTGTTTTAACGGTCGATAAATGGGTACTTTATCTACTTCAGTATGTACTGTCACAGTATGTGATTTCAGACGCAGAAGGTTATGTTATTTTTTTGTGATGTTGTTCTAGGACCAACCAAGATGTTAATCCAAGAACACATCTTGGCAAAAACACTGTGGTCATGCCTTAATATATCTTAATAAAGTTATAAATCAGCAGACAGAAAACAACTCACTTCTTCCTCAACTGTAAGTCGCTGTGGATAAAAGCGTCTGCTAAATGAAAGAATGCAAAAAAAAAAATTGGCGTTGTTCCTTGACCAATTACTGGATAATTCCAGCACAACATTTTGTCAAATGACTTTTACAAAGAAAAGGCCATACTTAACATCAGCCCTTCATTCATTACATTATGACAGATGTGTGTGTGTAAGGAAGTCTCCTTGGTCCTTTGTGCGGGTGGTTCTGAAAAAAAGTATTTAGCTGATTTGCTGAACAATCAGCTGAGAGTACTCTATCTCCTTATAACTTTTTCCGACTTCGTCTGACTAGAAACACATTGAGCAGGTGTTATTTTAGATAGACAGTGGAAAATTACTGCTTCACAACATTGTCTCGTGACGTTATTATGCACCTTGAGAATGAGACCACTGCAAACTCATATCTACTTGTGAAGACAATACAAATGCAGCATCCAACAGAATGTATAATACAGCATTAAGAAAAGAAATTTAGAATACAATAACTAGATAGAAATGAGTATAATCTTTAACCAATAAAGTAAATATATAGCAAAATAAAGAATAATTAAATTAGATTAAAGAAATTAAAAACAACACAAAATGTATTTTGGTACTCTCAAGTCAGAATTTCATCATCTTCAGAAAATACACACACACAAACAGGTTGCTTTCAAGAAATTCAGACACTACGATCTATCAGGTCACAATTCTTTATGCTCAAACCATTTTAAACAGCCATATCATATGACTACCCAAAGAATCGCTGACCCTGGGAATTCACTTCACACAGCTCTGCACACATGCTCTTGCAAGGAATGTTTCTCCGAGAAAGTGCCAATAGCATCTACTCAGCTTTCTTACACATAAGATCACTAAAGTTATAAATCGCTAGATCTAAAATTGATTTTAATTTTTAAAAAGTATTACTTGTTAGTCATTTATTTGCTAAATATGTCCGCATACACACACATATGCTTTCCACCCACTGTATTAATTTCATACATTTAGAATATTGTTGGTTTCAAGAATGAGAAAATAGAAACAATCATGCATCCGTTTCTCTGACTGAAGGATGCAAAATGTCTAGAGAATTACTCCCGTTGACATTAGACTTCTATTAGGTTCTACTGAACAAATGCCCCTGTAAGTCTAGTGCGAGTATCCGGCAACAGTGTTGTCAGAAGCCTTTGAGTAACTGAATTCCACACGTTGTCATGAACTGAAAGCAGTTGCATGCAGAACTGTTTAAGCCAAAACACAGGACTTCATTTAACAGCAGAGGTGAAATGTAACACAAACGCTGTAGATCACTCCTGTAGGTTTGGAAGTTGACTTGCACTAATGGGATACCTTTATGTTAATTGCGGTCACATATATTGGTAACTATTATTGCCTTTCAGGAAACCAAATAGCTATAAATAGGCTACATGTAGTTGCTTTAAATAAAACTAGCCGTTGAAGCGGATTAAGTCTATATCTGCCAAGATTGTGTGTCATGGCACTTAACTAGGCTACTGGATAAATGAGACTTCAAAGCGAGGTGGAGGTGGAATTAACTTGTCAGTATGCAAAATATATGTTTGAAAATATAGTTTATTTTTCAAATAGACAAGGCTTTTCAACTTCCTGTAACAGGAACTTGTGTAAAGAAAAATGTTCAGGTGCCGTAAAAGCACAGCAGGCAAAAATATACAAGTTTATTCAGTAACAAGGATAAAATAAAGCTCAAGCACAAAAGGACAAACACTAGATGAACAATTGTGCAACAACCATTAACATGGTGACATAGACACTTAAAGCACAATATATTCAGAAATATGGCCCCCTTTAAAGTGAAGCCTTCTTCGACAGCATGAACAGCCAATGTTAACTGGGAATTTTGAAAACGCATCTATTTAGGGATTTACATGTGAAATAAATGTATGGGGAAAAACAAAATGCATTGTGTACCCTTCACTCGAGCGTAATATTGTGTTCTTTTTGGATGAGGCTGGCACAAAGTCAAGGCCACAACATGAACAACACTTACTCTAAAACTTCCAGAAACTACAGTACACCAATTATTACAAAACTTCCCATTTTGTTCCAATATCACCCCCAAAACCAAAACAGCCCTAATACCAATAGTAAAAAAAAGCCTACAACACATGAGCTGCACCTCAGCAGATTCTTACATTCATTGTACTAAAGTTATCAGTGCATTGTACCATTAAACACCTCCCAGCCTCTCCAAAATATCTTTTTCAGCACTCCTCGATTACAGTTCCAGCAGCTGAGGAGTACAGTTTCTTCTTAATCAGCCGAAACCCAGGGCGCAGTTTAAGTGCCCGCCGCGTACCCGGTGGAAAACACGTACCTATACGTAAAAACTCACGCAGGCTTGGCCAACCACCACCATCCTGTTTAAAAACCAGTGTCAATTCAAAGGTTGGCACCACACTTGCGTCGCAAGCAAGGCGTTCAAGTCTCTCGCAGCGCCGCTGCTGCTCCTCCAGCTCCAGACGTACGTCCAGCACGCAGCCCCTTAACCCACAAGGTTCCTCCGCAGCCAGTCGGAGCACATCCCGGGCCACCCGCTGGGTGAGAGTCTCTGGAACAAGCACATGGGCACATTGCAGCTTGCTAGCCTTGGCCCTGGCCAGACAGCCCTCCAGCAGCCGGGCAAGCTGTTGACATGCATGTTCCTCGCACACTTCTGCACCCAGGTAGGGCGCAGCCAAACACCTCTCCCAAAACTCCATTTCTGGAAAGAGAACACATAAACATGTTAAAAAAATATATTCAAGTGGGAGGTGCACTTAAAAAGGAAATTGTTAAGCCTCAGGTGATTCAGAAGATAGCATTCAAAACCACTCATAGCAATAAGAACCCATCAATTTTCTACCCTCGTGGTCACAAAGGAGATGAGAAACACAATGACTTCATCTCTGTGTTGACATCACCTCTGCAGCGCTGCACCAACAGCGCTGTAAACAAGTCCTTCACTCAGCAGTGCCATTGTTTGGAAATCTCGTTACAAGTCAAAGATATTGAACGCTATATAATGTGCAATAAAAATACATCTTACCATAATCGATACAAGCCTGGTCATATCCCTGATCAGCGAATTCAGAGAGGCATTCAGAGTTTCTGTTGATTGTGCTTTTTGCAACCATCGTGAAAACCTTTTCGGTTGTATAAAGTGCTGAAAGGGAATAAACAATCCGATTAAAGGGTGCATGTATAGAGTCATGCAAGCAGAAAATAATCTACGTTAGAAACGCAAAACTACGATCGAAGCACAATCCCGATCTAACAAAAGTATTACAAACCATGCTGCTGTTTTGCTCAATTGCACTGCAAATATAAACAGCTAAACTACTAATCGGATATGCAAATGCGTAACAATCATCAATCATATTTCATAGATATTATATTACAAAAAATGCACAAATTAGACACCTGCATACGTTTTAAATGGTCTTCCATTAAGACGAAACTACACGAGATAAAACATAAATGACACTTACCGTTGTAAAACAAATATATTTGTTAAAATAATTTACAAAATGTTCTTTAAATAGCCCAAAGACCCACGCAACGTCCCCTTCTCTCACACATCCAAACACTGTCAAAACAAATGGGACGCAGCGCGTTCGAGCAACATTTATAGCCTCCTCCCGTCCGGCTCGCTGGTCAAACATCTCCGACTAATCAGCGCGCGTTTAACATCCAGAACGTACTGACTTTTACCAGCCAACCAATTCGCGCCTTGGATTCTAGCAATCCGCGACTTTTTGTTTCAGGAATTCTGATTGGCTACAGGTGTTTGAGGGTTAACCAATCGCGCCGCGGTGTTGTTTTGTTGCTACCTGTCACTATCCCAACCAGCTCCTTTCTTTACCCCTTTTCTTTTTTGTTAATCTTCTGGTGCATGAAACTTAATGGTAGAAATCCACATGACACTTGCAGGAGTCGCACGTTATAAAATGTGAGATCATTTCTGTCACAAATAAACACACAAAAAAAATCCCTTTATAAGACTTTATTGAGACGCAGAACTACAATAAGAATGTATGTGGCTGTCAGAGATTATCTCAAGACATCACAACAGAGATGTTTTAAATGACAAGTATTGTAAGTGTTCGGTCTAGTCAGCACAGCTAAAATTAATACATTGTGCATGCCAGAACAAGGTTACAAGGTTATTCGGGACTGATGCAAGGCCTGAAAAAGAGAGGTGGATTGTATGGGTCGGGCAGACTATTAATAACATGGGGTTCACAGTACAGTGCTATTTTATTTCGTTTTTTGGCAGCCAAAACACTATATTGTGTATATGTTTTTCCATTAAAAACACTGCTGTCTTTATTTCACTAGACACAGATTCATTTTATACAGTTTGTGAAGTCCAGTTGTTTTCAATGAATTTATCATTTTATTCATTAGGTGATTTATTTTTAAACAAATTTTAAAGCATATAGTTAAATGAGATAGGTATCTGAATATTCCTTAAAACTTTCTTTGTCCTTTGAGGACTTTCTGATGAAGGCCATCATCGTATTTCCTTAAATTGTGTGACTTACCCTGTGTAAAACATTGGCCAGTGCATCAGAATGTAAATATGTAAAATAAGGCCATCATGGCAAGCAGCAGCAGTAAAACATCCATGTTGTGTTTTATTGCATCAGAAGTAACAGCACGGGACAGATTTAGCAGCCAGACCTATAGCAAGAGCAAAACAGAGCTCCAGCACACAGCGGTCAAAAGCTGTTTTCACCCGTGAAATCTGACTCATGCAAACACGCACACAGAACTGGGAGGGTAATGAAATCCAGCAGTCCTGAGGCAGGTCTGTGCCGGTCACATGGCATGAACAAGATCCTGGTAAGAAAACAGTCACGCGCTTTTGCCGGCGGAGTGTATCTCATAGAGACTGACACAAGCTGAGCTGACATTGCTGAATAGGGAGAGAGAGAGAATGCAGAAAAGAAAGAGACAGTGAGCGAGTGAGGGTCAAACGAAGAGTGAAAGAGAGAGAGAGGTTGGTAAACAGGGCGGTCTGGGACATACAGTAGGCTATACATTTCAGGACAATATAGGGGTTTAATGTTTAAAGAAATTCTCTTTTATCAGATGTGTTTATCAAAATGTGTTTATCAACGGTAAAGATACGTATCTAAAAGTTTAACAAGTGGATATTTTTTTATGTTTTACCTTAAATTACAAATTTCTTGAGTCATTGGCCGTATACAGTGGTGGGATTGGCCAAGAATCACTGGCGGGACTCTAGTTGGGGATATGTTTTATATTTTTAAGCCACAGATGCAGAAAATACCAATATGTTTTGTATATGCTGTGTATATATATTCTTCATTTTCAATGAAGTGTGTTGATATTTTTTAGGTTGTCCAATGAAGAGTCCAAGGTTATTATGCTTTGCATAAGTAATCCAGTATTGTCCTTGTGTTTATAATAGCTCTTTAAAGATTCTCAAATAGAAAAGAACTGTGTGTGTGTGTGTCCACTCAACACTCATTGCTAATGGTCTTTGCACCGCTGTGATTTAAATGTTCGGTCTCATTACTGCCCATGCTTTTAGTGGAGAGTGTTTTGTTCATTTTTTATCTGAACAGGCACGACGTATGTTCCTCCCACACATGAGCACTTCATTTGTTTTTCCCAACAGTTCAAGTGAATCTGTATTATGTTTCTCAAAGGGTAAAACTTGATGAAAAGATCTGTTGGACATAAGTCCTTGAAAATCTTTTAATCTTGGAGCCTCAACGGATTTATTATAAGAAAGACGGGACAAAATGTAACTAATGTAAAAGCTTGTTACTGTAGGGCGGTAGGTTTGTTACAAGTTAGCAAAGCAGGCCTATAGCATAAACATAGAGGATCATCGGACTATAATAAAAACTGTAATATTCTATATAGAGAATCTTGCCTTCACAAATAATGTATATTCTGTTAACAAAGTTTAACAAAGTTTCAATAAACTTGAAAATGAAAATTATTTTACCTATTGACACAAAACCACTGAGACATTTCTCAAACTATATTATTTTGTGTTGCACACTTGAAATAAAACTATGGTTTTAAACAACAGCGAATAAATGATGACAACAATTTTATTTTGGGATAAACCCTTCTGTTAAGTGCCTTTAACTATAATGATCTATTCATAATAATTTGAATGACTCCTAAATATAACCGAAGTGTAGTCACAGTGCATTTAAACCTCAGTGAGAGTGAGGAAAATCTGCACACACACACAGATACAAAATAAAAAAGCTAATCTCAAACTTTTAATTACAGGTCGACAGCAAAAATGACAATAACAGTTTAACATTTCAGCCCAAAATAGAATAACAGATAACCGAAGTTTGTTTAATAAAACACGTTTAACAGTATCTTAAATTGTACAAAGTCAATTTACTGTTGGCTGAATATTTGGAGACAAAGATAAAATAAAAATTTATTTGTATACAGTTTGTAAGTAAAATAAGTTGAAACATTTGTTGAAAAACATTTAAAAGTTGAACATTCGCTTAAAGTATCTAAAATCATCTAAAACCAAATTGACCAACAATGTAGGCACAAAACTTGTGAATGATTAAAAGGGACAATTTAAAGGAACTATTTTCATGACAATTGACACTTATTTGTACAAATAACAAACTAGGAACGAGTGGAAATCAAGTAAAAAAAAACATTATGCACAAATATGTGACAAGCTGCAAATCTGTTAGACCAAATCAGCTGTTTCACACTTTATTTATCTAAGCTTTTCCACTTAAGATTTATGTTATTGTCACTGAAAATGACTGCTTAGGTAATCAGTGGTGGAGAATTGTATAAATAGTTTAAAATCCTAACAAAACAATGTCTTGAATCTATTCAAACACAAATACTCCTTGGTCTTCTCCTCTGTCCTCACTTTTACAGCAGCCAATGTGTGCCCCGTGCCCATCTGCCTCATATTCCACTCTGAGAATTCTGGTCAGCCTATCGGGAGTTCATTTTTAAAAGTGACAACAATTGGGAAAATGTTTACTTCACTACATTATGAAGAATATATGTGTATATATAGTTTACTTCACTACACATGTTTTTTTACCTTTAATACTTAAGTACATTAAAAACCTACTATCTCACTTTTACTCAAGTAAAATGACTTTTGACTAAATTAAAGTACTGTACTTTTTTAAATGTAAAAATTGGCACGTATCTTTCAAACGCAGTTCAGTAAAAAGTATGATATAGCCAATTATATGATTTATAATGTATGATTTATAATGTATGGAAGTAAAATATTTCCAAAGTAAAAGCACTAGTAAATAAAGTAAAGATACTTGATCCCTAAGAGACAAATACCCAAGTACTATACTTCTAAAATCTCTGCATTTTACATCGTTTTTAACAAGGCCTGTTAGAGTTATTGTAATACATAATCTATCCACTAGAGGGGAGAAGTGTGCTTTAGAATTTAGCATTAAAACAGAGTAGCTCCTGAAGAGAATCAGAAGAGAAAAAGTGAAGATTTCGTGTTTTAAAATAATAAAAATGTGGCCCATCTAACATTATTTTTAAATATGAAGCTTACAGAGATCTGTTATTTTCACTTAAAACTTTCATACTAAAATAGAAATTGTTTTAATGTGTGAACATACAGCGCCTTGCAAAAGTATTAATCGCGCTTCATTTTATTCACATTTTGTTATGCTGCCTTATCTTAAACTACTTTAAATTATTTTTTACATTAATCTACACTCCATGCATAATAATGACAAAACAAAAAAAAACTGATTTCTGGGACAGTTGAAATTAAGCTAAAATTTTGCTTGTTGATGTTTCTACACTTTGAGTGGAGTTAACCTGTGGCAAATTCAATTGAATGAGTATGATTTAGAGCGGCACATACCTCTTAATAAAAGGTGCAACAGCTGAAAATGCATATGAAAGTAAAACCAAGACATGAGGTCAAAAAAACTGCCAGTAGAGCTCTGAGACAGGATTGTATCAAGACACAGATCTGGGGAAGACTCCTGAAAAAAATCTGCTGTATTGAAGGTTCACAGAAGCATGTAGCCTCCATTAATCCCTAATGAAAGAGGTTTGGAACAACCAGATCTCTTACTTGAGCTGACCTCCTGTCCGAACTGAGCCATCGATGGAGAAGGGTCTCAGTTAGAGCAGTGAAAAGAAGCTGATGAACACTCTGGTTGAGCTCCATGATCATATATGGAGATGGGAGAAACTTACAGAAGGACAAAAGTAACATCACTGAAACACTCTAACAATCTGGGCTTTATGGCAGAGTGGCCAGACTCAAGTCTTTGCTCAGTGAAGACATATGAAAACTTGAAATATGCAAAAACGTGTCAGAAACAAGATTCTCTGGTCTGATGAATCTCAGTTTCATGCATCATGTCTGGAGAAAACCAAGCACTGCTCAACACCTGTACAATACTGTATCAATAGTAAAGTGTGGTTGGAACAGCATCATGATGTGGGGGTGTTTTTCAGCTGCAGGGACTGGGGCACTTGTCAGAGTAGAAGAAAAGCTCAACGGTACAAAATACAGAGATAATGATCATGAAAAAACCTTGCCCAGAACATTCAGAACCAGGGACAGGGCAGAAGGTTATTCTCCAACATGACAATGACCCTTAGCACACAGCTAAAACAATGCAAGAGTGGCTTATGGACAACTCTGTCAATGTCATGAGTGGTCCAGCTAGTGCTTGGGCTTGAACCCAACTGAACATTTCTATAGAAACCTGAAAATGTCTGTCTACTGATGATCTCCATCCAACCTGACAGAGTTTGAGTGGATCTGAGGAAAAGAATGGCAGAAAATTGCCAAATACAGATGTGCAAAGCTTGTCAACATCAAAGAGTCGAGTCTGTAAAGGTGCTTTAACCATCTTCTGAGTTAAGGGTATCAATTACTTATGCAATGTACTTATTTAATTTTTTAATTTTTAATAAATTTGCAAAGCTGTCACAAATCTGTTTTTTGTTTTGCCATTATTGTGCATGGAGTGTAGATTCATGTAAAAAATTAGTTTAATATAAGGCACCAACATAACAAAATGTGAATAAATGAAGGGGGGTTAATACTTTTGCAAGGCACTGCATAGCCTATTTGAACTGCTTTACACATAATCAAAAGGCAACGTTTGATCATATTTATAATGGCTTATACAGTATAAAAAGATTGCTAAATGGTTCATGCCAGACATTAACAGGCAGTAAACAGGAACATAACAACAATGTTGCATTGGCCTTCTGAATCTGGACACAACAGCTGTCAAAGTCACAATTTACACAAAGTCACAAATTCCTCTTTTAAAAGGAACAATGGGCATTTGATTGACTAAAATTAAAATGCTTTGAGCAGCACACAGTGACTGAGCTGTTTTTGTTTATGCCATAGCAGGTCTCTGGGGTCACAGAACGGCCCCTGTGTAAAACTGATAGTGTTCTCAGTTGAAGGGCTTATCTTCAATCTCAGAATGATCTTTAAACGGTAGGGATTTGGGAAATGAGTGTAGCGATCTTATTAAATGGGAGGAAACACCTTCTACTGTACTGCAGGGCTACAGCTCTCCAGTCATTAACAATGAGATATTAAAAACCCTTGGCTTCCTCTGAGTGTTTTGAGATGGAGAGAGCGATGGAACACAGTGGAGGGAAGGGTGTGGACAGATGAGGGGGAAAAACAACTATTTGGATATAAAAAAAAAGATTAGATCACTGTCTTGCTAACAGAGAATTCCATCATGCTGATTTCAGCTATTATGATAAGGAATGTAATAAAATAATGTTTATATTATTTATTTTTCGTTTATAGATCTGTGTCTTAAAATATTTTCTGAATTATTTCAGTATCAATACAAGCCAACTGAAACTTGATATTTGCTGTTACCGAAATATTTTATTAAATCATTTTACTTATAAAAAATAAATGCCTGTTTTACAAACAATCCAAAGGCCCCCTTCCTTATGATAGGTGTTGCAGGTCTGCAGTCACAATGTTTTCTGTGGTCACATATATTCACACAGTAGTTATAAAGAAGCAAATCATTTACCATCAAATCACATTCTCCTCTCCACTTGGTGTCTTGCTCACTCCTAACAGCATAACACCATCTTTGTTACTGTCTGTCCTCTGGAAAGAAGCACTGAGTGCCAAGACGAAAGAGAACACAGTAAAAACACAAGACATTTAATGCTATAATCTATCATACTTTAAAAGTTAAACCAAAAATGATCAATTGATCAAAATATTTACTCATGTTATTAAACCAGTATCTAAGAAACAATAACATTCGTCTCGGCACTCTAAAGTACAACCTCTTCATAATAAAATAATCTTAATATTCATATTCTATTACCAACATAAATATATAGTCACTCACTTTTCTGTTCCATTGCCGGTCATCTCTGGAGGAAAAAAGTATAATTATTCACCTTGTTGCTGACAGAAATCAGCATATTTATTTAGATTTAATGTACTCGCCTGGTCGATGCTGGACTTTTTTACACTTGAATCTCAAATATGTGATTGCTGCCAGGAGAACACACAGAACAGGTAACAAAATCCACAGGTAGTTTTTGTCTGTAAGGAGGTAATCATCACAAATAAATCACTGCATAATACATTAACTGTTGTGCAATTGCTGTTAATTGAGCTATTTTATTTTTATCAAACAAATAATATAATATTATGTTATTACCAAACATATTTAAAAAAACACAACTGAATATACCCAAAGTTTCTTTGGATTTTTCCTCTTCGTTGCGGTTTTCACTGGACCCTTTTATAGACAAACAGACACGTTTTACCAACAGCTCTTTGCAGTTGTCAGTCTGTACACAAGTACTTAAAATAATCGCATCTCAATTACTGCTTTCCTGTCATTTTTAGTATGTTGGATACGTAAGCCATTAAAGACATAATCTGCTTGTAACAAAAATGTAGTATTGCCAAAATGTTTGAATATTAAATTTTTACTTCATACTGTATGTGAACTCTCAGGTATTTGTCGTATTCTTAAAAACTATATTTGTCAGTATTATTCAGTACAGTTCAAAGTGTGCATGCCATGTTTTTTTAAAAACACAACTTGGTTTTCAAATTTTGTGTTATGTATTGCCAGCAATTCATGCATTTAAGTGAGGTTTTAGCATTGAAATACTGTTACATTAAATAATTCATTGCTTAGATTGAGTTATCATAAAATCTGTATTTAAGAAAGTTATACATGATTATGAAAGTATGCATATTGCTCACCAGAAGGAGTGCTCACTGCAATGAGTTTTGGTAATATTGTAGGGCTCCTGGTTGATGAATCTTTTAATAGACTTGTGATTTTGGTTGGAGAAGCAGTATCTAACGCTTGAGTTGTTGAGGCTGCAATACAGAGTACATTATAATTCATTAAAAACGTATGTATGTTATTATCATATGTGCAGCATTTCAATATTAAAAGGGTGATTTGATGCTGTTTTATGCATTCTGACTTCTTTACAATGTTAAACGTGCTGTCTTCTCATGGTTGTCAAAAAAACAGTTGGACATATGACGTAGTATTTCTGTGCTCGATACACTCCCCCAAGGTTCGTATAGGTTTCGGAAAGTTTTTCGAACATGAAAAACCGTTCCGTAACAACTTCTCTTAGTTCCTTATTAGGCAATTCTCCCAGTTAAGCACGCCCACGGCAAGGCGAAAGAAATAGCCCGCCCACGAGTCAACCAACGAGCAATAGGAAGACCGTCTAAACATCAAGATTGGCAGCTCTGCGTCAAGATCGGCTGCGCTGTGGGCCTGCAGCTGCACCTCTTTCCTCTTGCCATAGTGAGATAAGTTGAGGTGTGTGTTTGCTTGTTCACGGAATTTCGGTGATGGATGTTACATAAACGATGGATATAACGCTGGATTTGCAAATCGTTTGAAACTGATAGATGGAACAGTCCCAGCGCTGAAATATGGCGGACATGAACCGCACGCGGTAAGTGAAACTAAGTCACATGTCTGTGTTTTGTTGGTAATCGGCGTGTACTTGCATAATGTAAATAGCACAAACTTTTTCTGAATCAATATGATGATGTATTGTGTGCTCGTGATTTAGTTACCCCCCCGCGCACCCTCAGGAGGTCGTATTTTCCCAGAAATAATCGTTCAGCTGTATCTCTCTTTTATAAATGTGATCAAACTAAATACTCTTCGAAAATACGAAGTATGCAATACTATTCTATAGGTACTCAAGATTAATAGATTGGCAGAAACTGCGAGTTCAACCAGATCTTTAACTTCATAACTGAACATATATATTTTTTTTTCAGAATATGTTACAAAAATGAACTTACTGTCTGTTTGATTTTCTACAGAAATGTTTGGCATTGTTGGTGCAGGACTTGACGTAATATTTGTGGACTCCATGTCTAAAACATTAAAACATTTTAGTAGTAAGACATCAAACTTCAAAAAGCATATTTGCAAATATTCCATATGTTGCTAATTATGTCAAATATATATTAATATATCAATAACGGATGAAATAAATATGGGCTAATAAATGTACGTATGTAAGGGGTAGATGAATTGTATATGTGTCTGTACAGCAAACCGTGGAGTGTATGTAAATATAAAAAAAATGTATATGTTCCCAAACAGCATGCAAGCATGTTTTAATTTGATTACATTCAGATCGAGTTCATGTCTATCCCACAGCCAAAAATTTTCCTGTGAACCCTCTAGTGTACAAACAGCATAATGTCCATCCATCCTGGATCTTACTGTTCAATTTCTTAATGTAGATCTACTGTCATGGCAGCAGATGAAATGACCCCTACAATGACTTGGCATATCTCACAAAGAAAATACTACCACCTTTGTAAGAATTCTCTTGTAGCATAAATAATACATGAAGAGTTTATTTGCAAAATCAGATACTGTAACTCACACTGTATATTTTATTGTGTTATCATGTTTTTATTTTGTTTAATTTTGTTATTTTTTTTGTGGGTTACTATTACTTAATCAAAACAACCCAACTGCAGTTTGATTGATAGCCTATTAACTGGAATGCGCAATAAAAGGCGCATTCCAGTTATCTGGAATGTTTTCAAATTCCAGATAACTGGAATTTGCAGTTATCTGTTTTTGCAAATAAAAAACAGATAACTGCAATTATCTGTTTTTGCAAATAAACAGATAAACATATTTCAAATGAAGAGCATAAAGTCCCCAATATTAAGTAACTTTTAAATGTTATGTAGTTTGTTAACAGTCTGTGACTGCATTCCAGGAAGAATTATTTTAATATCTTTGTAATGCAAGAATCATAGCAATGTAAACACATTCGTATATACATTTTTAAATTGTATACAATATGTACCAATGGATTCCTGCTTATTTTCTCTAGCCATCAAGGGGTCCTTGGCATACAAAAGGTTGATAGTCTTTGTGTTATATCAATAAAGTATAGTTTGTGTGATTGTGGTGTATATGAGTGAGTCCAGTGAGAGATGGTAGACAGAATGTGTATTGTTTGGAGTTGAATGCCATTTTAAAAAGTTTGGGAAGCAGTGTACTATCAGAAAACAACGTCAAAATTGACAGCAGCTTTCAGATACTCACTATCAGAGGATGGTGGTCCAGATTCAGTGCTATTTGTAGCTGTAAATAAAGTTCCTGTGGCACAAAATTATACTTTTTAATGATTAATGGAACCATTTAATACATCATGTCTGAATGAGAATTGTAAGCAATTGTATAGAGAAATTACCATTATGTGGAACAGAACCATTTTGTGAAGGATCTCTAAGTGTTTCTGCTTGTGAAGCTGCATGAAAAAGTTAAAGTTATAGTTTTTTAGATATATTTTAAGGGCTTTTTGCTTTTAATTGGAAGGGACACATTGGCACCCACAGCAAAAACTTTTTTAACCAAAATGTCTTATAACAATACATGACTACAAAGCAATTTGTTTGGAGGTTTGTTTTGGATTGGTTCTAATGGTTTACACTGCTAGTACAGATAGAGACATATATACACTATAGGCAATACATTCATCTTAAAACAAAGACTAAAAAACTCAAAAATCAAACGTGACTCAAAGGAATCTTTTTTTTCTTGCTAAATGAAAGAAGGATCCTCTGGCGACATTTCTGCTGATATTTCCTTTCCACTCCAAACTTGATTTTGCTCCGTCTGTGTTCGTGACCTTTCACCCTTAACATGGCCAATACCTGCAGTCTGCAGTCTCATAACATTACATCAATCTTGTAAAAAAATCAAAAGAGATATTTAGATCTCTCCTCCTCTCAATAGGTGTTTCCGTTCACATTTAAATTGTGGGAACTGTAAAGTACTTTTTTTGTACTGGAAGAAGAAATGTTAATGAGTCAGTGATACTGTAAACTGATTTCGCAATGATCGCAGCATTTTTTCAACTTATTTCTGGCAGTCCTAAAGCAATCCAGTTGTACAACCAACATTTTGTGAAAAAGAAACACTTAAAAATGAAAATGTTTTTTGACAAATAGTGAGAAAATCTCACCACTGGTTGGAGAAGGACTGGATCCAGCAGTCGGTAAACTGGTACCAGGAGCTGCATAAAACATACAGACTGTGTTATTATGGATCACTGGCACTATTACACATATTCAATCTGAATATGACATAGAAACCTCAAATATTTTTTATTTCAATTATCCAATGGTTTTGTTCACTTGTGACAATTGTAAAACTCACTATTAGTTGGACTTTTAGTAAAACCAGATGCATCAGAACCTGAAGTGTCATCTGAAGAAGCATAAACAAATAGAGAAGTCTTGATCAAACTAAGCCATTTGTAGATTTAACTCATCCCAAAACATTCCTCTGTTGATTTGAGAATCCTGACCCCCACCACAAAAACTGCTCAACAAAATGACACATCCTATAAAATAAGTTCTAGTGAGCATCAAGCAATGATTCAGATGACAAGCAATTGAGGAATTTAACATAGAGAATCAATCAAGGAAGGAAATGTGTTTTTTCAAGTCACAGATTGAACTTACTGTTGGGTGGTTCTGGTTCAGCCCCAGGCTCATGATGATCACTGCCTAAAGCTTTATGAAAAATAAACAAACATAGCATTTTTAAGCCAAGCATAAATGAAAAATGCTTTGAAATTTTCATGGAATATTTTTATTGGTGTTTAATACGACAACTGTATGGTCTACCGTATGTTCACTAGCCAGCCAGTTTCATTAAATCAAAGACTTGTGAAAAGCCGCGTCCTGTGACAGATAGACATCTCTCCTCTGGGGACTATGGGACTTTTCTTTTGATGTCCTGCCTCTCAGATTTTACTGCCTGTCTGTCGGAATTTGTGACCCTTTGCTAGACTTCTGATCTTTAACAAAGTTGGGTTAAAGTGAAGATAAGTGGGACACTTGCAGCCCATGTATTATAATATATATTCTAAATATTGTGCATAGTTATTTGAAATACTCTGGATGATTGAGTTAAAAATGGATGCGGTTCGTGTTTTGTTTGAATAGTCCTCTCCTTGTGCACCACTGGGTGCTTTCCTGTAGCTCAGTGGTTAGAGCATGGCGCTTGTACCGCCAAGGTCATGGGTTTGATCCAAGGGAATTACACAAAACAAAAAATGTTATAGTACAATGCAATGTAAGTCGCTTTGGATAAATGCATCTGCCCAATGCATAAATGTGTTGCCCTGGTGAGAACTAAACTGTTCCAACATTTACTACACATTCTGATGCAAATATCTGCTACCAATTTAAGTACTTCAAAACAAAACCATTGTATCCTACAATATCTCATGCTGACAAATTTCGTTTTTCATGTTAGTTTACAAACCTGTAGCATTAAACCACAAAAAACTTAACTTCAGGGGATAGTTCACCCAAAAATTGCTCACCCTCAAATTGCTCCAAATCTGTATTAATGAATTTGTTCTGCTGAACACAAAGATATTTGCAAGAATGTTGGCAACCAAACAGATCTCATCCACAGGGGTGGTTCTAGGGGGGGCAGTGTCCCCGTGTCAGCACACTTGGCCACCCCCCTGGCCCCCCTAAATCTGGAATGATATTTCACCAAATCAGAGAAATTTTGAGCTGAACTTGTTTTCAAATGAAAAATGACTGAAAAATAATCATGACAACAAATGTTAGTGTGCCCCCAAAAAGCATAAGTGGCCCCTGCCTGGCCCCCCCAGTTACAGTAGTCTAGAACCGCCACTGCTCATCCCCTATTTATTGCCATAGTAGGAAAAATAAATACTATGGGAGTAAATGGGGGATGAGATCTGGGGTGCATTTCCCAAAAAGCACCGTTGGCCAACTATGTTCGCAAATTCCGTCGTTCCAGCATTGTTATACGATTTAAGTGTTTCCCGAAACCAATGTCCCAACGATCAATCGCAAGCAGCATCGCAAAGTTGCATGAATGGAACTACAGGTCTAGAGTTGTGTTTAGAAGCATAATTCCTTGATATTATGACATGTAGACTTACATGCATCATGCTTTTGAGCAAAGTAAGCAAGCAACATGCAGTGCATTCTAAATCCATTATTCTTAATATATACAAATTTAATTTTACATCTTTTCGTTTGTCAAGAAAATATAAATGAGCCGTTTTTTGAAAAATATGCATGAGCCTACGTGCTCTAGGACCCTGGGGAATCTCTGGGCAGAGTGACGCAGAAGGAAACTTATGAATTAATTATATCGTGAAATAAAACAACAGAGAGCAAAAATAAGATCACAAAAATAGTTTTAAGATGCAGCGTACGTTATTTACAGCAATAAAATGACATTAAATCGCTCTGAACCGGTTTTACTCCACCACAACCTATGTGACGTCATCAACCATATTATTGAACCAATGTGGTTCAAACGACATATGAGCGACAAAGTTGCTAAGTTTTTGGGAAACAGTTGTGAGTAGCTAGTAAGTTTCTCAAACAATAAATCGTGCTATGGTGGTTAACCAGCAAGTTATGTCGTTGTTTGGGAAACGCACCCCTAGTGGGTTACTGATATTCTTCCAAACATCTCAATTTGTGTTTAACAGAACAAATACATTTTACAGGTTTTTAACAATCTGAGTGTGAGTAATTGATGGCAGAATTTTACGTTTTTGGGTGAACTATCCCTTTACTTATGAGTTCACCTATCAGTTTCATTTAAAAAAGGAAAAATAATCTGTACTCTGTGTCTATAAAAGGTCTAGTTTACCTAGCTCATAGCTTTATGCAGATATTAACAGTATCTCTATATTATATAACAATATAAATATTTTATTCATATAAATTTGATTCAGGTCTAAGGATTGAAATACATACAGTATAAACAAGTAACTACACAAAACAGAAACAAATCTAAATGAAAAGATACAATATGAATTATAAATAATTGTCTACTGTCAGAAAAAAAGGTTTAAAATGGTATTTGTTTATTTATTTTTGTCGCCGGGTGTTACCCAGGTTTACAGAACATAATATAATGTTGTACCTTAAGGACCTATTGTGTACCTCAAAAGATACAGTTAAATGTTTTGTAACCCTGATATTTAACTGGTACACAACAGGTCCTTAGGGTACAATAATGCACCCAAAAAAAGGTGCAACATTTTATATATTATATTCCCGTAGGGTACAAAAAGGGACTTTTATGGGTATCGCGCAGCAACATGAAAGGTACAATTTTAAACCTATTTTCTGACAGTGTTGAATGTTATTTCTATATACCTTTATATTTCAGTTTTTGCAAAAACTGATGTAAACTGATACCAGGAGCTGCTTAAAACATACAGACTGTGTTATTATGGATCACTGGCACTATTACACTAAAAACTTCACATATTTGTGTCATTAGGCCAATTTTAAAGATAATCGTTCAATTGTTTTGTTCAATTGTGAACAATTGTAGGAGAAACTCACTATTAGTTGGACTTTTAGTAGAACCAGATGCATCAGAACTTGAAGTGTCATCTGAAGAAGCATAAAACAAATAGAGAAGTCTTGATCAAACTAAGCCATTTGTAGATTTAACTCATCCCAAAACATTCCTCTGTTGATTTGAGAATCCTGACCCCCACCACAAAAACTGCTCAACAAAATGACACATCCTATAAAATAAGTTCTAGTGAGCATCAAGCAATGATTCAGATGACAAGCGATTGAGGAATTTAACATAGAGAATCAATCAAGGAAGGAAATGTGTTTTTTTCAAGTCACAGATTGAACTTACTGTTGGGTGGTTCTGGTTCAGCCCCAGGCTCATGATGATCACTGCCTAAAGCTTTATGAAAAATACAAACATAGCATTTTTAAGCCACGATTTTTAAACTATCAATAAGATATTGTGGCAACACTTTATTGCAAAATATAGCAAAAATGTGGCTTTGACATTTTCACGGAATATTTTTATTGGTGTTTAATATGGCAACCGTATGTTCATTGGCTCATTTCATTTAATCAAAGACAAAAAGCTGCATCCTGTGACAGATAGACACCCCCCTCTGGTGACTGTGGGTACAATAATGCACCCAAAAAAAGGTACAACATTTTATGTACTGTATACCCGTAAGGTACAAAAAGGTATCATCCCAGCAACATGAAAGCTACTATTTTAAACCTTTTGTCTGAAATTGTTGAATGTTATTTCTATAAACCTTTACATGTCAGTTTTTGCAAATCCCACTAGGACTTGAAACAGTTGCCTGTACTAAGTGCAAATAGTTTTCATACAGTAAAGCTGTATTGTTTCAACCCATAGTTGGGTAAAATAGGAACAAAGTCAACCGCTGGTTTAAATTAACCAAGAAAATGTCCATATACAGTTAGACCGAAACATGGTTGAAACAACCCAGCATAGCTTAATATACAGTCAACTGCTGGGTTTGCCCATATTTTCCCCAACCATGGGCTGAAAAATGCAGAATTGTTTTAAATTGGATTTTTTTTCATATATGTATATTTAGCATTTGCAGCTTCTACATTGGAGAAGCATCATCCATTTAAAGAATCTGTCTTCAAACTCAAAACCTGCTGTTTACATTACAAGTCACTACTGCATCTGCATTAAAAAAATATATATTTTACCTGTCCATGTAAGGAGAAAACATGAAAAGATGAAGATTGATATCCTTTTATCCATGGCAGAGTTCTTCTCCTACGGCCAAAAACAACCAGGAAAGTCAGTTGCTTCAAGGCGGAGAAACAAAGTGGTGGGAAAGAGATGTGCTTGTCTCCAGCCACACCAATGCTTATTTTAGCACTTCCCTTAGACAAATAGGTCCAGGAAATACAGCAGCTTCTACTGAGGGTGGAGGACCAGGGAGCAGAGAGAGAGGTGCTACAGCTGTGAAAGCGGGTAGTGTATCAGGACCGGTGCAACATTTTGAGGCGTGAACTTCTATATGACTCTCAATGAGTCCAATTATGAGTCTGTGTTAGTGCTTTAGTGCCCTATAGCGAGTATACACCAACTTCTAGTTAAAGTAACTGAACGCTGTATTCCCCACATTAAACATCATTTGCATGCTTTCTGAAGGCAGGATCTAGTGAAAGGCGTCTTAATGTGTCAGTCATCCTGTCTAGTGCCTTATTCCATCACTTTGCAACCAACCATTCATTACTTCCTACACTAATGATAGGAAACAAAAACAGAGCATTCACACTGCACCTCTATTGTTTAAAGATGCAGTGGAATTTCGACAACGTGCTGTATGTTTTAACATTAATAGAGACTAAGAGAGGTAGGGCGTAAGAGAGAAATGAAAATGTATCAGCTTTTGCACTCGGCACATTTCAGGAAATCTGTCCTCCCAGGTGGGGAATCCATGGGATTTGCAAATCCCCAGTATGCAAGTTAGCTGTATGTGGTCAGGAGATACTGCCTCACGGAGTGGGTATTGTTTGTGTGAGGGGCTTATCACATCCACACAGCAGCACAGGAACCTTCACGTAATGGCTGAACTGTGATCAGTGTGTGTGTGTGTGTGTGTGTTTGACAGCAGGATGGACACACAACTGAACTAAAAACACAGAAGCAAATCACTGTTTCTGTCTTATAATACTTTTTTACATATGCTGGAAAATATCTATGTTTGACCCAACAATGGGTTGAAAATACACAAGGCATAGGGTTAAAGTATAGTTCACTCAAAAATGAAAATTCTGTTTGACTTTTTTACTCATCCTCATGTAATTTCAAACCTGTATGACTTTCTTTCTTCTGCAGAACACAAAAGATGTTTTGAAGAATGTTGTTAACCAAACAATGGCGGTACCCATTGAGTTCTTGTGCACAACCGCCACAGTTCAGTTACCATGATTTTTCAAAAAATCTTCTTCTGTGTTATGCGGAAGAGGAAAGCCATACGGGTTTGAAAATGACAAGAGGGCGAGTAAATGATGAAAGAATTTTAATTTTGGGGTGAACTATCACTTGAATTAAAACTGGTTTGTTCCCTTTTGTCTCAACCATGGACTGAAATTATTCATTTTTTCTTCAAATGAATAAAGCATTTCATATTGAGTTGGTGTTACATCAGGAGTTAAATTATGGATTGTATGAGCCCCTGGTTACATAAGAAATTCCAGCCTTGCATCCTTAAATGTTAGAATGTTAGTTTATCCAAATATTAACGCCTTGGAGTTTGAACTTTTCATGGAATATTAACACAAGATTTTGAGGGCTGGTACAAAAATGGTTTTGCTTCGTGTTCCATAAAAAAGTAAAATGAATTGGGAAATGTACATGATAAAAATATATTTTGGGGTAAACAATCCTTTAAAAAGAGTTATTTATTAACTAAACCACAACACTTTATTTTAATATTATCAAGCCACCAAAGGAAAATGTTGCATTTCAATACTTAACACTTTTTATGTGCATTAATTTATAAATGCTTTACAGGCATTCCTTATTCCTATTCCTACCTTTATTCCTAAATTCTACTAGTTCCAAAGCTTTGATTTATTCCAGTCTTACCCCCAAACAGGATGTGAGAATCTGCTTCCTTCCTGGTCTATTGTGTCTCACACAATCTATACACAGACGGAGCCCAAGGAAATTCAATGACACGGTCATTTTTGTAAATCTCCTTTTGAGTAAACTGTTAACTTTGCGACCCAGCCAATAGGTCAATGTTTAGAGGAAGCAGAAAACTGTTAAAACATGACAAGATAAATCAAAAATCTCATCAAATTTGTCTTTATTGAACTAATTCTGTTATGCAAGAGAAAATGCATGCTTGGGCAGTCTCATTTGAATTTTTTGGTAGTGTATCTGAGACTGAAATTCCAAAGATTAAATCTCTCGAAATCCATCCATTTTGTGGATCACAAAGTCAATTCTGCATTTTGTACACTTTACATATAAATCATTTTGGCAGTAGTGGCCCTCTGTATGTCAGCCATAACAATATTTTTAAGGGAAAGTTCATCCAAAAATGAAAATTCTGTCATCATTTACTCACTCATCATTTATTTTACACAGTATTTGTTTTCCCTTCTATGGCAGTACATTTGGGACAAGATCTGTTTGGTTACTGAAATTCTTCCATATATCTTCCTTTGTGTTTAGAAGAACAAAGACATTTATACAGGTTTGGAACAAAGTGAGTGAAGTAAATGATGGTGAGGAGTAAACAGAATTTTCATTTTTGGGTGAACTATCACTTAAAGGTGGATTAACTATAAATCAAGGTGATAAATCTTAATTAAAGGAATTAATCCCATGTGTAATATGATATTATGCAAGTTGTTTTTAAAGGAAATCAAGCGTACTCCCTCACATAAACTTCCTTTCCACTTTTTTAAACAAAGGTGTTTTTATAATCTCTTTAAATGCATCTTCTTGTTTTGCCAAATTTTTATCAAACAACTTAATCGGGCTTCCGAAGGAAACACCTTATGGTCATGGGTCTGCCAAGTGCTCACTTCCTATTTGGTTGTTATTGCTGGTCAAGTCTTCATTGCCTCCAGAGATTTGCGACAAACACCTTGTAAGGGTGTAACTAAGCACATTTAAAATCAATCACACGAAGAGAATTCTAGTCAATTCAACTCACGTGCGAGAAAAAAGTTTGACAAGGCTAAATTTCATGCACATTTTTATTGAACAGTAATATAAAATACCTTTTCATAGTTGCGAGTGCATGCGTCATCTGCCAACAGTTTGGAAGTTAACTTATAAAAGCAAGGCTTCGTTTCGTGTAGTGAATTACTTGGGCACTTAAGCATTTGTTAAAAAAAACATTGATGAAGTTTGTTTTTGTAAAGTATTTAGCAATAATAAACTGATATATAAAGCAGAGTTAATAATAATAATTAATAATAATATGCAAATTACACTTTTTTTGTCTGTGGCACATTTACAAAAAAAAATAAAGAAAAAGATTCTAAACCTTGTATGACACTAACAGCTATCATGCATTTTGAGATTGACATTAGAGAACCACAAACTTATTTCACGTGAACACCTACACATGCTATATCGCACTACTGGTGTACATACGAGCGTTTGTTTAAAACCATGATTCATCATCATCCAATATTAATAGTAGATGCTTTGACAACAAAACAAGTTAAAGGCCAGAAGCTTTTCCAAGTGTTGTAGCTAAGAATGGCGGTACATTTCCAGGATTTGTACACTAAGCACACTACAGGTAAAAACAGGCCTCGGCAGCCAAGGTAATTCAACATCCTTAGGTAAATCTTATAAAACATGCATAGGCAGATGCTTTCCATTAATCTCAATTTCTCTCTCATTCTCATTTTTTTTTACAGAATATAGGTGCTTTATATATATTGTTTTTTGTTTGTTCGCAATATTCGAAAAGATAACACACACAATTTCCAGCAAGCCACAATAAATTTACCCCCAAGCCCACTCGAAACAAAAGACATATTCGCAAATGATAAATTCCAGTTCTGAACTCCGAGAAAATCCATATTCATCAAGCTAGCTTGCAATTATACAGAAAGTAGGATCCGAGCACACACACCAAAGAAACCTGAGGTAAGCATAATCTGTACAAAACCATAAAACGTTCCATTTTTGGCATTATAACAATGTTGCAACATTCTTTTAAGACTGCCTAATTTACTCTATAGAGCTAGTTTATAAGAGTAGCAAAAAAGGTATCAATAAATAGTCCTTACTTAGTTTGTACACCCTTTTTATGTTAAAAACTTTTTTCAACGTTCCGTCTATTTTTAGTGCTGTATTTTTGTAAACGTACAATAGTTAGTAAGAAGTAACACACACGAAAAGAGAAAAACAAAAAAATCCTAGATCCAGTAAGTAAAGGCCTTTTCACATAAGACAGATCTCTCATTTGCCTGCTGTAATTCCCCACGCCAAAACCAAGACCACCCCCACCCAAATCATTCCAATAAGAGTGAACCGATGAGAACTTGTCATGGTTTCTACAAGCAAAAATAAAATCAACATAAATTTAAAGGCATATCCAAAGACTAGTGAGTGTCACTCTGAATTATGTTTGAAATGCTGCTCTCTCCCTTCACTTGCTTCCTTTATCCTGTTCTTCTCCCTTCCTTTCCTCTAACTCTACACTCCAAATCCTTCCTTTCCCTCCATCGGCTATGGCATGGAAAAAGAGAGGGAGGGGCTTAATCGCTACGGCGAACATGCTGGCTCGGTGCAGAATCACTGGATGTTGCCGCTTCCGCTGCTGGCCTTGCCCTCTGTGCCGTTGGTCTCGGACGACAGTGCTTTATTGAGCGAGTTGAGGCTGGCGTCGCAGGGCATGGCATCCCGGCGGGGCGGCATTCGCTCGTTGATGCGGTCCAAGCCTTTAGCCTCCGCGAAGCTGCTGATCTTGTGCTGGGGCGAGAAGCCTTTGATTGCTGGGGTGGGAGGGAAGAAACATGGCGTAATAAGCCAATATCTAACACAGTGCTTGAAATTCACATGATTTTTCTCGAAAAAATTGCCTGTGATAATGCGTATGCTTATGGCATTAGATTTGACGTTACCATATGAGCCGATTTTCTTTGATTTAACAACAACAAATTCCAGTACACACTATATATTACTCACAATAAATAAATACCTAGAAATTTACATTTATGCATTTGGCAGACGCTTTTACCCAAAGCGACTTGCACTGCATTATACTACACATTTTTTTCTAAGTATGTGCAATAGGCCCTTTTCACATGACGTCACGCATCTTCCGTTCTGCCGTGAAGCAGAGTATCGTTACTTCTGCTAGTCCCTTGCACAGCTGCCACAATTATGGCTAGATGATGTACAACATCTTGCAGACAAATCTTTCGCTTACGCAAAGATCAAAGCTAGATAAAGGATACAGATTCTTCATTGAACAGTACCTCTTTGATTATGAAGGTAAGTGTTTTGTTTTCTTTTTGTGTTAGCGAAGGTGCTAGGATACTTGACTAAGTGTCAGTTTTTATCACTGTTGTTAAATTCCAGCGATACGGCAAAATGGAAGTTCTTCTTCTTCTTCTTGTTGTTGTTTGTTGCAAGACGGATGTTTTGATACACTGCTTTGCGAGAAGGCGGAAGTTAAATGACATCATTGTGAAAAGGTCCTATCCCTGGGATCAAACCCATGACCTTGGCGTTGCCAACGCCATGCTCTAACCACTGTGTCACAGGAAAGCATGTGTACACAGTATATACAGTATACACAAGGTCTATGTTGTGTTGTTGTTTAGAAAAAGCTGCATTTCCTGCAGAGAATTTTAAGCAGAGATTTTTTTGTAAGAGAACACAATATCCACATTGACGACCAATCTTGGGATTACTGGGCGGTGCTGGGCTGTCTCGGTTCTGGAGGGCCTTGGAATGAAGCTGAATCATTTGCTTATCACTCAATAAACCAGTCAAATGTTTTCAGGATATCCTGCGAAAAACATTCTCCAGCTATCTAGAACAGAGCTTCCCACCACGCTCAACAACAAATATACAAAACCCAAGGGACGGTGCTAAAAGGAATATGTAAAAATGCTAGAGGGAAAAAACAGACAAAATGTATATAAAGAAATGATGTAACTGTCGCATGAATGACTCAAATATACACACTAACAGAGAAACTTGGTGGTGCTAAGCCCCACTGTGTTCTAAGAACTACAGGGAAAGCTGAAGAAGTTCCTGTGTAAATGAAAATATGATTTTGGGTACTAGTACTGTAGAACAGAACAAGGTTACGCCAGGGCCGTATTGTAAAATTAAAGAGTTCGTAACAGGCACCCTTTTCCCAGGACCTGGAGCAGAAGCACAAAAACACAAAACCACAAGCAGGAAACCTTTATTTGCTGTAGGTTCTTCAAAAAACCCACAGACACTGAAATAGCAGTTACAAACCCAAAGCTGTGTGCAAGAACCAGCAAACACCCAAGTAAAGGGCCCACATGTTTTTAATAAATGTTTTAATATAGCAGATGATTTTCTTCGAAGTGACTTAGAAATAAGAGAGTGTTTTTTATCAATCTAGAAACGTAAGCACCTTTTTCCATTAACGTCACACGAAAGTATTTTGATTGGTATTTTTTTGTCAATTCTACGTCTGAAACTACTACTGTGTTTTCCATTTAATGGATTATGCTACCAAAGGTTGGCCACAGCTTTATCAGCAAAACTTGTTACATCCACAAACACTTCAATGACAAACTGAATGTGATCCCCTTTAAAACAATCATGAACTTTTTGTGTTTCGTCTTATGTTTTCCTAATTCTCCTCAGCACACCAGCAGCACAGTTTATTTGCCCAAACCTAAGCTTGAACCCAGTTATCTTTGCACAGATACAACAGAAAGAGGGAAAAGGGGCCGTTGACCTATTTACCTTTATCTGCCTCTATAGCCTCAATAGTAGCTGAAGAGAAGAAGAACGGGTTGCAAAATGATTGAGAGAGATGAGCAGAACAAGTTACATTGGTCACGTGAGTAGAAAAATAAGTCCAAATTGACACTCATTGTCATTAAAAACACACCAGAACCACTGTGTGGCCAAAACAGAGGACGAGAGAGACAACGATGGGTCATTTGTTGAGTTATTTTTTTTAGATGTGATGACACATTCATAAAGAGTGGAGAAGATCAGGAGTTTGACCATGAACAATGTGTGTGGTGCACGACAAAAGCTTACTGGTGTTTAGTCATGACATGGACATTAATGAGGTGATTTTACACTCAAAACAGACAGTCGGACCAATCAAAGCAATCTGTAGACTTTGCTTTGGTTAATGAGGATTGACATGTACCAGGATAACTATATTTCCTTATTTAATGTGAACGGCAACATCACAGCAAGGAAGAAGAAGTGACCCAACAGCTGGGCTAAAGAGTGAATATGAATTTGTCAAACAATTTATAGAGCATTTTGATGTACAAACAGTTTTCCTTCATGATCACAATTTTTGAATTGTGTATGATTCTTAAACTTACCCCAATCTTTAATATGCAACTTACCCTGTTCTTCAAGTAATCACATACATTTGTATCAGAATAATGAAACAAAGCTAATCTACTCTAAAACTAGAGCTGTCGATGGATTTACATTTTTAATCACAACAGAACCCACAGATTTCTGCAGTTAATGCGTTAACACGTTCATCATAAGGGAAAAAAAATCACATTTGAGCAGTTATTGGGTTTGGCAATGTATGTGGTTTAAACATGCTGGGATAAACATTAATAGACTGTTTCATCGGACGCCTGCGTGTCTGACCCCCAGTTAACTTCCGGTATCTAATAATATAACTATTTATATGTTATTTAATTTATGTTCATATTGATTTGTATTATTATTTTACTAATAATTATTGTGTTAAAACGTTTGTTTTTTGATGTCATTTTATTAAACAAACAATTTGTAAATGGGTCCGTAGTTCGGTCGCATTTAAACAAACCGTATGGTACATTGACATCTAGCGGTTGAGCTCGGTTTCGGAGTCTAAATTCAACATTCTGGAGAGACAAGTTTAACTTATTCTCGGTTTCTTTAGATTTTGATCAGAAACAATTTACAGGCACTCTATTGTTTGTGAATGTGTACCGGAATTTCAGTTTGGGGGGGTCACAAAAGTGCGCATGCGCAGTAACGTTTGTTTATGTTGTTAAGATGAAACCGTCTATATCTATGATTAACAATGACTTGATATAGGCTTGATTTATAAATCAATTATTTACATAAATACCTGCAATAGTGAGACAGCATTTAAAGGGATAGTTCACCCCAAAATATTTCTTTATCCTTTACTCATTCCTACTTCATCCCAAACCTGACTTTCTTTCTTCTACAGAACATAAAAGAAGATATTTTAAGGTTCATGGCCCTCATTGACTTCCACTGTAACCAATGAGACATTTCTCTAAATATCTTCTTTGGTGTTCCACTGAAAAGAACTCATACAGGTTCTGAGGTTGAATAATGATGACAGAATATTCTTTTTTGGGCCAACTATCCCTTTAAGCTCTGATTGGTTCCATTCAGCTACAATATTTCTTTTTTAGAAATCACACAGAACTGAATGAAACAGCTTAAAATGTGATGTAATTTAAATGCGTTCAAAATGTATACTGTGAATTGCATGTGTTAACACGTTAACTTCGACAGCCCTAGTGCAAACTATACAGTAAGAATATACCGATAAGAGTACAGAGAACAGCCACACACACACACACCGACACATTAAAGCTAAAAGCTAAATACATCAGCTGTGATGGAGGGCCTAGCATTATAGCAGAAGCACACTAATGTCCACAGAGACACGAGGGCTGGACATCACTGTAATTCCACTAATGCTGTAGCAGAATATCTCCTGACATCTCTCTACCTCTGGCATGTTCTTAACCCAACCAGCCACAGGCAAAATGGCCGCTTCACAGTTATTCCAAGTAACTCATAAATGAACCCGGCTATGAAACCAAAGCTAAATTTGAAACATTAACCATTCCTGATGAATGCAATGGATGGGAGAATATGCCAGCGAGACGAGAGCAAGTTTAATTTCTGCCTTGGTTTGTGAATGACAAGCTGGAGATCAATTAATCCATAATCCCCTTTCTTTGAGAGCTTGTCAGTTCTGTGTATTTCGTGTAAAGGGGCATGATGTTACTGATGTAGGGTAAGACTGAATGAAGAATCACTTCACAATGTGCTAAAATGACATTTCTATTCATGCCCCTTTTTGATATGATGTGAAAACAGCAACTAAACATGTACGTATGTGTTTTAGGAACATTCTTCCCTTTCTGTGGTCAAATTCAATATGTCCAGCATCATGATATTGCTTATATGCATATATACAATGGAATCAAGGAACTTAAAAACCCCATGAAATTACTCCCTAGTTTTTTGTAAAGGTCTACTGACCAAAAACGTACACGCTATTTACACATTTTTGTCCCATAAAACCCAATCGATTGTGAGAATAATCATTCCCTCTATAATCAAATGGCGACAAAAAGCTATTGGCGACCCGTTGACTATCAAAAAAGGACAAGCCCTTCTGTCTACGCTGCCTTAACATCCTGTTTCAATAAAATTAACAAAATAGAATTGTGTTTATAAAATTCATGGGGTGTAAGTGTATCCTGTGATTCGTCATAAACAAATAAATGTGTCATTTAACTTTCTAAGGACGATCAGTTCTAATCCTAAATCCCAGAGACAGACTCAAATCTCTAGCAAGTTATAAATCTGGACACAGTGAATATGAGGTGAATAATACACCGAGAACAAGTTCCTTTAAAAGCGTTTGTGTCATTTTGCTTGTGGCTCCTTTAAATAAACATATATTAAATAAACTATGTTTCTTAAGAACAGATGATCTGAATTATACTTGCACAACTGATTATACCTGCAGTTTCTAGGGAGACAGAAGAGTGAAGGAGAGACAAAATGTGAAAAAGATCGGAAAGAGAGAGAGAGAGAGAGAGAGAGAAGGAAAGGGAGCAAAGAGGAAAGAATATTTAAGTTTCATAACAAAACCACCAGGGGGAGCACAGTGAACACGTTAAGTTAAAAGCAATTTGACAATGTAAAATGTATACATTAAATAAACGTGTTAAATCGTGATCTGATTCGGTTCTAAGTTAATAGTGTTAAATCAACAGGCTTGATAAGAGGCCTGATGTGGATAAAACGTTTTAAGTAAAACAGTTTTTACCTCTGACCACATAATTCTGTGTGTGTGTTGTCTCACCGTTCTGGAGTTTTTCCTTGCCTCCGGAGAGGACTCCGCTGGGCAGCATGCCGGTTGGAGTGAGACCCTTCAGCGTCAAAACACTCTCACTCTCCTCCCTATAACAATACCTCATCGTTACATATCGATGCAAATGCTTTGAGAATCTAAACACACACACATTTTCGCACACACGCATCTTACCGAAGCACCGAGAAAACTCTGGCCATCTTTCCAATAGCACGGATCTTGTTCCGGATAACTTCCTTGCGTGCAGAGGCCGTGGCACCTATGTGACACAAGCAAGCATATATCCGGGTGTTACATAATAGCGTACGGATGAAAACAAATTTGATGAGTTGCTTCATTAAAACGCAACCAGTCAGTTCATTGCCAAACCTCAAAACTTCAAACGTTCATCAATCATAATCACATTCCAACTAAAATGTCTAAAAAGACAAATGAGTAAGAGGCTGAACACCTCCTCCGAGTGTCATTATCCAAACTGTTGACTGTAGGGGAAGCTCAGCTCTTCACAACTTGCTGTTTCAGCACGCTAAGTGTGGATCAATACATAGATTTCTCCCAGCGGCACATGCCTCTGGACCTCACCACTGAAATGCATGCTAAGCATTCAGCTAGCCTGCCATTAATCCTTACAGTCATAGATATGCTGGGGTTAATCATAGTGTCATGCTATACAAATGCTTAGGAGAAGAACCTTCTAGTTTTAATTGACGTTTTCAGTGTTACAGTCTTTAACTTTGTGATTGTAGAAACACAACAATACAAGCGAGTGTCTGAAACCAACACAATCTTTATTTAATGCTTCATAATGCTTCTTAACACAAGTTTTTACACAGATGTTAGATTTGTTTAAGCTTGGGTGATACACTGGCCCTAAAATGTATTTAAAACTTTAAGGCTTTGTTATGTTTTTTTTTTTTTTTTGCGTTGAATAACCAAATATTGCACCAAGCATCATCAGCAAACATCTGAAATCATCTACTCATGCACCAATATGATTTTTCAAGACTATTTTTCAATATGATTTTTCTAGATCTTTTTAAGTACACAACTATTGGCCGAATACATTTTTTGTCACTTGTACACTTATGTGTACTTTTTGTCATCAAAATTAAAATGGACCACACGTTTTTAAATGAGCAAAGTTCAGAAACACATGAATTAAGGTATACTAGCTTGTTTATTTCTGCATGGTGGGCTATATGAGACCAGTTTCTTTTGCACTTATGCTTTTTGTTGTCCTTATGTTGTTCCAATTGCTTCCATTTTTAACCACATCTTTAAGTCACTTTGGATAAAAGCGTCTGCTAAATAACTAAATGTAATGTAAATGTAAATGCATTATCAAATACTTTCATTTTATTGAACATAGGATGCATTTAACATTAAACGGGCCAACATTAAATGACAAACTATTTCATTTTGTTTGTTTCATTTTAATCATTCTACCCAGAGAAAAATGCTGGTTCATGACATTATTCAACTTTTTTTAATTGGTATTATCTATATAGCTGACAGCTACTCAACCAAATTCATTTGTGAGACAGTCCAACAGAAGGATGGCCAAAACCAGTGAAATATCAGCTGCTTTGAGAGGAAAGGTAGTCAGTAAGAAATTCTGGTGTCTGAATAATTTTTGGTTTGACTGTACAACAATTGCCTTTTTATGCTAAAGCTGATATGCTGGTGGTTATAAAGCGTCACAAAACCTCCCCTTTCAGCTACATTCTACCTCACTGTCGTTTTTGAAAATGTCTTTCGTCTTCAAAGGGGTTAAAAGTTTACCTCAGTTGGTCTGTTTAGTTGTTCTAACTTCCGGGAACTATTTAGAGCCTCCATGAACCGCCATTGCTGTCAAAAAACTGTCAACGCAGTTGACGAGACTCTCTCTCTCATTGGCTCTGGGGCATGGGAGACGGGCGCTCCAATCACAAGGCACTATCATGAATAATTAGGAGAAATGTCTTCTCATTGGTCAAGAAAATACAGTCTCATGAATAATAATGAGACACCGACGCGTCATCGATGTACTGTAGTACCACTCCCCGTCACATCGTTTGACGTTGGCTAGATGAGGATTTTAAACCCGGAAGGCAAAAGTAGCGCTTAGGTTTCGTGGTGCTTTAAATGAATAAAAATGATCCAATAATTATTTGCAGCTGATACATTGGTGCATCTCTAGAAATAATTGATTTTGCCTAAAAAATGAGCTTGGTTTAATATTGTGTAATCAAATGCAATGCACTTATTTTTTTAAGTGTACCTTAAGTGCATCAAATACTATTTTGGGTCACAGTGTTTATACATAGATTTAAAACATGGTTAGGTGGAATAAATGGTTACAAAGTAGAAGAGTGATGGCAACAATGTGAGGTGAATCACAAAATGTAAAAGATTATAAAAGCTGTATCATAGTCCAATCCATATGACTTCAAGAAGTTCTTCAAAAAACTTTTAAACTCAATGGGGTGTGTTCTCATATTAGAACAGTGTTAGCAGTTTGCCTGCATCAAAGGGATACTTCACCCAAAAATTAAAATTCTGTCATTTCCTCACCTTCAAGTTGTTCCAAAAATCTGTATACATTTCTTTGCTCTGATAGAAAGATATTTGGAAGAATGCTTATAACCAGACAGATTTTGCCCCCCATTGAACCATTGGTAGCCAAAAGTGCCCCAGAACTGTTTACTGTCCTACTGTACATTCTTCAAAATGTCTTCTAATTTGTTCAACGGAACAAAAAACTATAAAGTATTTTTTTTCCTACTATGGGAGTCAATAGGAGGAACAATCTGTTTGGTTATAAGCAATAATCAGAACAAAGAAATTTATACAGATTTGGAACAACTCGAAGGTGAGTTAATTATGACAGATTTTTCATATTTGGGCAAAGTATCCCTTTAACATGTCGAGTGAAATTTTAAGTGCATTTTCAGACAGTGTAAGCAGTTCACACACAACCACCAAAGGCCTCATAAAAATCTCATACAGTTTCTAATATCAATAATTCATCCAGTTCCAACAGCCTGGGTGCATATGACACAAAATTAGTATCTGTGGATTTTAGGAGTAGGTTGATTACTTTATTGTTAGCTCAATCACCGCCCGTGGGAAAAGGTACAAGCAAGAGGCATTGCACACCGCATTTAATTTTGGGAGGCAGTACCTTTCTTGGGCCCATATATTAGCTGTCCTTCTCAAGAAACACCCCCAGAAGAAACAGAAAAAGACAGAATGATCAGTGGATGGCTGAAGAATGAGAGGGCGCAGGGAGGAGAGAACGAAAGTGGCAAAAACACACCCATTAACTAAAGAAAAGAGAAGAAATGCCTTAAAGAACTCTGAAACAAAGAGAAAGAGATTGATTATATGCAACAGAAGAGAGAGAGAGAGAGAGAGAGAGAGAGGGAGGGAAAATGAAGCGTGAATTTGAGAAAAACAATAAAAAAAGGAAACAAAGTAACAAATATTAAAACTAACGCAAGAGGTATTAAAGGAGTAGTTCACCTTCAAAATGAAAAATTCTGTCAAAAGAAGATATTTCGAAGAATGTTGTTAACAGCCCCCCATTCAATTGCATTTGTTACAATAGAAGTGAATGGGGGGCTGTACTGTTCTGTTACCAACATTTTTCTAAATATCTTCTTTTGTGTTATGCAGAAGGAAAAAAGTCATACAGGTGTGAAATGACAAGAGGGCCTGTAATGCCACGGTCAGATTGGACTTTGAACATGCAAAATTCGTTCGGGCTGTACTGCGAAAATCTAGGCGGGAGCGATTCCTCCATCTTTTACATTTCTTTACCGAGAGCTGTGACGTTTTGATCTTCAATTGGTCTCACGCACTCATGTGACGCGAGTTCGCAGGTAAGAGTTCACCAAACTTAAACATTGCTACGCAGTGAAATATCTTAGAACAGGCTAGCGTTTCAGCATGCGTATGAATGGAAGTCAATGGAGCGAAAAGTCAAGTGTGACCATAAATGATGTGAAAAACTGGCATAAATGATGACAGAATTTTCATTTTGAAGGTGAACTACTCCTTTAAACTATGTCAGAAAGAGAGAGTGTGTGTGTGTGTGTGTGTGAATGAGAGAGTGAGGAGATGTTAGTGTTTATGAGTAAAAGCTCAACCTATGCTTAGCTTCTTATTATCTAGTTTATGTCACGTGGCAGTGACAGTGTGTCACATTGAAAAGCCAAAACTAGACCAGACGTTGTGATTTTCTGAAAAATAAAGAAAAATGTGTAATGCTAGCCAGTTCAAACATCGCCACATCGATGCTTTGCTGGTTTTCATGCACTGGTGTATGTTTGCTAAGATATTCTGAGTGCAATGCAGTCCCTTCTGTATTATAATTGCTTACCAGCTCAAAAGAGTCGACGGCGTCCAGCACAAAGTCTATGATATCTGCGTCTCTTGTCTCTTGAAGGAGCCCACCTTCAATTTAATTTTAGGATTTTCTGAGCTATTTTATAGTTCAAAAGGCTGTAAACTGTCAACCTGTTGGCTATGTGAAGTAAAAGCACACCTCTTCCAAATAAGCCCCATGATTCGATCATATATTTGAAAAAAAATACAAGAGAAAGAACTAATACTACACTTGTTAAAATTTTAATCTATGCAAAAATCTAATTATTTACTTTATGTTTGTTTTTTGCATTTTTACATAGGATTATTAAATAAAAGACTATCATAATGATTTTACCATACTGTTTTCCTGTTTATACAATCTGTCCTATTGGCTTACAGCTTCAAATACAACCTGAAATAAAAGCTGTTATAGAGAGGGGCTCCATATGGCACGACTCCATTTGGCAAGTGATGTCATTTCCTGTTGAACGGGTGGCGGCTACACTGCCTAACAGTGTTGATAAAGCTTTGTACAATATTTAAACATGTGTAAGCCCTTGACGGTCATTTATCAGACAACCTTTAACAGATTAGGTTGCGCTGTACAGGAACTCAGTATGACTGGATTGCGGCCCCTTGTGATCCAAACGTGCACAGATAAAGACCCACTGGATGTTGTTTGTGTTTGTGCCTTCTTACCATCTATCTCTTCATCGGTGGTCAGCTCGTCATTGGAGCAGATGCTCAAAACATTTACAAGCATCTCAGTGACTAGATGAAAAAGAGAGGGTTTGTCAGTTTCACATATTTAAGATTTGTAAGAGTAGTTCAATATTTATGTATGTTATAACAATTAACATGAAACATTAACAACTTTAGACTTTCTTAGTATTTTGCAGGTACCCTTTCTGCTTTAATGACATTGCTGGTGGTGCAAAACCTGAGGATGTCATTCAAGATCTGAGAATGTTTCAAAGAGCATCTTGTTGCTCACGCTAAATGTAACGAATACAGAAACAATTCACCCAACCTGTCGATTACTATGAAAATCATAGTGAAGCAAATAGTTCACCTTTCTCTCCAACAAAGGGCAAAGACCAAGTGAAGACGTCCATGAAGTTAGGCAGCCAGTAGGGATGAGGAGAGCAGTTAAACTGCCGAATGTTCATGACATTATTCTCATATTTCAGCACAGCAGCTATAAAAGGTAAGAAAGAGAGACATGGTGAGAGAGGGAGAGGGAGGTTGGTGTAAAAGATACAGCTGGATTCTGTCAGTTTACATCAGAACTCAACACAGTCTCGGATATACACACGCACACCGGAGCATCTGTTAAAATTGTCAGTATCTCTCAAAGAGTCCATCAGCCCGATTTAGAGACAGTCATGTGAAAACTACTTCTTTCCTACAGCTATCCATGTATCTTTAATGCCTAAATGACCATACATTTTTCAAAGGGCCATAGAGCAAAGCAAAGCAAAGTTTCAAATCAGCATTTCTAGATGTATTGTGGTCATTCCAGTCCAGTGTTTGCTGAATTTAAACAAAATCAAACCTGAGGAGTGACAAAGTCATCCAACAGCAATGTGAAAAACTGACAGCATGACAAGACACATTATGTGTTACAGATACATATTTTTTTAACTTTTCCTAAATACATGTACAAATATTACCGTTGCTTAAACTTGAATATGAACTTGTTTTCTTTGCAGTATCTGGGGTCTGAAGAATACAGAGCATCTTTTCTGTTATTTTGACCTGTTTCTACATCTTTCATATTCTGCAAATATGTCCAAATAGGAACAATGGAGGAAATAAAGTTATCGTTGCGACCCACGTGTGTGTGGCCCAGATCTGCAGAAAGACGACACCGTGCAGTAAAGCTCGCGGAGGGGGACTTTCCCATCTCATCATCTTAATAGTGTTTGAGAATAGCAGGTCGTCAAACATGGATCGTCAGGCTAGCAAGTGTCAATCACATGTCAAATACCAGACGTAACGGACCTGGAGATATGATGGATATAAACACGCCTTAAATGTCACTAAGTCTACTAACTACACGTCTCGTTGGTTTATGTGTAATCTGAAATTACATCATCTTGTTAATCAGATAAAATATTATCTTTCCGCAGTCTATAATTAGGTGGTGGTAAACCCCATAAATGCTTTTGGAAGAGCTGACCTTATATTTCGCCCACAGAGAGAGAGAGAGAGAGAGAGAGAGAGAGAGGATGTATTGTTTGGAGATGGAGGTATAGGTTTCTAATTACCAATCTAATTAAAAATTTAATTACTGAGCAAAGAGGAACAATTAAATTCAAGGAAATGGCACATGCAGTACCACATACCACCACTAGGTGTCTCTAATGTACAATAACACTTTCAATATCTCAAATAACTGTTAGGAGTAAAAACTGTATATTTTCATCACAGGCACATTCAGTGATATAAGGAAACAAATAGTTGTTCTGTGTAAGACCAACTAATCTTTACATACATCATAGCTAGACGAAAAAATTTGCTTAATTCAAAATCATTGTCTGAAAACAACTCTTATTATCTTATGCAAATGTGCGTCTCTAGTAAGATCAGAGATGTTTAGATAGCTTCATTGAATAACAAGACAAAAATAATACTTGCAGTGTAGTGCAGTGAACACGGTATAGATGCATTAAAGCAGTGGGAGGAATTTCCACTTGAGGGTCACGTTTACATCAAAGATGAACATTATCTTCCCTCTGACATCATCACTTTTTCTTCCTTTTATTCCACAGTTGGCCATGACATCTAATCCTGCTGTGCCAAAAACCTTCAAGGCCACAGAAGACACGGGTTTCCTAGTGACCAATGACTTTCTGCTACGGTTGTCATGGTAACGTGGCTCATGCTACATAATCATGGATGCAAAAAACAGCATCACATCTGACATCGTCATTTCGATAATCTATAGATTGCCTCAACATCCTATGCTTCACAATAATACCCTTAGAATCCACAGCATTTCTTATTTAGACTCATCAGTATTATAGATGAAGGAGTGTTCTGCGTTCTAATCGATCCTAAGAATGAGCTCAGAGGGCTGCCAGAGACGGTGTCCATTACCCCCGCTGTTTTCTACTACTTTCTCCATTATGAAATCCAAGCGGAGGTTACGTGTCCATTAACGACAACAGAAAGCCCTGCCAAAACAACTGAAGCGCTTGCTGGATTATATCTGCTGCTCTTGGTGCTATCATGTCTTGTCAGGGGTTGCCTGATTGACTCTATTTGCGCAGTCAGGGCTGTGACGCTCAGAGCATGATGGACAGCTAGTGGATCAATCTGGCAACCCCTGAGCGTGATGGATAACCCGGGCTTCCCCCCACACCGGGCTAGATTTACAGCAGCGGTCGATTGGCCATCAATCTCCTCGCACATTCATGTCCAGACTTCATTTGCTGGATAAAAAGGTTCGATCCTTCCCTCCTCCATACTCGGCTGCTTAATTCAGACTTAAAGGAATAATTGAGTTTGGTTGATCCACCTCCTCTTCAGAGGACAAAATAAAGGGAACAGCAGACCAAAAACGACAACGTTAACACACACTTGGACTTTTGTTTATAGGGTGCTCAATACTGGGCTCATGAAAATGACGGCTTCTGCCGTAACAAACTATTAATCTAATTAAGATTATACGGTGTTTGCATTTCATGAAGACTTCACAGCAACGACTGACAAAATTGTGGTCACAAAAAGTGAGGTCACAGGACCAAATGAGAATCTGTCATTGGTTGAACAAACCACACAAATTGACACTACAGAGCAATATATTGCAGAGCAATATATTAAAAGTATTACAATCTGTCCAATAGTTCTTAAATAAATAAACTTTGCATGCAAAGACATTATTGCTGAGGTTAAGGTGAAACCAAACAGCGAGTAATTGGCTCTTCCTCTCAGTGTTATGCACGGCAAGCTTATTTAAAGGGATAGTTCACCCAAAAATTTAAATTCTGTCTTAATTTCCTCACCCTCAGGTTGTTCCAAACTTCCAAATAAATGTCTTTGTTCTGCTGAACACAAAGGAAGATATTTGGAAGAATGTTAGTAACCAAACAGATCTCATCGCCCATTGACTGCCATAGTAGGGATAATAAATACTATAGGAGTCAATGGGGGATGAGATCTGTTTGGTTACTAACATTCTTCAAAATATCTTCCTTTGGGTTCAGCAGAACAAAGACATTTATACAGGTTGGGAACAATCTAAGGGTCGGTAAAGGATGACATAATTTTCATTTTTGGGTGAACTGCCCATTTAAGGTCATAAGCTTTGAACTGGCAAAGACTAGATCAGATGTTTGACTGGTGAACTGTTAGTGAGCCTGCATCAAATACATCAACAAGAGCTAAAAATATCCATTCCAAACTTTTCAAAAAGCAGGAATTGCTTTAAATCTACAAGATAAAAGTGCAAATTTAATACATCTGTATGTGTGATGCTTTTCCCTTTCTAAGTGACATAACATTTTCAGCGCACGACAGAACCATGTACCGTTCATGCTGTTTTAACACGCACTTGGCATGAGGACATTAAGCAAAAACACAGGACAACAGAAGCTAACATACAGATGTCGCTGACAGACATTAAACACAATTACATCAAGGTCTGTATGTGGGTGTTGTGCTGCGTGTGTGAGATCATCTGCAACGTCCTCCTAAATGATCAATCTTCACCTTTTCATTATCTGCAAATGGAGGAAAGTGCAGCCTGGCAGAATTACCTCCTCTCTAGCTTTCTTTCACTCTCTGAAAGTGCTGACTAACTTGGGTCTGTCCATCTTGCAGCTCAACAAGAATGCAACAAGCCACACCTTAGGACCTCTCTCTCCTACACACACACAGTCAACATCATTCGGAGATGTGTGTGAATAATACCTTTGTTATTGTAGACGTCTAAGTAGTTGGGAGCTGAGAAGATAGTGATAAGAGAAGGGAAGCCCGTAGTTTGACTCTTCCTGTACATGCGATACCTGCGGGTAAAAAGCATCATCATCACCTGTCCTTAGAATATGCTTCAGTACAATTTGTGTTTGTGATTTGCAAACTTAAGCATTCGGTTTTCTGTGACAAACTGAACACAGTTGTTGAAAATTGTACTCATTTACAGTATCTCACAGATGTGAGTACAACCCGCATATTTTTGTAAATATTTTATATCTTTTCATGTGACAACACTGAAGAAATGACACTTTGCTACAATATAAAGGAGTGAGTGTACAGCTTGTAAAACAGTGTACATTTGCTGTCCCCTCAAAATAACTCAACACACAGCCATTAACGTCTAAACCGCAGGCAACAAAAGTGAATACACCCCTAAGTGAAAAAGTCCAAATTGGGCCCAATTAGCCATTTTCCCTCCCCGGTGTCATGAGATTCTTTAGTGTTACCAGGTCTCAGGTGTGAATGAGGAGCAGGTGTGTTACATTTGGTGTTATCACTCTCTCATACTGGTCACTGGAAGATTACCATGGCACCTCATGGCAAAGAACTCTGAAAGAGGATCTGAAGAAAGAATTGTTGCTCTACATAAAGATGGCCTAGGCTATAAAAAGATTGCCAAGACCCTGAAACTGAGCTGCAGCAAAGTGGCCAAGGCCATATCGTGATTTAACAGGACAGGCACCACTCCCAGAATCGGCTTCGCCATGGTCGACCAAAGAAGTTGAGTGCACATGCTCAGCGTCATATCCAGAAGCTGTCTTTGGGAAATAGACGTATGAGTGCTGCCAGCATTGCTGCAGAGGTTGAAGGGGTGGGGGGGTCGGCCTGTCAGTGCTCAGACCATACGCCGCACACTGCTTCAAATTGGTCTGCATGGCTGTCGTCCCAGAAGGAAGCCTCTTCTAAAGATGATGCACAAGAAAGACCGCAAACAGTTTGCTGAAGATAAGCAGACTAAGGACATGGGTAACTGGAACCATGTCCTGTGGTCTGATGAGACCAAGATACACTTATTTGGTTCAGATGGTGTTAAGCGTGTGTGGCGGCAACCAGGTGAGGAGTACAAAGACAAGTGTGTCTTGCCTACAGTCAAGCATGGTGGTGGGAGTGTCATGGTCTGGGGCTGCATGAGTGCTGCCGGCACTGGGGAGCTACAGTTCATTGAGGGAACCATGAATGCCAACATGTACTGTGACATACTGAAGCAGAGCATGATCCCCCTCCCTTCGTAGACTGGGCCGCAGGGCAGTATTCCAACATGATAACGACCCCAAACACACCTCCAAGATGACCACTGCCTTGCTAAAGAAGCTGAGGGTAAAGCTGAAGACCTAAACCCTATTGAGCATCTGTGGGGCATCCTCAAACGGAAGGTGGAGGAGAGCAAGGTCTCTACCATCCACCAGCTCCGTGATGTTGTCATGGAGGAGTGGAAGAGGACTCCAGTGGCAACCTGTGAAACTCTGGAAAATAATGGAGGCCAGACAAAATATTGACACTTTGGGCCCATTTGGGCCCAACTTGGACATTTTCACTTAGGGGTGTACTCTTTTTGCCAACGGTTTAGACATTAATGGCTGTGTGTTGAGTTATTTTGAGGAGACAGCAAATTTACACTGTTTTACAAGCTGTACACTCACTACTTTATATTGTAGCAAAGTGTAATTTCTTCAGTGTTGTCACATGAAAAGATATAATAAAATCTTTACTGTCAGAATTTTCATTTTTGGGTGAACTATCCCTTTAAGGGGGTCACTTATATAGTTTTACTAATAACAAAAAAAAAACATATTTGTGCAGATAAGATACAGTAAATATTGCAAATATAATTAGTCTGTTTTAGGTGACTTGTCATGTTTCTTTAAAATTGTAAGTGTGTGATGTTGTGTACTGGTTGTTTGGCTCCTCTCGGATAAAACGAAAAGTGTATGCTTTTAATACGTTTCATAATCATTTATTGGTTAATTATTATTTGGATAATTGGTAAAAAAGTGATTCCGTTGCATAGAACTGAATGACAAATTGTATATTTTGCATTGTCTTACAATAACTTCTATTAAAAACTAGTTTTAAATGATTTTTATAGAAATGTTTTTAAAATGCCCCAATAAAAAACCTCTAATGGTGGTTCAATTCAAGCACTGTTTGACACTTCCAGTCGAAAGTCAATGTTTTCCACTAAATTGATGCTGATTATTAGATGCCTGGATGTTATTGATATTATAATCATCTATAACCTGCAATTATAAATGACATATTTTAAGGCCATGTTCATATTCTGCGTCTGCTGGTGCAATCATTAAAAATCTTGCTCCTTCAATCCCCGGCAGTGCTGAATCTGAAACATCAGTAGCTGTGATCACAGTCCTTCGGTGACTCTTTGAGCAAGACATCTTGTTGCTCTAGGGGGAATCTTTCGGCCATTAGTGCACTACGAGCAGCTCTAAATCAAAAGCGTCTGATAATTAGCGTGTAACTTCCTTTGATGTTGCCCTAATTTTCGACGCCCTGCTGTTATAATCAAGGAGCCAGAGACTGGCAGTGTGCAGCCTTTTCAAACAATGACTCCACGATAATCAATGAACGCACTAAAAACAGCCTGACTCAACAAAATCTGACAAATCTAAAGCAAATTTTCAGCTGAAAATGCTCGGCACATCTCATAAAGCAAATACTTAAGGGACTATTAAAAGGATTTCCTTCAGGTTAAAAGCACAAACATGCTTTGCTAGCAAATTCCTGCGGTGTAACTTTGTGTTTAATTTCATATAATGCAATCATTGTCTGCTGGATTTTGAGGGTTCTGCTAGTGACATCAAAATAGTCTCCTGGAGAAAGACATCTTGCTGTAGGGGCCTGGCAATTGGATTAAGGGAAATACTTGGCCGCTGAATTTGATTTTCAGCAGCATTAAACTTTATGAGGACCTTTTTCAGATTTATATCAAATGAACTGTTTTAACCTAATTTCAAAAAATAAAACATTTATCAATATAATACTACCGTTTAAAGTTAAGGTCACTTGATTAAAATATTTTTGATGATCCAAAAATACAGAATAATTAAGGAAGCTGCCAGCAAGAGCACCAAAATATGGAAGCTTATCGCATATCCCAGGGTGGCTGGTTAATAAAAAAAGAAAAAAGTACATTTTGCAAAATCTAGGCAAAGGGTGGCAGCTAAAATATAGTTGTGACTCATTTTTAGTCACAACCAAAATACTCAAATGTAAATTTGTGTTATTCCATGAGCTTACTATTACCATAAACTGCAATAATTAATAACTGAAATAAAAGAGTAAAAGACCTTTAACTTTTATGTGATGTAAATATAGCACTACACTTCAATGAATCAGGAAAGTTCTTTGCATCTAAAGTTGCTCAAAGCAATCTGAACATGACCCTGTGGACAACATAGATCAATTCCAGCTCAACTTTAATTCTTTGCTGTGTATGACACATCCCCGATAAGTTCACGGTCCCTGTGTAGTCGATACGTTTATTCACTTATCACAGCAGAGGATAATCAACTCCTTTAGAGGACATAAATAACAAATCCCATAAAAGAACATTACCAGAAACAGTGTTTGCGTTCGAGTTTGTAGTCCAGAATAACGGACACAGAAGAACTGTGTGTGCTGTTCTGACAAACTTACCCAGCATCCTGTGCTTCGTGGGCTCGGATGACAGACAATAAGTTGTTGTGTTGTAGAAAGTCGCACACAGCAGGATAACTGTAGGAAAAAGGAAACTGATGTTGAAAAAGACACTGTATTATATACCGTGTTAACACGTATGAACTGTAATAACAGCTGTAGTTGTGCATTTTAATTCAATTCAGCATAGATTTGAACATATTCACAGCTGTTTCATGGCAGACGTTTTAAAGATGAACAATGCATGGTAAAAACAAGTTCGAATGTATAAGCTATACTTTTTAATCAGAAGAAACATTTTAATCAGGCATAAACAAAGCAAAGAATGCCATTTCTGTTATTTTTATAAATATTAATTAATAATTGAATGACTAATAATGAATTAAAATGATCAATATTTATTTTATGCGAATAACCATTCACATAACTCAACATGACATATCGTTTCATCATACTAATTGTGAAAACATCACCAAAGGCATTCATTCACTGGTTCATCGAAATTATCACAAAATGACAGTTAACAGTAAAATCTCTGTAACTGGAACAGTACAAGACCGGCTTAGACAGCAAAGTGCACCTTGTTTCCTCCTGGGCAAAATCTCAGATTTGCTGTTTCAGCAGGGCCACGGTGCTGACAGTAGGGTCACTGTATGGACATTTTAAAGCAAGCAGACATTTCAAACACATTGTGTTGTTTACTTTTGGTAATACCATATTGCAGTCTTGTGGCCCAAATAAAATGTAATTTAATATATATTGATCTTAAATAATGTAATATTTGCAATCTTTGTTAATACAAAACAAAGCATTCAAGTATCAAAATAAAGTTCTATAGTATTTACATCATAACACAGGTGTGACTGAACCAAGGCGAGTTATTTTGAAAACTCTAATTCTACACAGTACAACAGTACACGCAGTGCAAAGCATTCTGGGATAACTTTCTCTCAAAGAATAAACACGATTCCACTTTAGATTCTGGCCAAAACAAGATATCTTAGTAGGCAGCATAGTTTATGTAAGGAATTATAGACGATGCGCTGTTCGACGTGAAGCGGAGTGGCCGTTACACCTCGGGTGAGCATTAACTTTCGATAATTGAAAGGACCGGAGTCAATTATTCCGCTTATGCCACAGTTACCACATCACAAGTCATTTTTCGGGTGTTTTATTTCAAGAGATTTGTTGTGTTTGCTGCGCTTCTAATGCTACTGTGAGTGGGGGACTATTTTCTCATCCGAAGCTGCCGGTAATTCCAAGACGTCATTTAAAAGGCTTGAGAGAGAGCGCGCATGCACGCGTGATTGTAGTATGACAAAACCCTGCGAACAAGTAGGCTTTTCAAAATTTGTAAATTGCTTCGTTGATATTTTATAGTTATAAGCATGATGTAAAAAAAACGGAACAAGTATTCAATCAATGTTTCTTTATTAATTTAGTGCCAGCTGAAGATCTCACAGTTTCATAGAAAGCTCACAGGTGGTTGTTTAAAGCGTTTGCCCCCCCTTTCTTTCTACCTCTTCAGCAGATGTATGTTTTGTTTTAAGCCAATCGTTGAACACATTTACTGCCCAAGCTGTTGTCTTTTTGGTGTTTTTCACCTTCAATCATGTCTAGTTGTTCTTCAGTGACCGTTTTATGACGCGGCTGCCTTTGATGTTCGGTTTCTTTTTTTTATCTTCTGGACTGTCAAGTACAGCTTTCGCCCAATTGTCGACATTTTCTTACTTTCCATTAATATTAAAAGTTATTTCTGGAAATTTAAATCGTCTTCAATGTTGTTTGTGGTGGACTGTAGTTACAGTATAAATCCGTTATAATGGTTAAAGTTGGCGCAGTGATATCGAACTGTAATTCGGTCGACAGATCTGGAAGTACTTCATAGGTGTGCGTTTGACTGAAAAATAATCGGCTTCATCAGCCGATCAAGCATTCCACAGCCCCGTGGTATAAACATAAATTAAACAGCATTTGCATTAGAATGTATCTGTGATGCTTCAAAACGCCGCCTCCATAGGTCCCACTGTATGTTTTAGGAGAGCGGTAATAATTTCTTTCCACCATCAGAGACAGTGATATTTCCATCAGCCCTGCTGTGGGTGAAGTTGCTCGATAACTAAATTCACAAAGCCAATTTCATTCTGCTGCCATTCTATAGCAGGCGTATGACATTTCCCTCTTTGTTGAAGCGAGGCCAATGCACAACATAAATCATCTTTATGTAAGTCACTTGCAAATCAAACAATACAGTACTATTGGAATATGGTCTTTACCTCATATATTGATGCAATTTCTATTCTACAATATGGTGGGTTGCACAAAATGTAGATGAGGCAGGAAACAAAGGCAGAACATTGGCAATGCAGAGGCTCAAATTATGGTGAATAGATTTTTAATATCTAGAATTGTTTTCTATTATCTAACATAGCAGACTATAGCATGCCATATTGCCTATTAAATTTACTCAATTATGCACAGTTTTTTTTCATTTCTGACTAAAATAAATTGAACAGAAAATTTCACATTGCACAGTTTTAATTAACTGTGATCACTGCACACATTGCAAGTTATTGCAAACAACTGTCTAGGGTTACATAATATGTAACGTAGAAATGTAGGCGTGCACATTTGTAAAGTGAGCCAGGAGCATTGCCTGTTGTTGTGTAAAGTGTTCTCTGATTTCTTGTTGACGTAAATGTCTCGATAGACGTATTTGTACCTGTAGAAATAGGAGCAGCCTCTCACTGTGTTGTGTGTGAAGTGTTCCTGGGACTTCTCATTGCCGAAGTCCTCCAGCGGGTCCGACCAAAGCAAGTCACACATTGGTCCATATGCGGGAGGCTCTTTGAATCTGTCTAACTGAAAAGAAAAAATATACTATTAAACTACGGTACTGCAGGGTAAGATGCATTCAGAGACAGAACCTGCTATTAACTCTTGCTGTCCAAAGACAAGTCATAGAGAATATAGTCAGAAATACAGAAAAACCCTATTAGCCCTAACCAGTATAAAACACATTTTAAAGGTACAGTGTAGCGATTTAGCAGCATCTAGTGGTCAGGTAGCGAATTGCAATAAACGGCTCACTCCACCGCTCACTCTGCCCTTTCGAAGCACTACAGTGGCTGGCACAGCATGAAGATGTCGTCACATTTTATCTTTTTTGCTCAAGGAGATAACATGTTTAAAAAATGCGCTCTGTAGAGCAGTTTGTCCATTTAGACCTATGTAGAAACAACATGGCGTGGTGTATGTAGATAGAAATACCTCATTCTGAGGTAATACAAACATAATGCTTCATTATGTAAGGTTTATACACCTCTGCAGACAGTTATGTATATTAGATTGCATTTATGTCAACAGAGCCTCTAAAAAATGTACACATTGGACCTTTAAGCCTTTTGAGATATAGCTTAAACATTTTTGCTATAAGGACTGAACCTTTATGAACGATGTTATCCAAGGTCTTTCAAATGTATTGTTTTCCTACAGTATGTCTCCTTGTTGATGGTGATGACCTAGACATTTAAAAAAGACTAGTGCATATGAAGGAATTTAGATTTAAACTATACGCTAAATGTTCTCTAAATTGACACCAAAATGAATTAAGAGCTGTGTGCGGATGATAAGAAGTGAATTGGTAAAGGACTTCCGCCTAATCATCAGTGCCTTTGATCTCAGTCCTGATAACAGCTTGGCTTTACTAAATCACATCATATTTGAATAATTTCTAGACTAATAGACGTTTTATACTTGGCGAGGGAGAGAAAAAGAAAAAGCCGAAGCAATTTTGCCTCCACAGATGCTATGGAAGTCATGTATAAAAGAGTGATACACAAGATAATGATGTAAATACAGCAGAGTTATTCAACTGCAGAATCCAGGTGTCTGTGCTAAAAATGAGAACTACTGTCAAGTATTTCTTTTCTGACCATTTATTATGTGTTCGCAACTTAATTCTAAAGATCCCTTGAGAGAAAACATTTGAGAAAATTGAATCTTCAGAATTACAGTCAGTGGCAAAAGGGACACTGAATAAAGTGGCTCTGTTCCAAAGCATAGTGAGCTGCATATGAAGGCAGCCTTTTTGGGCCTGTTCCCAAGGTGAAGGCAGTATTCTAAGCTTTCAAGGATGCTTTTTCGTGACCAAATTCATATGCCATATTTTAGGTTGTTTTTTATAGCTTGTGTAAAATGAAGCTAAAATAAAGTTCATCAGGACGAATAATGCTGATCGATCCACGAGAAAGACAACGGAGCTCAGAATGATAAAATAGCGGTGTGATCTGCAACAAAAAGAAAAGCGGAAGAAAAAAAGAATTACACTTAAAAAAAAACGGCCTGCTTTAAAAACCGAATGCATATCATTTTTACTGATTTATTTCGCATCCAGAGACGACCTCTACCTCCACTAGAATAGTCTTGTGCCATTAACCAGGGTCAGTCATCTCATTGAAGCCTTAATAAAAACTAAGGTTCAGGAGAAGTACATTTTTTACTGTCCATTTCACTGTAAATTAAAATGTATTATGTTGCAAATTCCTTAAAATAATCAAAAAATATATTTTAACAATAAAATTAACACAGAAAAGTTTGTATGTGCAACAATAACATGCATAATAGTGCTAATGAAATGTCTTTACATAATATTGCTGTGACAATAAGAGTTGTTTCTTTTTAAATAGCTCCGTTTACACATTTAGTAGAAGGGGGTCCCTGCTCCATGCATCTCTCATCTAAGAGGTCCTTGCCCCGAAAAACGTTGAAGACCCCAGCCTTGGAATGAGCTATTCTATATCTATATACAGCCCTTGCGTGGAATACGCCATGTTGTTTCTAGAGTAGCTCTAGTAGTTTTCACTTCTGCAAAGACATTTCACTTCTGCAACATGTCCTCTGTCAGTTGACGTAGTGCTTAAGGGGCTGCATCCGTCGAGGCGCTTTTACGCGGCTTAAAACGGCAGTAGTTTAGCTGAAAACGCCTGCTGCAGGCACAGCAAAACGCTCCAAGTTGAGCATTTTTTAACTCTGGGCGCACGGTCGAACGCCGGCGCTGAGCGTGGGAAAAACACAGAGCACCGGTGCTCAGCGCGAAAAGAAACCATCAGCTGATGGCTTTTTTTTTAAAGCGCGGCGTTTCCGTTGAAAACAATTGAAAAAACACGTCGGCCACAGGTGTAAACGCCTCGGTGGACACACGGCCTAAAGGGAGGGTGGAGTGAGGCATTTGTTGCAATTCGCAACTTCACCACTAGATGCTGATAAAATCTCCACATTGTTCCTTTAACTATTAATTATTCTTATGATTTTCTAAATCATTATAATATTCTGCCTGTTTACCACCAAGCAACAGTTTAACCAATGCAGCTGCACATCCTTTGTAGAAGTCAATCCCATAATGCACTGCAATGATTGATTGCAATAAAGTTCTTTCAATACTGAAAAGTATTGGTTACAACTTTACACCTGACAATTATACCCAGTATTGTGTGTGCCGTTTATGCTTATTGAAATATCACAGTTGAATCTTTCATGTACTTTGTGACTGTTAGTCACTACCAATGAAGACTGTTACCTTTTAAAGATCTATTTTAATTTGGATGCTGCTTTGGAAGGCAGGTGTCTCTGCAGGCAGTAGACAATACAGGATCTCACAAGGTTTAGGACAGAACCAGTGTTTTCTACATGAATTTTTCAACCTTCATGTGTTTTAATGAGCATTGGACAATATAGTTTAATACAACGCTTTGGTTAAGTGACAAACTTAACATTTCATTTAAATGACAACGCTGTTCATTTGGCCTGTGATATACCATTGTGTTATAGCCATATTGTGCTATGAGTTACAGTCTCTTTGTGTACTATTTGATGATTAAACAATCTGTTTATTATGTATTCACATATGCAATAGCATGTGGCACTCAATATCAGCATATACTGTAGGTTGGCTTCAATAAATCAAAAGCTGGAATATTAAACAAAGAAACGACACTGCTCGGTAAAAACACATACTTTTCTGATGTCATCGAGGTTTGTGATTTCTGGGGACAATCCTCCATGCACACACAGGAACTGTTGGTTCATGAGGGCGGCCAGAGGAAGGCAGTCAAAGGCATCCATACACGCATCATACACCCGCTCCGAATACTTAATTCTACCTGTCGGGGATAAAAGAGGAAAACCAATTGAGAGGAGGGGAAAATATAATGACCGCCGGTCAAGGCAAACATCAACAAACACTCACTCAAACACAGCCCTGTGCAACGGCCAGAGATGGCAAGTCTTTAAAAGGCCATCCAAACACTTCCAACATCGCCTTTAAATGGGGTGGAGGCTTTTCCTGCCCCAATCCAAGAGCAATAATTCTGACATGTGTAAACATTACAGTAAGCCAACAAAATTTTACTTCAAATACAGAGCCAGGAAGTGGCTTTGCTTCTAACTAGAAATGTCAGAAAAAAAGAGTCGTAGTATGAAAAATTATGTGTGACCAGAAAAGCCCTGTGGATGACAATTTACTTTAAGCTCAATGCAACAGGCAAAGTTTTATGTGTGATGGTTGATCGGTGATGTGGGTGGCGGTCGTACTTACATTCCTGTTTAAAAGTGAAATACTCTGTTAAATGTCTACATTCGTGGTTCCCGCGCAGCAAAAACAGTGTTTTGGGGTAAAGGATTTTTAAGGCCCATAAGTACAGCACACACTGCGGATAAAAATGAGTACATTCGAGGGAATTAGATTCAAGTTTAATGTTTGATTCACGTAATGTTAAAGTATTAACAAAGAAATTTAAGTTAAATGTTTTATAACATATGAAAAATAAACATTGAATGTGAGAAGTGCATTGCTGTAACTTACTTCAATACTGAAATACCCTCTGTCCACATAGTCACCCAGGAAGAGATACCGTGTGCTGGCTGGAGACCCTCCTACTTCAAAAAGCTTCATCAAGTCAAAGAACTGCCCATGGATGTCTCCACAAACTAGAAAAAAAGACACAGATGTTCTTTGAACAAATGTATCAATTGTGATGCAATAAAATAATATAACACTCTAAAATGAAGCTTAGCTTGAGTCATAAGAAGTTAAAATTATGTCAGAAGTTAAACCTCCACGGTGTGTGTTCTCTGTGCATCAGGACTTTGCAAAGGCACAGCAGTAGAAATCCATCCAGTTTCTGACCAACAGTACTGTCGACTTTTCAAATGTGTCACCTGGGCTCTTGTTTTATGAATAATAAATAAATCTGTACTGTGTGGGCTGAAAGACAGCTTTGTGTAAAAACACATGGCTGGCCTCTGGTTATATATGTAGAAACACAGCTATTGACACCTTCACAGAGAGGGCAGAGGAAAGCTTGCTGGTGTGAGATCTGTAGGCTATATACAACAGAAAGAAAGTAAAAATCCAACCGGGATTCTCCCTTTGACCACTGCCACTATTTTTTCATAGGAAAAGATAATGGTATACATGGTTTTTAATTGGTTGTGTAACATAATTCACCTTAAGTTGATGAAAGTAACTTCAATTTGGAGTTTTTTTCATATATTTGAACGTTCTCACTTACCTCCCATGCAAGTCAGGTCACAATTACAAGATACGAAGTATGCAATACTACTCTATAGGTACTCAAGATTAATATGAGATGGGCGGAAACTGCACGTTCAACCGGACCTTTAATATATAATATTTTAACAATATAATGTATTTCACTAATCCACATTATTTCTTAATTCCCCAGAAAACGAGCACTGGTTAAGCACATTTGCTATAAGTGAATACAACCCAGAAGAGTTTTAGCAGCTTGAGATTTAACCGGAAATACGTAGGCTGCGCATTGTGCATAGAGTCTATAAAACCCATTTCATCCAGCAGTGTTTGTGTGCACTTCTCACCTAACAACTATTGCCTGATCAGAAATAGACAATTCATAGTATGTACATGTCCAAAATTTAACTGCAAAAATGGAGATTTTGCTGCAGGCAAAAGCAGATTAATCTACAAAAGCTGCAGCAAGAGATGATTTGAAACAGATGAAGGTTTCAGGGTCATGATCAACGCCGGTGAAAAAGAATATTCACAAAAATGATTCCTTGTATAAACACACTTTAAAGAAACTACTATAAGATTTGATTTTAAAAAATCCTGTCAAGAAATTAGTTATGGAATCAGATTTTGCCAAAATTTTGAGGTGATATCTTTTTTAAACAATACATATTTCATCTTTTAATATACCATGCATAAAAATGGAGCACAAGCATACAATTATATAATCTGATTTCAAATACGACTCCTATAGTTTTATTTTGTCAATAGAATGCTAGATATTATTTGTCTGTTGGTGTTTAATAGCTAATGTTGTAATTAATGCACACTTAAGTCACTTGCACTACTGTATAGTCTAAATTGTTATCTGTTCATATAACCACCTGTACACTAATGTTCACAGTATATAGCCTTCTGTATATATTGTCCATAGTACATACCGACTGTCATATTGTCATAGAACATTCCTTCTGTAAAGTTGTAGAAATGTTCATTAAAAGGAAGGAAGGAGGCGGGAACCGGCAGACATTTAAATAAAGTTTTAATAATAAACAAAGTAAAAGACAGCCGGCAGCCCCTCACGGACGACTGCCGGCGAATAACAAAATACATAAACATAAAACAACTTAACATACGTTCGGGCCCGGTCCTCTCTCATCGACGGTCCGGTCGCTCGTTCCTTTTATATGCTCCCAATCTCCTACGTGATTCGAGCCCGGTGTGCGCACAGCTGGCGCTTATTCACAATTACTCACCGGTCTCGAACCACGGTCTCGCCCCGCCTACTCCACTACAAAAGTATTTTCATAATAGTTTCTTAATAGTTTTTTTTTATGCCCATTGTATAGTATTTTTCCTAATATTGTATTCTGTATTTTATTCACACTGTATATCCTGCACTTGCTAATTGCACTTCTGGTTAGACCTAAACTACATTTCGTTACACTGTACTTGTATATGTGTAATGACAATAAAGTTGAATCTAATCTAATCTTTACCATGCATCATATTCAATATCCCAATAGCCTGCAGCCTCATATATTCAAAGATCCCTATTGTGAATAACAAATCCGAGCATTATTCATGATGTAATGTCACTGTATGTGTAAAAAAATATTTGATTAATATTACTGAAAATAAATACTCCTATAACAGCATCACACAACATGAAGGTGAATGGAAATTATATTTTTCCCATTTGATGGCTTACACTCCTGTAACTTCAAGACAACAGCAGCTCAGTGCTGTGAATGATGTAACATTGTCACAGAGAGACCTTGATATATGATATATCGCCAAATGTTAACAAAGCAGAACTCTGGGCTTTGTTACTATGTCACAATTTGGTATGCAAATGCTATTTGGAAAACTGTCCTTCTAGCTCTTCTTGTCAAAGAGTCTGTATCACATTACCAGATCTCAGTCACCTGCTACAGGTCTCCAAAAACCCTTCTTGCTGTTTTGATGGCATTCGGCCAAATGCTGAATTTGCCTTGTTTGCTCACCAATGGAGATGGAAAATGAATCATGCCTTCTGTATATCTTATGAACAAAGAAGTAATGAATTCTACAAGGAGAACTTTCAATAAAGTCTGATGTCGTTTGCTTGATCATGCAAATGTATGACTCATATACCCATGGATCTTACATTTAAAGCATTGTATGATACAGCAATCTGTGGAGAGCTTTTGCATACTAATATGAATATAAAGTTATACGTTATTATGCTGTTTCATGCACCCATACCAATAAATAGATTGTTTCAGCATAAAAGGACTGCCTGTGAGCTGTACTTTCCAGATGTTGGAGTATCATGTGTAAACCTAATCTCTTTGATGGAACAATTTTTGAAAAGCTTGAGAAAACTCCATCTGCCATCCGAAAATGACATGAGCCAATCGTGAGTCACCTCTTGTAAGAATAGCCAACAGGTAACATTAACTGTCATTATAGTGTACATTTTCTAGAAATTACAGTTTTGATTTCCAGACATCTAAGTCAGTTGGAGGTAAGATCAAGTAAACTGCAATTAAAAGGTATCCAAAGTCAACATTTTCACCTCCAGGATGACCTCAACATCATTGTTTCCAATTACTGCAGTGTAAAATCCTTGAAAGGAACTTTTGCTAGCAGACTTTAGGTGCAGGACAAACCACACGCCAGAAACGAGTCCTGTTGTTTCCTTTTCCTAGTATTCAGGTCAACCGCAACCACTCTGATGGCAAACATTTCAAGGGCTATATTACAGTAGATTACTCTTCATCTAGACCTCATTGTGGAACAGATGACAACTGGAATCAAGACTATTCAATCACTGTCCAGAAGCAAAACACCTCAAAGTGACATTCTCTTAAGGGCTGTCGCAATAACTGTAAATATGAATAGCTGTGATATTAATATTGTGTTAATATTACACATTTGATAATTCAGCACCGATTTTAAATGTTGCCTTAGATCCACAATAGTTACACAGTCTCTCAACTTTCCTACATATGTATTTTCAGTGTAATGTATTGGCCGAAAAGGGAAAACACAAAGTAAAGCTAAGTTTTTTAATAAAAAAACCTATAGATTTCACAATAATATCAATTACCCTAAACCTTTATAATGATTAAAGTCTAACATATGATACAGCCCAAATTCTTTTGATGTAAAAAACTACTTCCTAAGTAGGGCTGTCACGATAAACCGATGATAAATATCACGTGATTTATGCACAGCTTTAAAGTGAAGTACGGGAAAATGCTGCTGCATCCGAAAAAAAGAGGGCGCTCTCGTGCGGAAACTCCAAATACGCACTGCAGAAGACGACCATAACACGTTCTAGAATCTAGGAAATGCCTATGGACATCTTTTTATCACTGTTACTCAAGCCTCATCAGGTATTTTTATGATAATAAAGTATATTTATAATGATCATGTTTGACGGGTGTTGCTTTTTCAAAGGCACATTATAAGCGACTCAAACTCGCACTGCTTTTAGATCGAGCAGCATTTCCTACTGATCCCAGAGCCGTGCTTCACGGACAAGCTACGCATTAAAAAACATTTTGACAAATTGCATAGCTCGACTATCGCAGCCAGCTCGACTACAATAGGATTTAGTGGTATCGCGATAAAACATCATGCCGCCCTATTCCTAAAATGAATATTCAGATAAAACAAAGAAAAGTCTCTAAAAAGTAGAAATGACTGTAGACCACCTGACCAATGACCAAAATACTGCATCTACTGCTGTACAACAAAAGAAACAAAATAGACATTCCAATCTTTATAGATTATAAATACAGCTTTGTAAAAAATGAAGAGACCATTCAAAATTATTTTCAGTTTTTCTGAATTTACTATTTATAGGTATGTGTCTCATTTTTTATTTATTCTGTGAACTAATAATAATATTTCTCCCAAATTTCAAATAAAAATAGTGTTTCTATTTGTATTTATTCACAGAAAATAAAAACTGGAGAAACAGGATAAAATAACTGAAAATATGGTCTGTATTTCAGTCCTCAAATACGGCAAAGAAAACAAGTTCAAATTCAATTTTAAACAGTAATATTTTTCATGTATTAAGGAAAAGTTATACATTTATTTTTTATGATTTTTATGACAGTTTTAATGTGTCTTGTCATGCTGTCAGTCTTTCACATTGCTGTTGAGTGGTAAACAAGCTAAAAAGTATTTGAGCTAGCTAAAGCACAAGAGCCCTTAACAATCCATTCACAATGACATGCTGTCATTTTGATACAAACTGGTTTCTTGTTGAAAACTTGAAAACTTTAGTCTGCAAATGTATTTATCTACAGACGGTGTGTGTGTATGTGTGCTGCCTGCCCTGTGTGACCAGAAGAGTAGAACAGTCAAATGTCTTCCGGAATTGTCCAATTAGCATCTGTTGAAGAGACAGTGGCAGGAAGCAATTAGGCTACGAGACCCCAGAGAGATCACTCGTCGGAGTGAATGTGCTTTCCTCAGACACGACAGACGTAAACCTGCCCTTTAACTGAAGACTCTTAAAGAGGCTAAAATCAACAGAATCAACATGAACGACTGAAAAGTCTGTTCAAACTTTTCATAATTTAATATAATGGATTGACCAATTAGGAAATATTCGATCGGGTCTGGTATAAAAGTGCATATGTTAACTATTGTCCCATAAAAAAACGTTGAATTGTTATTTTAAATCAAAATATTTTAAATTATTCAATCAAAATAATTGATTGGCTGTGCACAATATATGTGAACTGACCCAGAGATTTTAAGTTGTTTTAAGTTGCCCATACATGTATTAGACACGTAAAATTGCAAAAATTAAAGTGTCGGAACAAAAGATGCATTCTAACTTAAAGCGAAAGCTCACCCAGACCTGTTTGTAACCACACCCCCACAAGTCAACCTCAGTTGGTGGTATGATTTGACTAAGATTGCCCAAATGTAAACGCAAGTAAGGTGGGCGTACCTGTCAATACAATTGCTTTGTAACCTGATGTTCCAAATATGGTAAGAAGCGTTACATTTCCGTCACACGCTTGCAGTATTCAACCAATCACTACGCACTGGTTAACTGGTCAATCATAGCACACCTCGCTTTTCAGAGCGATGAGCTTTGTAAAAAATCTGTGCGTTTCAGAGAGGCGGGGCAACGAGGAGATACAAACATGCACGGTATGTGGAAAATTCAGCATTTTTCAACATTAAATCATGTAAACACATTGCATTACATCTAAAACAAATGATAATATTCATTTTAGCCGTGTCATATGACTCCTTTAACATCTCCATCCTCAAATACTTGGTTTCACATTAATCTATACTGCAAGGCCACAACATACATTCCCTCACATACGCTGCTTGATCTCTTAGCTAATAGCAGTCGAACCAGTGGTTACCATCACCATGGAAACATCGCTTATCGGCATGGAAACAGACAACCAATGAAGTTCACCTGAGCGGTGCAACTTTGCACTGACTATTAAGTCAACATGCTTTTGCACAGAATCTCTACTCTGCCCATTTAAAACAAATGTATATCAGTGGAAAAGATGAATTGTAATAGAGACATTGCATACTATAAAGAGATCAACATATTTGGTCTGTGCATGTGGGTTTTGCACTCAGGAACTGTAATATCCAAGAGAGAAAAAAGACTGAGGCAGAAAATGAATGTACATCCCGGTAAAAGAACATTAAACTAAGTCAACACAGCATAAAATGAAAGAAAAGCACCGAAACAGAGCTCATTTTGAAGCCAGTCAGGCTGAGAGTCATAGACGGTAGGGAAATGTGCATCTTCTCAGAACACAGCATGTTGCGTAATGCATATTGTCAAGACAAAGTTAAGACCACACACTCCTTTGAACACACAGCAGGAGTCACGACCAGATCCTACATGAGATGAGAGAGTGGGAGTGCATGAGAGGGAAGCGAAGAGATTGTTCTGACTGCACACCTATCAGCAGGCCAGAGTGTGGGTGAAAAACATTACACAACAGAGATCCACTTACTAACCTACACAAGGCCATCACACGGGCACACACTGTACAGTATACACACACTGTACATGTATATCCAGTGGACACCCAAAACAACAATAAATGTAATGCACACCTACATAAACTGGAATGAAACAAAAACATATATACCGTATATTTATATAATACACTTGCGTTGTATTAATGGAATGATGGATAATAATGATGACGTTACTCTAGCTTGTCTCAAAAACAAACATATAAGACCTCGAACATACAAGAAGATTCTCCAACGAGCGACTCTTATGAAGCAATTCTTTTAATGAATCAGTTAGACATACTGTTAACGGTTATCAGTTTGAATTATGTTCATATGATTCACTGAAGCCACTAGAGTGATTACAGAGTCCACAATGTTTTACAGTATTTGGTAAAAAATGAACAACAATATGCAATATTCATGATAATAAAATGTCAAATCAAAACAGAACCACATAATAGATAGTGAAAATCATGATCTTCACAAACTTCATTCGATATAGTCCTAAAATCTTTTTAAACATTATGGAAGCCTGGAAATCTGAAAGATTCACTACTGTACCCAAATAAGAAGGATACAGGCATTTACATTAATGCATTTGACAGACACTTTTATCCAAAGTGATTTACAGTGCATTTGAGCTATTCATTTATCAATAGATTTTCCCTGGGAACATAAAAAAGCATAAAATAACACATTTATGCATGAATATTCATTACCTCTGTTTTCATGTTAATTTCCATTTTAAATCTCCCTTGTGCATTAAGGCGTTTAATGCATGCTCATAAAATAACAACAATGTATAATACATGTAGATGCTGTTTTGGCTGTGCTGTGGTTAAGCTACATTAGGCTGTGGGTAGTATGTAATTGCTGATGTATGGTGTCACTCCAGGTGCTTACACTTGATAATTGTATGAATAAAATGACTGATTATCAGTCCACTTTAGTATGGCACATACATTTCATGCTATTATGTGACATTCATTTCCCCAACACCAAAATCCTCAAAGAGCTCTTTGATGTTTTCTCTTCTGCTTTTCACAAGTGTCGATTATGGCTTTCCCCTCAAGTGGTCACTAACAATCTATTACTTCATTTTCTCGACAACGGGTAAAGAAACAAAGGAAGAAAAGAAGTATTAAAGTCATTTTCCATCTTAATACCTTTCCCCAAGGTTTTGCAGCTCCACGTGATGTTTAAACCTGAACTTATTCCATACAGGAAAGTCAAATTACTGCGATCTCAAAGGTTATCATGGCAGACTCTCTCATGAAACCCCCAATAAAAAAATGATATAATAGCCTGCATATATCAGCCATTAGCTGGAACACCTACGATATAATCACGGGTGCTTCTGGGAAGTTGGGCTACAAAACGAGAGTTGGAAAGGTTATGGGAACTCATGTTGCTTTTACACCACATTAAATAGGCAAATCTATTTTGCACCTGCACGTTGAAAGTGAAAATAATTGTTTTTAGTGTAATACTAGCACTTTCATTATGATCGCACACGTTAGAAATTCAGATTTCCATATGGCCATTGTGCAAGTTATTAAACTGGTATCGACTTCTTGAATTCTCGGGAAAAACAACACAATGAAGCATGTGTCAAAGCAGCCTCGGTTTCAGCCCCTGGGCTTTTCTCCTAGCCGCTACCAGAACTAACATCTATCCATTTCTGCTCAAAACACATCATTAATTACAGCAGACATCATTTAACAAGGCCCATTTAGCGGCTCCAGTTAAGATCCAAGGCGTGAGTAGTTTAACTTAATATCAAGTAGATAATATCATTACAGGAACCCAGACATAAAAAAGTTAGGTCGAGTGAAGGCACTTGAAAGACTAGACATACTGGAGCTGAACATTCCATTGGGTCAGTAGATGGATAGCTGGATCTGGAGAAGTGCTTTGGATAAACCTTGCACGTCATTGACCAATTCATTCTGTTTTCATGTACAGTTTTCTAAGCCATCATCTCATTGCTCACGCCATTTTAAAGGGATCACACATGTGTCTGCATGCATACAGCTGGTGTTTATAGTAGTATTATAGGAGTGTTTACAGTAGAGCATGTTAGCCGAACCAGTCATGCTATCTATATATAACATAGTCATGTTGCCTTCATGAACACTTCCAGGTTTAATTCTGTGTAATTCTGTTTACAGATCAGTCATTCGGGTGTTATGCAGAGTGGAATCCAACAGAACGCAGGTCAGCGAAAGCTGCTATTAAAGCCTGTGATTGACAGCTCTTATCACATCTCTCAGCATGTCATTGTTGTAACTCTCCATCGTGCTCTTCTAACAAAGCTGATAATATAAAGCTTCATTTGGGTTACATATGGGGTGGAAGCAATACCTACAATTTGGTATCTGAATTTCTGCATATTTTAACAATGCATATATGTACACTGAGATATATAGTTTTTTTTTTATCCAAATATGATATATCAGAATTTTTACTTATATATTTCATATCATAACAAAATATTTTGCACGAATAGGTAACTTTCTTTTTGCCCCAATGAAACAAAGCATGATTTGGAAAGAACATTCTTAATATTTATTGCAAAAACAGATTTTTTTAAACATTTTTTATTAAATGAACACATGTAAACGCTGCTTGAGGTAATGAAACAGAACGTTGTGATTTCAACCATTAGTCCATATGTCTTGCACACCTTGCAAATAAAAACCAAACCATCCCCATAATACAGATGGACTCTTTTTGGGACAAATTCTTCATCAATTCTCGTGTCTCTTTCCACACCTGTGTTGCTTACTGGGGTCATTTTGATAATGATGAGTTATGTTTTTCCGTACTTGTGAGACAGACTGAAATTGCCTCCTGGTGCCGTCTTTGGCACATTAACCTTCATTTGTTAAATAATTTAATATTCACAATATCCTGAAATGTTATATATTCAACATTATATCTATTCAATACTGTATATTGAATTTATTAAAACTTCTACAAATACAAATTAACTCTATCCTTCATTTCTGCCCAGCTGATCACTATTACTGTGGATAACATGCTTTGCAGAGCAAAATACTGCGTTAATTTTCATTGACAAATGAATTTCCGTAAACCATTCCAGTCATTCATAATCAATCATTTTTATAAAGGAAACATCCAGGAAAAAAGAAAAATGATATTCACAATTTCCAAGATTTTTCCAGGACCGGAACTCCTAAAGCATCTTTCCAATACAAGTCTGTGCATCACAAGTACATTTAAAACTTATCCTTACAGGATGATTTTCCTACTGTGTGATGCAGATGGCACCAATCTGAATTCACTGAAGTCGTAAGAGATAATGATGGCTCCAACCAAGATTAAACTGATCTAAACCTCCAGATGCACTAAGAATAAACACCTGCAGCTCCATGAAGCCCTGAAGATAATTTACTGCAGATTAGAGGTCAAGAGCCAACAACGTGCTCTCATACGCAACGCAGTGGACAGCAGTAATGAGAGAGAATGGGGGTGTCATAACAATGAGGCCAAAAATAAAGCTTACAGGGAAAAAAACTAAATAAAAATGAAAAAAAACAATGCACCTGGAAGCAATTTTCTCGCTGCTGCCCATAAGGGTTTATGAATATAATTGTTGCCATTGTTATCAAAGGCTTTTTGCTCTGTGTTAATGAAGTCATCAAAAAGACTCATCAGCAAGTCTAGTGGAGTCATGAAGCATAAGGGCGAAAGAGCAAAAGTCTCTGGAGTCGGTCATTAATGTCACATTTTTAAGAAACAGAATTGCAAGAAGGAATAAGCTCTGTTTGCTCTAAAGACACAACACTAAATACAAAATAAAAGATTCACACCATCAAATCAGGGCACTGTATCGCCATCCATAATGACAGAATCACACACAAAGGCCCAGTTTGACACCCACATTGATGGCTCGTCCACTTAGGCCACATCCACACAAAGCCAGAGCTTTCCCTATCCGATCTTTATTTCCCTTTTCACGGTGTTGGCTAAAGAAATATCTGCGTACACATAAAACCACTGAAACCGACTCAAAACGATGTAGTTTAAATGCTAAATCAGTATGTGGTGCTGTAATTTTGCCACAGGGATACACTTAAAACTGAGTAGAAGACTAGGAGCATGCGCATAAACTTTGCACATTGGGGTACTAACATCATTATTTCAGAAAATATACAGATATAGGCAAGGGTGGCGTTTTCAGATATAACCAGTCTGGGCAGGACCGGATTAATAATTCAGAATATTCTTAAATGCAATTCTCAAATATTTTCTTAAATATCTTCATATTTCTAAGAATAAAAGGGCAGACTTTGTCAATGATTATACTATAAGAGTAATTTGTCCAATTGTTAAACTTTATTTGTGTATACATCTTTAGCCTATATGTTACGAGTCTGTGTAAGTGAACATTTAGGAATGTATGTATAAGCAATCTAAAAATCGGTAAAGTAAGGCAGTTAGACCTGATCAACATTATATCAATATAAAATTCATTATTGGTGAAGAAACACCACCAAATACATGTAAGGAAACTGTTATCTTTTGAGATTTTAAAGACACCCGTGAGGGCATTCTAATTTAGCCTATAGATTATATTTACAACAATAAAGCTGTTCTCATTTACACATTTTCAGTTTCTATTGTCAGTTCTGACTTATAACGCGACATCTTCTAAAAATTTTTTATATTCTTTCACACACCCTCTATAACCATGTGCTTATTTACAGACAAAATGTGTTCATGTTTTTATATTCAAACAGTCGATAACAGTGACAGGTTGTTGAAAACGCTGTTTTGTACTCATTTCGTTCAGGAGTCACCTGTCGAATGTGCTGCTTCTTCCTGCCGCTCACTGAGACAATCCCTGTGCTGGGAAAGAGAGACCTTGCGCTTACGGGACAGAAATGGCGACATTTTCCCACTGAATGAAAGCTAACGTTTATCGGAAAGTCGCTAGATTTGTCGCTTTGTGTTTCTCCTGAACAAAATCTGCTAAAGGGCTCATAAAAGTTACTTAATCAAGAGATGGACTTGCCTATGTTAGAAACACTGTTTTGTGTGTGCACTTGCGTGTGTGCGTGCCAGAGAGTCACACGGCAGAATAAATATAACAAAATCATTGTTATGTGAATTTTTCTCCCCCTTGCTTGGGGCCCAAGGGTCAATGGGCCCCTGGGCCTGTGCTCATAATGCCCATTGGATAATCCGGCCCTGAGTCTGGGACCCGGTTTCAGAAGATAGCGGTTTCAGGCGCCCAAAACGCTGGATTCGTCTGGACGAAACACCAATGCGATACAAAATCTTTACGTATACAGCTAAGCTGTGTGGATGGCTTCTTTGTGTCAGAATGTTTCAATGGTTTGGAGGGAAAGACTAAAAGTTTAATATTTATAGCTCATAGACAAACGCAAGATCATATTTTAGATGAATAAACAATTTTAGGAATTAATTCTTAGTTCCAATAGTAAAACACTGAGCGCTTTTTCACCATCGCGGCAAATCGTTGTCGTTGCTTAATCGTGCCGCTTCGTGGCCAGCTGGTATGCAAATGGTTTCATTTTCCACCGCAGGGCTGACAATGGAAATCTTTAGAATGTAAATACAAACGCGTCACGCGCTGCCTTGGTAACACAAGAGACTGAGCTATAACGTCTGTGCACGCATTCTATTAGCACAATTCAGCAACCGAAGATTCCAAGCCGAGAACAGTTTGTAATCGTGCCGTATCAAACCAGGCTCACGTGGAAACATAAGTGTAACTGTTCCAGACCGTGCTTAGAACAGTTCGATGCGATGGTGGAAAAGTGCTCATTGATTCAAATGAATTTGGACTATTAGGGTCACTCATCTTAAGACATTTACTTTGGCGTTTCTGATACAACCACAATGTTGCTTGCTTTCACCTTTCCCTTTAATATACGTATTCACGATTATTTCTGTAATTCCAGACGTTTTAATAACTGTAATTTAATCAAATAAAAAACAACAGTTGGTAAGGGGACGAATTCAAAATGTGAGGTTTGTTTGCCAAGGTGGGCAGTACAGTGCACGAGGGACCAAATTTCTGTATTTGAGTCGGGAGTGAGCAAAGACTAGTCTGTGAGAAAACAGGTTAGAAGAAACCCTTAGGAGTAAAATTCTGCGAGAGTGGGTGGGTGGAGAAGAAAACTCACAGTGGTGGGATGGAAAATCAGACCGAGTAGACCTTTACACTTCAATGAAAACAATGTTAGTGAAAGCCAGCCAATTTTCACTAGAATTGTACATTTTGTCATATAACATGTTGCAACAGCAACATTATGATTATAACGTATTTTTTAGTCATTTAAAAGGATCTTGTGGTCCCAATAGTCCAATGGTTGAGAACCACTGATCTTAATGGGATAGTTCACCCAAAAACGTAAATGATTTACTCGCCCTGATGTAATTTGGAACGTAAGACATTCTTTGTTCTGCACAAAACAATAGAAGATATTCTGAAGAACGCTGGTAACCAAAAAACATTGGTTGACACAAAACCACTGAGACATTTCTCAAAATATCTCCTTTTGTGTTGCAAAAAAGTCAAATAGATTTTGAACAACATAAGGGGGAATAAATGATGACAGAAATGGGTAAGTTATCGCTTTAAATATTAATGCAATGCTCTCAGATCTATATACAGTGATATATGATTGTTGTGGAAGAGCCCTAAGCTAAAGCAAAAAGTGCACAAAAAAACTGAGAGGTGTTTTCCAGTCCAAGCCTGCATCTCTTGTCAAGACTTCAACCCCCTTCTTACTCAATCCCTAATGAGAACACTCACCTGTGACTGGGGCCTCTATGTCCAGGAGGTTTTTCTCAGAACGGAGGATAGCAGCTCCGTCGCCTATTAATCGCAGCGCCACGCTTTCCTCCACACGGCCTTCTTTGGTGAGGTGAGCCTTCAACACGTCTACTTTAGGTTTGCCTTCGCTGTCAAATACCTCCTTGACTGTCAGCCGGTGGCTGGGGGGAAATGGGACAGCTGGAAGTAAAGAAAGAGAGATTATAAGCATATAGCTTCGATTGAATTTGAAACGGTCACCAAAACTGTTATGAAATAAAATATTTTGCACCTTTTTATATTTTCAAATTAAGTATAGGTAAAGTATAGAATATCGATTCTGATTATTGCTCATATTTAGACGGTTTCATTTTAACAACATAAACAGACGTTACTGCGCATGCGCACTTGTGACCCCAACTGAACCTCTGGTACACATTTCTTTAAATGCGACCTAACTACAGGACCCATGTCCCATTCAACAAATTGTTTATTTAATAAAACGAACATACAACAAAATTCAACAAGATTATTATACACTAAAATTATAATACAAATATATATGAATACTAACATAAATAAAATAAAATATAAATGGTTATATTGCTAGATACTAGCCAAACACAAACCGCAAGTTAACTGGGGGTCATGCTCGCACACGTCTGATGAAACAGTCTGTAGGTATTTAGCTGGATATTATCTACATGATGAGAAATTGATGAAGTGCTTCGACAGGTTGTCAACTATAAACTACACATCCTACAGTGAGTTTTTATCGTTTTCACACTTGATCTTCAGCCAAATTAAATTTCAAGCTCAAAGAAATCCAGATCCGGATCAGCACCTGAAGCCTATTCAACGTCAACCCGCATTACTGAAAGTTATTACTGATGGACATGGACAAAAGTGCACATTCATGAATGTAGTTTAGTGGTGTTTTAAATAACATTTTATTCACTGTTCCCATTCCTGAACTTTGAAACATCGGTAAGAGGACGTGGAAAAAGTGATCACACTTACAATGAATGGGAAACTTTTTCCTTCTGTAAAATAACACATTTGGTGTTTGGAGTGCATTTTAAAGGCAGGGCAATCCCATGCTTATAAAAATCATCCAATTGCGAGTTGCTGTTCCCATGGATGCCAGGATTTACCCATGATCCTTAGATTATAAAGTCATGTAAAGGAAAACAATGAACAAACAATGAATTGAAAAAAATTCCTAACACACCCGGCGAAGCGGTTCGCATTCGCGATTTAATATGAATCGCCTATAAGTGAACATCATGATTTTGTTAATCTGAAGGAGAAGACAAAAATGCCTTAGACCTAAATTCAGTGAGGACAAGACAAAGGCAGGGTGTTAAATATGCGATTCGAAACTGGCCTACCACAACAGCACATCAAGTTTGAAAAATCACACGAGTTCTGTAAGTAGTACGCCTATTGGATGAACGGTTCTCGACATAATAAAAATGCAAACAGACAGACAGACACAGAGATTCCTGCCTTTTCTTTAGAGAGAAGGATTTGTTCAGCCCCTCCCTCCGAATATTCAATGTTGATTACTACCGAAGCTTCGAAGCTCAAAAAAATGGTATTCGGTACAGTAAGATTACTGAAGCTGCTGTCTAATACCACAGTGGCTTCATTCCTTCTGTTGTCAGGATTATATTGCATGAGTATTCCACATTGGGCTGTGAACAAGGCTAGGAAACAAGGGCTGTTCTGGATGCATAACACTTCATAAAGGTGTATACAGAACTGTACTCGTCCCCTTTTGACAGGCACAAGCATGCTAATTGAATGCAGAGCTCACAAACAGGCTGTGGTATTTGGCACTGAGGGCTGAAATGCATTACTGTTCATCTTGGACTGTTTTTTCAAGGGAAACTCTCTCAACATGTAATAACACAAACAGAACACTCACTGCGTTGTGACCAGACCGGTTCTTAAACAACCTTCAATATCACAGAGCACACCACTGTGTGTCCTTTCTGCTGCCTGTACAAACTTTGAGCGAGGTGAGAACATGAAATAATGCAATGCTGTCTTGTAAAACGTCACACAAAGCTGATGAAGAACAGGTCTTAGTGTAAGGTGCCGTGTGTATTTTCAGAAATGCAACATAATATGCATAATATGTTCAGAGGTGTATAAAGACCTTACAAAATGAAGCGTTACGTTTTTTTATTACCTGAGAATGAGCTATTTCTATCTGCATACCCCGCGGGTCTCATGGAATTCACCATGTTGTTTGTACACGGACAAACTGCTCTGCAGAGCACGTTTTGTAAACACGTTATCTCCTTTAGCAAAGAAGCAAAAACGTGACGACATCTTAATTCTTTGTCAGATGGGTGGAGTGAGCCATTGGTTGCAACCTCACCGCAAAATGCTGCTAAATTTCATACACTAACCTTTAAAACTAACTATGCTGAACTAAACCATTATCAGTTTTTTTCCAATAAAAGATTTATATTAGCACATAGCTCATTGGGGACATTCCCACAGTCCATTTAAGGTAAATCATATTAACAACTATTTCCACCAACACAAACTACTAACTTTTATTTGGAAAGAAAGCGTGGAGATCTTGCTGATGTCAACAGAGCTGTTAAATAAGCTGCTAAATACATTCACCATGAACCAAAAAAATAAAAACTGGAATAATGTATTTTAATCTAAAAGATCCATTAACCCAAACATGATTCAGACTGCTGATTGTCAATTATAATGGGTTGAGTTTGAACTCAAGTGTGCAAAGACTACATGTGTGTGAAAACATGAAAGCGCCCATCACACTTCACTGCGCGTCTGTTTTGCATGCAGTCAGCTAAAGAAATGGAGGAAAAAGCATATTTATTATCTTTGAATTATTTGGCAATGACAGGTCTTTGATCACAATATCAATTCCGACAGTAAAGTCACTAAGTAGTTACAGCAGTGGTAAACACGTACAGTGTCCTTACTATCCTACCTTTTTTCCAGTTAACAGAACTATATTCCTACACAATGAATGCTTCTGGCACACAGTTCGTCTTGCACACAAACCCACCCAAAAAAGCTTTCTTTTGTCCTGTCTCTGAATGTCAAGTGTCAAATGTTGAAAACGACAAACTAGAATGAAAAACAGTTAGATAACTTTTGCACAAGTGCCAGATTCAATGACACAAAACACTGATAAGTTCAAACACAATGAAACCAGAAGCAGCATTAAGAAATCATAAAGGGTCACTTTTTATTTAATGTTGACTTAAAAATGCTCAAGACACAAATGAGCTAAAGCTTATTCTATGTAGCCATTTCCATTAATATCTTCATGAATGTGAAAATATGTCCCCTTCCTAATGGCACACTTATTTTCAGGATCCAGAGGATTTACATTGCAGGATTACATTCTGCAGGGAAAGAATAATTATAATGCAATAATAAACCATGTGATTAGAGCAACAGATGTACCGTGGCCATCTATTTACCAAACCCTGCAAATACATGACAACAATGTCCACCTCCCTGACCTGAGGTAACCCTTATTAACTACAATATAAATCATCCTGATCATAAACAAATGGAATTTCACTGTGAGATTATTATCAGGGAACCCTGTGACATGAGGCAGACCTCCAGGCAGCACGTACAGATACAAATGCACTCTCAGCAAACTGGACTGGAATATTTATTGCACTTGTTTATATGGCATCTTCCAGCAGTTCTTCATTTATCAAAGGTGTCCCGAGGTTAGAGATGTTATTCGAGCCAAGATATAAAGTTCACTTCTAAAAAACGTTCTCTTGTAACTAGGGAAGCATGTTTACTGTATTTGCTTTGCTATGTTTTAATGCCACGTGAAACATCTTCACTCATGGCTAAGTCTAAAGTCGAGAAACTGCATCTCTAAAGATCTTTGGAATAAAATATGGTTTATACCTTTTCTTACTGGTAACCCAGTTACCTTTTCTTACTGGTGCTTTCATGTGTGCTTAAAAAAGAAATAAAAGAAACATTTTGGCCTGTTGTAAGTTATGGTCTATTGGGTGGTCAATAGGGCCGTGCCAGCATTTTTTGGGATAGAAACGGAAGTGCTGAGGTGGCAGAGGGAAGTCTAAGCTCCTCTTGGTTGCAGCGTGGGTGAGAGCACCAGGCTGGCACCACAACAAAGCCGTCAGCATTTTTCCTGTGCCATCCCATGTTTTAACCTTTTGTAACAGCACTCTGCAGCTTTGTTCCATAACCTACAGTAGGGCATCAAATATTATACAAAACAAACCATTTTAATGAACCAAACTACCTATTATTTAATGAAATGTATGTATTTTAGCACTGACCAAAAGGGATGTCCAAAAACACAGAAAAACTAAAAGCTCAAATTAAATAAAGCATACGTTGACTATAATTTATCTCAAAGGTGATGTTTGACTTATACTCCAAACACACCAATGCAACAGCAAACATCAAATGCATCATACCAACAAAGAGCGAAGATGTCAATTGTACAAAGTTGCAAAAGCTGTTTTGGCCAGTTTTACTTCATCTGCTATCATGGCTTTCATTTTGCTCAAGGCATAGGATAAGACACATGGACAAAGGACATATGCCCCTATATATGTCCCTTATTTTTATATTAAAAAAGGAAATCTTCCAAGGCAACTTAAAGTTGACGTATTTTTGGAGAATAAGTATGAAGAATGGGTCTCCTTTGAGTTATGAACATGCCTATAATATTAGCTAGTATTGACGAACATTGAATAAAAAAATGGCATCATTTTTTATCAATGGTAAGTGGAAAAAAAACTAATGCCCATTTTTGTTTTGTACTCAGTAAGAGTACATGTGCAGTCACATCTATCAACAGAACACTCATGAAGCCAGCGGCTTTTGTTGTGCCTCTCGTTGAAAAATCTGCCCATATTTTTGGAAGCGAATTAGGCTGCGTTGAGCAGCGTACAAAGAGAACCAACTCGAAGCCAAACAACTACCATTAAAATTAGCCTGCATAAACAGCACAAAATGTACTTTCCAACCAGCCTTTAGAGAACATTTCATCAAAGAGAAAGACATTCACATGCATTTAGAGGACGCTGAATTGTGGGCATTAAAATATCAAATATTTGCTATTTTATCCTGAACCCAGCTGGCATGCTTCCACTTAGTAGTTGTCCTTACAACGACTGTGTTTCAAGATAGACACCAATCAATAATTATGAAATATAATCCTTAGCATTAAAGTTGCTCCATAAATTTGAGGAAAGTCCTTATCTGCCCTAGAATCTAAGTGATTTTTGGAGGTAGAAGTAGCATGAATAATATATGGAGGATTAGTTGGATATTTAAGCCAATGATTGTGGCTGCCAGTTTTCATTTAGTGGTAACTGCGAGGGAGGCAAAGCCAGAGCACAAATGAGCAGTAATCCTACTTCAAATCCCTCTACCCATAAACACCGGCTTGCCTGACATCACCCTGGCAACGTTAACCAGCAGCCCAGCTAATTCACCAATCACTTACAACCGGAGCACAACTTTCAAATACACTCCATGTGAATTTGTATGCAGGCATGACATTTGGTTTCACTCCTTGCGCTGATCTAAATCTACAGGGCTTTTTGAGGTCTTGGTTATGCTATTTCCTGCTGTTTTCATTGTAAGGCATTCAAATATATTACTCTTCACATTCAGTCACAGAACAAAGGTCTCTTGTGATATAACATTTACCAAGGCCTTTTTCAAAAACCTGAATCTCCGAAAAGACTTGTACCACTAATGACAGAGAAGAGCTTAAATGTGTCCTCTGTCACCATATGACCCCCATGTCTGTGGATTTAAGGTTTCGATCTGCACAAAGAAATATAAATTGTGTACCACACAAGCACACGTAATGAAAGCCTGCAGCTATCTCCAGCACACAGTGCCAACGATGTCCACAAACACGATCGTATTGTGCCATAAAGGCACAATAGATCTGCTTTGTGCTGACGGAGCGATACGGTACATTAGGTGGTCTGGTTCCTATCACGAAATTCAGGTCTACTGGACTGATTGTCATAGGAAACACGCATCAAACGGCAATCCAACAAGAAGGCAACACGTAGAAAGGCCATTTAGGCACCAGCCTGGTCCTTTTTAGCATGCGTTAGTGAACATCAATGCTGGGAAGGACAAACGGTTTGCATAGTGGGAGGCTTTGAAGCCTGAGCTTTTGAGTTCTGTTTAAACACTAAACGCAGTGCAAACGAAACTGGCAAATATACAGGAAAAGAAACAGGAGGTTGGGAGAGAGAGATGTGCGGCATGCCCGCTGGCAGGTTTGAAGGATGGGCTACGAGAACTATGCCAGGCAATACCCACGTGCATCTCAGTTGGCGCGCTCTGGCACGCTCAGGTTAGGAGGAAGTGGAAGACTCAAACAGGAGAGAAATAACAGAAGAATGGACCTCGTCCAGTTGGACATTATGATATCCGGTTGCACGAATAGTGGGAGAGTGGGGTGAAGTGTAGACAACAACAACAAACAAGCATCATGTGAACCGTCACAAAGACAGGAAAGCATTTTTATGAGAAATCTATGGATTTTATAGAGGATCTAGTGAACCTGCTATATAATATCACCTGCTTTTATTGCTCTACTACTCTGTTCTTCTGTTTCCAGTGCACTTTCATATAAACTTCACCATTTACAGGTGCAGTTTGTAACAATTTTGCAGCAAAATATCCAAAAACAACTAGGCAAGTGTTATATATTTTGTTCGGTTGAGTACTAACAATATCTGAAATGTTTCCAACTACTTGTAAACGGTGACACGGGGCTGTGCAGTCGCCTGTCAATGGCGTCATATCCGCATTACCCTTTGTTACTGCCTTTACTGACGTAGAAACCGCATGACAACAGTGTCGTGGACGAATGCGGAAGCGGTTCTAGCGTCTAGCAAGCCACTATCTTGTTTCGAGCAGTCACTTATTAATGGACCACAATTATGCTTACATTTATAAAACTTCACCTCATCCGCTAACATTATTTCTCGTTCCCGTATGATTGATGGCCATGAAGACAACAGATCCCATCATTCCACGCTCCTTAACAGCATCATCAAGCTATGGCATTGTTGTTGTTTTGATCGTGAGCCCTCTAGAGGTGGTTTTTAAACTGTAGCTTTAACTGGCTTTTTATTGCAAACATCAAAACAATCAATAAAATATGATCTCATTTTTAAATGCCATTTACACTCGTAATATGCACAGAAAAGAAACAAATCCCTTTGTCATCCCGTAAAGGAAAAATAAAAGGTAATAAATAAACAAGTCAATTAACTGTTGGAAACAATGGCACGCTGTATCACAGAAGAGTGTGAATGTGGTTCGAATTAAAGGGTTGCCAGGGAAACTAAACGGCAAAAAACACACTGATAAAAATCTTTTATTTATCAGCATAAATACAAGCTCATACAAATGCATAACTTCATAAAATAGTGCAACAGAATCTGTGCGTCTACACAATGTTTTTTCTTCCAAATTCTTCCACAGTGAATGCTCAAGGCCGTTGAAACTATGATGAAATCGATGGACACCTTCGATTTCTGTGGTGATGTGTATAATGGTTATCGTCGCCTATTCATGCAAAGCAAATGTGAGTGAACGAATAAAGATATTAAAAACGGATGCCTAGATATCTTGTGGCAGTGACTGTGAGATCTGTTTGTTTTGTAGTGTAAAGACTGTCTGTGCACGCTGAGCCGAGGAAAGCTTGTATTTTAGAAGTCGGAGGGAAAGCAAGCTGTCTGAAACATCCCCAGTAATGACCGTCCCTTCGCTCTAACAACATACAGAACTCTGGACAGCACGGATCTCAACTCAGACTCGACACTAACAAGCGCTGGAACTATCCTGCTGAGTGGCAGAGAGACACGTCTGCGCCTTACCTCAGCCGCGAGAGCGTCCCACAGTTTGTCGGACAAAAAAGCTATGAGTTCTGATGTGCGAGCGTGCACTCGAGAAAATGATGCATGATAGAAATGTTTTGAGCGAGGGATAGCTTTGTGTTCAAGAGGGTTTTTCATGTCTGGCCGGGTGGAAAGTAAGAAAGACGGATTTTGTGCCACCGGCTTTCCCACAATTCCGTGACACAGGATTAGGAGACATTACGAGAGAGAACGAAAATCGGCTTGTACAGTGGAACCAGACAAGACAATAAATCAGACATGAAAGAGAAGGATGCTTACAGTCAAAGCTCTTTTTGGTAGTGACGAGACGATCATCACTACATAATTATTATTATAAATAAAAATATAATATGATATAATACGATTATGAACATTTCATTCTTGCACTTGTTCAATAGGGTGACAGGAGGAGATTTATTCCACAAAATGTATGTTTGTATGTATGTACATGTATTTACGGAGTATTCTGCAAAGATAGAGTCCTCAACTGCATATTAAAGATCGGGTAACACACGCAGTTTCTGCCAATCTCATATTAATCTTGAGTACCTATACAGTAGTATTGCTGTATTAGAGTGTATCAAGGACAGAAATACTATGTCATACATCCAACTCATTTTTTAACAAGCTGACCATGCTAAGCATGTTTAACAGTGTAATAAAGAATGCATGAAATAGTATGTTACCCGATCTTAAATAAAAAAGGTTGTAATTCAAGGCATACAATAAGTAAATGAAGCTGGATCTGTCAATAATTTCCTAATGGTTACATGATGTATGCTTTGTAAGTTTCAAGAAGTGTAAGTCACACACTCTTGTCCATTTTTAGATGCTGATGGTCTGCTAGACTTACATTTACATTTATGCATTTGGCAGACGCTCTTATCCAAAGTGACTTACATTGCATTATCCTATACATTTATACATAGGTATGTGCACTCCCCTGGGATCGGACCCACAATCTTGCGTTGTTAACGCAATGCTCTTACTACTGAGCTTCAGGAAAGCTTCAAACAGGATTAAAAAGAAATTTGGCCTTTGTGTACAGTAAGAGTGTTTCATGTGGCCTTTCACACAGTAAGTCTTTGTTTGGAATGCAGAAGGCTGATCTCCATCTTTCTGTCAGCTGGACACACACACAACAGCAATATGGCAAACGCAAGCACACACTGCACAAAGCAATGCTTTCTGACGGCACTCAAAATGCTGTGCAACTGGGTCTAACCAGCGACGTTTAACTTTAATATAAAAAATCTCCCAACTGTGGATTTGGAGATTCAGACAGTCACAAATTCCCTTAATTGGAAAATTGCAAACATGCAATTAACAAAAAGGTCTTCAATATTCCACAAAATAACTGGAGAGATGTTTTTCCATCCCCATGTTGCCTGGCCAAAGGGAAAGCCTTTCTTTGGTTATTTACTCATGCTGTTTTAGTTTAGCTCAGAACAATCCTAGGACAGAAATCACAGCTGGTGGTCAATTTAAGAATTTTACGGAAACTTACACGCAACTGTGTAAGTATTTTTGACAAATAACAGGTTGTAATGCTGGGGAAAAAACTGGATGTAAAGAAAGAGAAACAATGAAAATCTCTTTTATACCTTCATGAGGTTTCAAGTGTGGATAAATTCAGTGCAGGCATTTAAAAAAAATAATGTATTAATGTATGATGTTCTCACATGCAGGACTTTCAACCTGTTAAAAAGTGTGATAAAAACTTAAATAAATTAAGCTCAAAATTGAAAACACTTGCAACAATACAGCTTACCCACGGTTCACTATGAACCTCGGTTTTTCACCCATGGTTTTCTGTCACGAACTGCAAGGAAGACAATGCAGGGAGAACCCAATTGCAGGCAGGACTCAGGGATGACGGGGTTAACAGATAATTTATTAATACAAAACAAGACAAAGAGGCAAAACAAAACCCACGAGGGGGAAAACCGGACAGGAATATATAAACTTTAACAACAAACACTGACTTACTAAACTATAAAACAAACACTTGAGATAAACACTAAACTAACACTTACTTAGACAAGGGAGACAGCAAGACGAGGGCATGAAGCAGACAGTAAACGATACAAGTACAACGTACAATGAACAGACAGGACAAAGAACACGAGGATGTTTTAAAGGGGAGCAAATCAAGAGGGAACAGGTGCAAGGGATAAACTAATTAACACAAACTAGGAAACAGGAGGGTAGGAACGATGACGCAGACTAGAGAAACAAAGGATCCTGTATGATTCCACCTCAAGACCAAGAATTACCTAACCAGAAGAGGTGGAATCATGACAGGACCCCCGCCTTAAGGAGCAGCAACCTGATGCTCCTCAAAGCACAAACAAGACAAGAGAGACTGAGACAAAGACAGGACCCAGAGAGACATGGTTACAAAATAAGGGGCAAACATGACATGACAACGAGAGGACTCGGGTGTGACAATAGAAACAACAAACAAGGGAGGGGGGTGGGGGCAAACAAGAGAACATAGGAAGTCCAGAAGGGGTAGGGCTGGGTGGGAAGTCCTTGGGGAACTGTCCTAGTCCCCTGCAGGACTGTAGGGACACCGGCTGGAATGCGGGCTGGCGGCTGGAATGCCGGACGGGGCACAGGCTGGAATGCCGGCGGGGCACAGCGGATGGCACAGGCTGGAATGCCGGACGGGACACCGGCTGGAATGCCGGACGGAACACCGGCTGGAATGCCGACTTACCGGCTGAATGCCGGACTTGAACACCGGCTGGAATGCCGGACTTGACACCGGCTGGAATGCCGACTTGGCTGGAATGCCGGACTTGCTGAAATGCCGCTGACTTGACACCGGCTGGAATGCCGGACTTGACACCGCTTGAAATGCGCTGGAATGCCGACTTGAACACCGGCTGGAAATGCCGGGCAGGACAAGGGCTGGACGGCCGGCTGGAATGCCGGGCATGACAAGGCCGGCTGGAATGCCGGCAGACAGGGCTGGACGGCCGGCTGGAATGCCGGGCAGACAAGGGCTGGCGGCCGGCTGGAATGCCGGGCAGGACAATGGCTGGAATGCCGGGCAAGGACAGGGCTGGAGGAACGGGCAGGACATGGCTGGAATTGGCTGGAATGGGCTGGACATCGGCTGGAACGGGCTGGGAGCGCTCTCCGGGGTGCGGAAAGCGTTGTGTGCCGGTTGCTGGACCGGGCTTGGTGCCGTTGCTGGACCGGGCTTGGTGCCGGTTGCTGGACGGTGCTGGACCGGGCTTGGTGCCGTTTGCTGACCGGGGCTTGGTGCCGGTTGCTGGACCGGGCTTGGTGCCGGTTGCTGGACCGGGCTTGGTGCCGGTGCTTGGCTTGGTGCCGGTTGCTGGACCGGGCTTGGTGCCGGTTGCTGGACCGGGCTTGTGCCGGTTGCTGGAAAGGGCTTGGTGCCGGTTGCTGGACCGGGCTTTGGGTTTGCTGGACCGGGCTTGGTGCCGGTTGCTGGAGAGTCTGCGGCCGGGCTGGCCGCACGGACCGTCACATCCCCACGGCGCCCCCCCAAAAATATTTGGGGCATGACCCTCCGGACTCGGGACCTCCGGACTCGGGACCTCCCCTCCGGTCTCTGACCCGGGAACTCCGGACCTCGCCGGTACTCCTACCCGACTCTCGGACCTCCCCTTCGCCCCGTTCCCCTGCCTCCTTGCCTCTCTTCTTCAGCCGAGCCACCCGCCTGGTGGTCGGCTGAAGAAACGAGGTGAATGGGGTGGGCGGCTCGGGATTGGAGGCTTCCGACGAGGACCCCCAGGATTCCCGTCTCCCCCGTTTGCCACCGAGGTCCGTCGGCGGCGGAGGGGCTACAGGAGGTGAGGAGGAAGACTGTGTGGAATTCCCCAAGGTGAGAGTACCCCCCACACACGGTCCTCCGGAATGGACCCCAACCCCGGACGGGAGGAGATTGGACAACAGCTGGGAGAGGAGTCTTGGTAACACTCCTCTCGAAGCTGCAGCCGTTCCACTAACTGTGGGAAACGGCTGATAAACCAACTCCTCCCGTTCAGGAAAAGATGGTGGGTTGTCCATCCCGGCCATTAGGTAGGCCCTCACCAGCACCTCGGGTACAGACGCCCTCCTGGCCTCGACCTCCCGAGCATAGTCCTGCAGAGGCCTATGGCACTGGGCCGGGAACGGACCGCCTCCAGCGTGTGACTGGGAGGCAATCGCCTCCCACCACACTGGGTTGGAGGTGCATGACCAACGGTTCGTGTCGTTGGCTACTGCCTGCTGGGTTCGGTTTTGCTGGTTCATTCTGTCACGAACTGCAAGGAAGACAATGCAGGGAGAACCCAATTGCAGGCAGGACTCAGGGATGACGGGGTTAACAGATAATTTTTTAATAACACAAACAAGACAAAGAGGCAAAACAAAACCCACGAGGGGGAAACCGGACAGGAATATATAAACTTTAACAACAAACACTGACTTACTAAACTATAAAACAAACACTTGAGATAAACACTAAACTAACACTTACTTAGACAAGGGAACAGCAAGACGAGGGCATGAAGCAGACAGTAAACGATACAAGTACAACGTACAATGAACCAGACAGGACAAAGAACACGAGGATGTTTTAAAGGGGAGCAAATCAAGAGGGAACAGGTGCAAGGGATAAACTAATTAACACAAACTAGGAAACAGGAGGGTAGGAACGATGACGCAGACTAGAGAAACAAAGGATCCTGTATGATTCCACCTCAAGACCAAGAATTACCTAACCAGAAGAGGTGGAATCATGACAGTTTTCGGTTCGGTTCTGATGGCTTGGCGCATTTATTGTTCTATGCTTATGTGACAGGAACAGTAAAAAGTTAAGAAGAAAAATATATATATTATCTTTAAGCAAAAATCTACTTGTACAAATTCCTGGTATATTAAATAAATGTGAAGATTTACACTGGCAGCTCACAGCAGTTTTTGGTTTACTGTTCATCAACATGCCAGTAAAATAAGCTTCTTAAAGAGGTTTTGCGCATCAGAGTATTTAAAATAATGTAATGCAAAACTTTCGATTGCTGTAATGGAAGTAAACGTGTGGTGCGCGTTACACTGCAAACACCAGCGCTCGATGGGAAAGGCCAAAGATGATATATTAACAAGGTGCGCCACTGGCATTGCAATAAATTGGAAGAAAAGCAATGCTAAATAGCTGCCTGGAGGCGCTCTTGCTAGCTATGACGTAAATAGCTGTCCGAAAGGCCGCCGAGTGGCATGACTTTCGTTAAACGGACTTTGGCATGGTGCTGTGGACGCTCTTTCTGCATGTTCGTATGCAGGGTAAAGATACATTCTCGATGTGCCAAATTCTGACATTATCACTTTAGTACAAGGGGCATACAATAAAGCCAGTCCGCGTCTGTTCCTCAGCATTATACTCAACAGCACATTGCTTCTCGTGTTGCTTCACCACCCGAACACCACTCGCGGGGATGCGTTTTTCTATCTCAGCGCACAGACATACAGACAACCACGGACAGACCCAGTTCAGAGTGTAAGTAAGCAAACAGAAATAATTTAAACACAAAACCGCAATTCACTTACACATATTGAACCATGGAGGTCGTACCGAACAGTTCAATATTATATTGAAAATTGTGGCATCCCTAGAAAACTGCAGTATTCATTAAATCCATGTATAACACCAGCCTTTCATACAAGCCTCATACAATGTCAGGAGCGATCAGTCTTGGTCCTGGAGTTCTACCTTCCGGACAAGTTTAGTTTCAACCTGAACAAGTTTCACAACAGCAAACACTGGGAGCAAGATATGACGCTTTTGTATTTACTACATTAAAAAAAGATATTGATTCACGAAAGAAATAACATTTATCCATCCACCTTCTGCTTCCATATAGGGTCACAGGGAGTGCTGGAGGATATCCCAGCATATCTCCGGCAGAAGGCACTCAGAGAAACACCCTGGACAGGTGGCTAGTTATAAATAACCAATAATAACTTATATAAAATGTTAAATTACTACCTACACATTTACCTACACAATACTGTAAAGCATGCAGCTTTAGTATTTAGTTACAAAGTGAATCTATGAAGTTTTCTTTTTGTCAAACATCTTTTCTCTGTGGATTCAGTTTGATTAAAGGTTTAAGCCTTAAAATAACTTGCAAAAACTTCAGTCACATTTATGGCATTTTTAGGACATTTTGAGACCATCAGACACTCCTTTTCACGGTCACTAATAAAAGATCTAGCATATGATTGAAGATTCTCTTCTCTTGCTCAGGAAAGTCTTTGTTCCTTTACAGAAGACAGTTTAAGGATTCTTGACTGGACTACAAAACACTGTGAAGTTTAGGGCTCAAATAGGGCTATTTTTTGCTCAGTTTTCAGAACTGATATTATTCGTAGCTTTCATCTTGTCAGGCTTGGACCGCGTTTTTATATATGATCAAATGTATCTAAAATCTAATAATACTCATTATAAGTTTGATTTTTCATAATAAGAGAAATTTGGGTACACACAACACAATCTTCACACAACTGTCTTTGTCTTTCAAAGATAAAAAATCTTTAATCTTTTTCTATGTGATTGTCAATATCAGTAATAACTGAAATGGGTTTTTCAAAGAAATATAATGTATGACCTTGAATCATTTAGATGTCTATTTGGTCATCTTTTGTGTCTTCTGCTCTAAAGAAGAAATGAAGGACGAAGGAGGAAGGAGGGTGAAATAATGATAAAATGCCTTTTATATAAAGCAATGACAATTATTTGCAAATATACAATAAATCTCATTAAAAAAAGACTATTACAACTACACCAAGAAACCCAAATATGAAACTACTCATCAGGAAACTCCCACCAAACCATTATTTAAAGACGGTGACTTGGTATACGAGTAGAAGATAAGTCAGAGCCTCCTGACATATATATCACTTGTGTGGATAGCTCACACTCAACGTTTTTCTGTCATTCACAACTCGAGCCCGAACAGATCCTTCCCAGCAGGAGGTATATTGAGAGAGAGACCTAGAGACAGACACAGAAAATCAGAGATGTTAACTCCCGAGGAACTGGGGCCTCTCCAGCCAGTCGTCTGCTGGGTATTTGTGAAATGCTGTGACTCGACGGATAGCACAGGGATGAGCGTGCGCTATTTTAGCCTCTCACTTAGTGTCCGCCGTGGCTCGACACCGGACCCACGCAGCGACTGACCCACATTAGTCCGACTCTGAACCACAGGAGCTAAAGTAATTACAGCGCTCAGTCACTGACAAAGCTCCCAGAGGACCACAGGTGGAAAGCAGAGCTGTTAGCTGCCTTGATAGAGCGTGCTTGGCAATGAGTGCGAACTGACACCATCCTAACAAGGGATGACACGATAAAGCGGCATGTATTCATTCTCATCCACGTTAGCTATACCGTGGATGGTTTTGCTGTGCGACTGTCAGATGGTACACAATGTGACTTATAGGATAACGCCCACCGCAGACTGTGTGACATCAGCTGTCACACTGTACTATATACATCTCAGCTACAACCCAAGACAGCGTCGTACATCATCATTCTGTCAACTCTCACGAGCAATCTATCATACAAGAGCCACCAATATTTATAGCCTCACAAATTTTTGTATCATATACTATACGTGTCAGAGCAGAGCATGTGAGCTACGTGTTTCTAAATTAAACCAAAAAATATGAACAAAAAGCATAAACAGAGAGGACAAAAGCGAAAAGCAGAACGAACTGCAAAGAGACAAAGACTAACAAGAGACAAACAGACTTGAGGAGTCTCTAAGCAGACGGGTAGACACAAGGTTACACGAGGGGCTCTCTCAGCAAGACCTCTGCTCTGACTCAGCAAATGACTTCACTCTCAGGGTATTTAAAGGCCTCTGACACCGTGCCAGCGACATTCAACATCATTATGTAGCATTTTGAATAAAGCAAAGCAGAATCTTCCACCTTTTCAACGTCCCCTAGCCAGGTGGCGTGTGTTCAGAACGTGCGTTTTAAAGCCAGTTTTTCAGAAACGCAAACGTTCTGCTTATTATGCACGGTAATGTTCTCACAGTCGATTTGCTCATTTGGGTTAAATGGATTTCATACGCCTTACAGCGTTTACTTAAGCAAAGCCTTCAGTTTCTAGACGTGCCGGGAATCACAACAGGAAGGTATAACAGAACAGGTAAAGAGCTGTGTGATGGTAATGGTCTATTCTTGAATAACCATTTTTGTTCAATCACTCATATTTTGATTCAAGACTAATTGAGAGACGATCTCTGGAAGTGAGCACTATAAATACAGCTTGCAAGTCGGTGGGTGGTGTCGTCTGATAAACACTTTGCACAAACTTGAGCCCGTCTCGTCCGAGTGCAGTCTTACACGTATGCAGAGAGGGATATCCAATCCTTCAGCACAGAATCTAATACTGGATTTGGCTGCCCCACAGGCCTGGCACATACCAATCACAGCTCATATTACACTAGAGCAGGCAGCAAAGGCGTTGCCAGTTTTACCAAGCCGCAGAGTTACCTTCAGTACTGCGCCACGTGTTGTTTAATAGACGTAGCAAAATCGAGCTTGGTCTCCAACACTACACATAGTTGCAAACTCTCTCGACTTCCAAAGAAAGGGCTTTCCAAATACACCCCACTGCAGGGTTACTAACAAGTACAAACTGCAAGATTACAAATTATCACATGCAGCGAAACTAATAAACAAATGAAAACCGCAGGGTCACCAGCCAAACAAAACTGCAGGGCCACTGGAAAGCCTGAGCAGGGGTTTAACAGCCTTTTGGCAGAGCGATGTAGCACGATTGCATGCTTTTAAAGGTTAGAGCAGCGAACAAGCTTGGCTAAGCAGTACAGAAATGAACTATATTAGGCTAACAACAGCCCACATCAGATAAGTTGTTTGATGAGGGTGTATATTTTTCATTTCTAAAAGCTCATTTAAGAACAGGATCATAATTGTTGGAAGAAATACAGACGCGGAAAAAAATAAAGAGACCAGTGCAAATGTTTATGTTATCAGTATTTCTTTAGGTATTGTGGCCCTTCCAGTCCATTGTCTGTTGAATAAAATAAAAAAATCAAACCTCGGAGTGACGAAGTCATTCAACAGAAATGTGAAAGACTGACAGCAAGACAAGACACGCGAAATCTGTGATAAAAATCAAGGTTGTCACATAAAAAAGCATTTTGAAACTTTTCCTAAATACATGTACAAATATGACTGTTGTATTGCTTAAAAGTGCACATGAACTTGTTTTCTTTGCAGTGTTTGAGGCCATTAAAATACAGAGCATCTTTTCTGTTATTTTGACCTGTTTCTCCAGGTTTCATTTTCTGCAAATAAATGCAAACAGAAACAATATTTTGATTTGAAATTTTGTAGAAATATTGTTAGTAGTTTACAGATCGAAACAAAAGTTTTCATTTTACCTAAACACATAGCTATACAGAAAATAGTAAATTAAGAAAAACAGATTTTATGGGTTTTATAGACTCCTTAAACACTAAAGGTTCCTACCAAGATCGACAACTATGAAGATGAGATAACTAAAAGCATCCACCAACGATTTTTTGTGCATCCACACCAGTTTTTGTAAATGCATGATTTTTTAAATTTCCAATAGATTGTGAATGGCTTTCAATATTTCATAAGGTGGCAAAAAATCATAGGCTGAAAAGTGATCCCAATAATATTGTTCCTATAAAATGTTATCTATGTACATAACTATGCATGCACCTTACGTTATCTATCTTTGTTTTCCTTTCAAAACCTTGGATGTCCAAATTCACAGTTTTTTAGGAAATGGAAAAAAAAACACTGCTTTTAACCTATTAAATACTGTGTTTGCAAGCATTTGTTCATACTTTTATGAGAAACATAAAGGACAGCATCGCTAAATAATGTTACTGTTATACTTTTCTTTACGTTCAGATTATTTTAGACACAATGTTAAACCCCAAATGCTATCAACAGGCCCAGCAATAAACGTACTCTAACTGAACAAAAGAATAATAAATAAATAATTGCTTTCCTGTAGCTCAGTGGTAAGAGCATTGCGTTCACAACGCAAGGTTGTGGGTTCGATCCCAGGGGATTGCAAATACCTATGAATAAATGTATAGGATAATGCAATGTAAGTAAAGCGTCTGCCAAATGCATAAATGTAATGTAAATGGGTAAATAATTAATTAATAAAAAAAAAGAATGCTGATCAAACTGCATATCTCTGACACAGAATCAAGAACGCACAGGAACCAGCAGGTGTCCAAATTAACATGATTAATACTTACAACTCCTATGAAAAATGTGTATTCTATATAAATGTCAGATAATGATAGTTATGACACAAATTGAAAAACTGGGGAGTGAATAGAGAAAAAAAGAAAATCTTTAATAAGAAATTAAAAATGAATGATCTTTTGTCATTCCTTTGAAATTGAAGGCCAGTAAAAGGTAGAGGAAATTAAGCAGCATTAACTACTCTTTATTGAAGCTCTACAGTCAGAATGTTGGGCTAGCGCACTGTTGATGGTGCCCACGCTGCACACTAGTCCGCCCACACACACCGTGGTGCTGTCACACTCTGCTATAACTCACCATACGGCCCGGCGGCCCACTATCAGAACCCTGGCAGTCCCACTATCAGCCTGTGACAAGCACCTAAATTACACCAAACGCAACAAATCTCTACACAGATCTGCTGCAGTGCACACCGGCCATGATGTGCAGAGAGTATGTGTGTAGTTACTGTACATGCGCCTGGGGAACAGTAACCATGGAGCCACAAGAACATACTAAAAAAATTATAAATGTGTGGTATATATTTACTATAGCCGCAGCGTAATGTTTTCTACCTGCTTTAGCTTGAATGGTGAGCTATTTTCATCCAATTACCAATGGATACTGTATACTTGCTCAGTGAATTCGTGTTATTTCCAGACTGTGAGCGCTTATGCAAAACTTGCCCTTGAGCATCATGAAACCTGATGTAAAATGCGATGCTGTGCGATTCAATTTTACTTTTGTTGTTGTCTGAAAGGAGGGAGTGTATCTTCTTGTGCAGCAGAGCTCAAGGTTTATCTTTGATTAGTTGAGCTCAAATAGAACAGGGAATTTGAAGCAATATTTGTCCTAATAAATGAGTGTCTTAAAAACGCCGCAGTGCTGCCATGTTTAAGAAAAATCCAAATATTACGTATAGGGTTGGGCGATGTCTACCAAATTGGCATGGGCCGATGCCTGCAGTGAAACAGCGTGATGGACGATGACATCGGGGGGTGTGGCGAGGCCGGGGTATATCAGTTTACTGGATGGCCATCTGCCAAAACAATAAAAAATATTTTATCAGGGCTCCAGACTGCGACCAAATCGCATTTTGCGACCAGTTTTCGAGTCGGCGTGAGCATTTTAACAAGGACTCGCGCATGTACGACCTGCAAATATGGTATTTCTTCCAGTTGTTATTTCATGTGGAAAGATGAGTAGATCGTGAGCCCACCTGTGTAGGCTGTGTGTGATTAGTCAACTGCGCGAGTCACACATCACTGGTGTGATGCGAAGATGCTCACAGGTCGTTATTGTCATTTTTAAACACACACAATGTAAGCGCATAACTACAATTCACTTTCTATGTCTGTCTCCGTCTCGTGCAGACACGCATCGCGAAGCTTCCAAATCATACTCAACCGCGGATAAGCGCATGGACGAGCTCGACACATGCGCAGAATGTCATATACTTTGGACTCGGCTGTCAACATTTGTCTTGGGAATGTGCTGTACACGTGCGCGGACGGGATGAGTGGACGACCGCGGACCCTCCTGATGATGAAAACTGCATCATGCTGGGGAATCCCGATGCCGGCCCAACATCGTTATGGCTGTCAGCCATCGGCGATGGATGATGTCATTGTCTATCGGCACAACCCTAATGTGCAAGTAAAAATCTTTTAACACAATGAATTATGTGCAAATACTAATGAATAAAAAGCTAGAAAAGACCGATCTCAAACGTTGGTTAGTTGTGGCGAATGGACGGCGCACATGTTCTAACCATGTCAAGTTGTGATGCTAATGTTAAAAATGCAGGTTTATTCCAGAACCCAATTCTCAACTCCCTCTCAAAAGTAAGTTCCTGTCTGCTCTGTACTACCTCCATGATAGAAAAGACAACATCGCGCCTGTTCTTCTTAACTCCATCTGTGTTACAAAGCAGAGAGGAAAAAACATGCCTGTGAGAAAATGTGACATTTTTCTCTTTTAGATGAACTAATCCTGACATGGGGTCACACACAGTACAGCAGCAGAGCAAAACGGAAAAAAATTATTCGAAAAATCTTCAAATTCGAGTTACACTTTCAATTGTTACAGACATCAGCTCTGTTTCCTGGTAGAAGCTCTCCAACATACATATACTATACAAGCCTAAGTGATCTTACTAAATCAAATTACAGTGATAATTTTTGTATTCGGTATAGATCAGAAGTTAAAACTGATTAAAATTAAAGTTTAGACACGTTTTGTTTCAAGTTTTGTATAGTAATATATTCCAAGTTAATTGTTTGAGCTTGTGCACCACATTACAACTGTGGTTAGACATTTATTCAGACTGCCTCTTTGTTAACTTCCGAATCTGAGTCACAATAAGCTTAATTACAATCTAAACTCAAATTTATCTCTGCAAAGCTATAACACATTTAAATTATTGTTTTAATACCAATGCAATCCCTGTGAAGCCTTTAAGTTGGGCTCTAGTATAGCATACATCCATAGAGGGGCATCTGTTCAACACGCACAGAATTCATACCACTGTAGTCTCGATCTCAGAACTCAAAGTACAGTGGTATAAATTCAGTAGGCAGCCGGCTAAAGCCCTGGCAGAGGCATTTCTTTGAGTTCAATTCCCTGCGGTGTTTAATCGATGCGGGCAGACACACAGGCATCAATCTCAACTCCTCTAGCTCTCAAACATGAAGCTTCATTCCGTCTCTGCTACTGAGACCAGAGGCACTGCCAGAATTCACAAAATGCCATTACATATCCCCTTCTTTTAATGAGCCTCTACAGGCCAGAGAAAGATGAAAGGAGAAAGCTGATTGGACCAGAATGAAATGCATAACTCCCAAGTCCTGACTGTGGGTATTCAATCAACAGTGCTGGATTGCTTGGCTCATGCATTGCATCTTGGGACAACTATGTAAGGATAACGGAATCCCGAACCAAAAGCTCTGGAATGAAAGTAACTAGGTAACAATAAATTGAGTTGTGGAGGGGATGGATCACAAATGTCACATTAAAGTTGACATTATCTCTATACCGTTTCTTAAGGCTACACCTGATGGACTACATCTATACATGATGTTCTTAACAGAAGCATTCTTCTTACCGTAGTGGCATAATGCAGTCCAGAAATCACATTTGATAAACTAAGCATACACAATGCTTGTCAAAATAGGCTTTAAATCTCCAAAAAGAACAAGTCAACTCCAGGTACAAGACAACGTTAATCATAATTTAGTTGCGAACTGACAATTTGTTGACATACAAATCAACCAGAACGCAAAGTTTGGCGAACGTTCAACACCACTTTGCTAAGAGGCATTCATTGCTGGTCAAGATTTCACCTAGTTTAAGTACACTGAAAATAACTGATCAGCTTTTTAATATCATGACAGATTTCTGCTGCAAAGCACTGTACAACAGCTCTATTCAGTCCATGCCAAATCACGGAGGAGTTTAATTAGCTGTGGATACTAACCCTGAAATCTTAAGCATCAACAAACTCCATAAAGCAACATACTGGATCCAAGCTACAGCTCAAAATAATCTAGGCACGGCCCAGAAAAATATGTGCCAAAAACCTATTGCGGATTTCGAAGTCGTGGATGTTCGCCCCGCGATTCTGTATAACATTACCAATGTATGTCTGGCCTTACATTACCCGCTGTTTATGAATAGCCAAAAACATCAGTCACGGTGACATTTAAGAAATAAAACAACATTTCGGTTGAGTTCATAAATGTCTATGATAAATGTAACTGCAAATAAGCTGTGAATACCTGCAAATTAGATGTGACCTCGAGCACATTTCATTGCTGTGTTACACTGCCTGAAAGCATGTGTGCAGTGCAGATACATATCAAAACATACGCACTGCCATTACAGCATGCGCTCTTCGAGAACTCAATCCCTCGTGCAGTTAAATGAAGAAAGCAGACACAGGCCAGCGCACCTGTTCACACATCTAGAGGTGCAATGAATGTAAACAAAGGCGCCATCAGTGTAATAAAAATATATGCATCGACAGCTGTATTTACAAAGCAGTAATGGAGAAGAGTGACGTGTCGCTCTGTGAGTCAGAGGTCACGGGGCTATGTGGCTTTTGAAGTTTGCATGGGATAACCAAGGAACCTTCTAGTAGGACTGTAGCCTACAGATCATATAGAGATATCCTGAGGCTGTGAGGAGCCTAAGGACACGTAAGATTTTTATCTTGACATTCTCGACATTTGTTCCTTTACATGAAGTCAATAAAGGGATCATATATCCAAAAATCTAAACTTGGTCATTTTTTACTCACCCACATGACGTTCTTCACGTTTTAAGACGTATTCGGAACACAAATAAAGATATTTTTGATAACATCCAAGAGGTTTCCAGGCCTCCTCATAGACATAATGGTAATTATTCTGTCAAGGTCCAGAAAAGTAAAGACATTGTTAAATAGGTCCATCTGATCGTAGTGGTTCATTTTTATTTTTATGAAGCGACTTTATGCGGATATTGGCTAAAGGTGCACCAGCGCATTCATTTGACTGTGCTTTGCTAAGGGTTAAAAAATTTGGCGTATTTCTGTCTGAGCTTGTGGATATGAATGGATCCACTGGGAGAGAACAGAAGATTTGAAGGGATATAAGAGTTTCAGGCCAGTTTTTTTCTCACTTTGCCAGCTCAATGGTCCCTCCAGCAAGGTTTACAATGTCTGTACAAGGCCTTTGGGAACCTTTCTTTTAACTTCGTTCTACTTTTTCACCAAACTCCTTAGAAACTTTTGTTCACCCTGCAAGGGAAGGCCACTGAATCAGACCATTTGTAGAGTCTTCTTTGCATGCCACAATCTTAAAAATAAAGGTTTGGTTCCACAAAGAACCACTCAAAGGTTCTTTACAGAAACATCTCTTTTAATAATCGGAAAAATCTTTTTGCGCCACAAAGAACCATTTGTGAAACAGAAAGGATCTTCAGATATTAAAGATTCTTTACGGATCTACAACATCAAAGAACCTTTTGAAGCGCCTTTTTAAGAGTGTAGGTCTCACTATTATCAGTAGTTTTGTATTTTTCCTGGCTTAGGTTTATAAAGCAGAGCCTTGTGAGTCAGGGCCCTGTTGAACAGATCCCAGGTATGATATGTTTTATATTTATTCTCAATCTGTCTGCATAATTGTACAAATACAGTACCATAACGTATACGTCACACGAACCCCTTGAAGACTTGAAGCAATAATTGGATCTCTGGGTTGGGGACAGAATAGGTCCCCTGAGCACGAGTCTCGGTGGGATCAGACTCCTCTGCAATCAGTCCTGATGACATACTCAGTATGAAGCGGTCTCATCTACTCTGCATTCCACAGACAGCCTGTCACGGCGATGTACCATCCCCCTCCACACACTCATGTTCGGGCTGTCCCTTAAATAGCTGGCCCTTAAATTTACCAGCAAAGATGTCTTTATAAATTTCGCTGAATGCAGATTCAAATAGCCATCTGTCACAGTAAAGTCAAGTGCACACAGTACAACATGAAGCAATGCAACATGCCAACGCTCCCTAGCCTCTGTTCCGACCATGCAGCCAGTACCACACACACTAATGCATTCATAAAAGAGAAAAAAATGAAGGAAAGCACAGGGGGGTAGGGAAAGCCTGTTACTTTTTTACAGTTCGTGGGAATCACCAGGTGTGAATTCCCTGCACTTATCTGGAAACATGCCTCTTTCAGAATATACAGCCTCGGGATACCCTGCAACAAAAAAGGATATCCTAACTCCACAGGTATGCATTAATGAAAACACAGGACTTTATCAGGAAGCATTTTGGAATGTTGCAACTGTTGCACGCAGAATGAACGTGTTGCAACACAGCTTTTGGGAACATACGCTAACTTGAAATTTACCACACTTCCCAGAATACAAAGACGATGTATGTGAATGACAAAACAAAGTAATCGGACCCCTGCCGGAAGAAGCCTGTTATTCAAAATTCCTATTTGCAGAATTTGGGCTCTCAACTCAAACAGGCATGTGCATGGGTTTGCATCTTTCCTGCATGTTTTTACCTTGATATCTCTCTGCCCTTTTACTATCACAACTCGCTGACTCTTGCTAATTTGGAAAAAGCTACCCCGTCCTCTCCTTTTTGTGCCACACCAGTAGTGGTTTGGCGCCGGCTCATCACAACTTTTGCTGAATTGCACGCACACTCAAACTCGCATAGGAATTAGTTGGCAGGCGGGCTCCAATATTCTGCTCTGCTTCAGGTTTTAAAAGCCTGTTTGAGGCATTGCGGCACTGATTCACTGTCTTGGCGTCTGTCACTTGTCCACCATTTGTTGTAGGCCGATCTGTGGCAGAGGGGTTTCTGGAGGAGACTGGATCAATTCAGCGTGCCAAACATACCCAAGTTCTGTCACAAGACTTCATAACATTAACAATAGGCACCATAATTAATTTGTGTGTCAATGACTTGCATGCCAAAGTGTTTTTCACCAAAAGCTACCCTATCATATGCCATAAGAAGAATTTGCAACATAGTGTATGAAGATACTTTATAACTTGGTGGTGATTTGTAGAGGTTCACTGAATATGAACTACAGTATTATTGTACAGAAAAGGGATTTTCCAATTGTTTTATTGTTCTGCAGAAAAGCGGCAGACAGGTTTGAAATGACATGCGGATAAGTAAATAATGACGGAAGCTCATGGAACATGTTGCCAGCACCACCCGGTCCTGTAGATTTATCCTAGTCCAGGCTCTTTTACCGTCCAGACTGGACTATTGCAATGCTCTACTGGCTGGACTTCCAGCCTGACAACCAAACCTCTTCAGATGATCCAGAATGCAGTGGCAAGAGTGGTCTTCAATGAGCCGAAGAGAGCGCATGTCGATCCTCTCTTCGTTAGGTTACATTGGCTCCTTATAGTCGCTCGCATCGAATTCAAAGCTCTGCTTTTGGCCTACAAGACCAACACTGGTTCGGCACCCCCATATCTTCACACGCCAGACTTATGTACCCGCCAGATCCCTACGCTCTGCAAACGAACAATGTCTTGTGATGCCATCCCAAAAAGCTAAAAAAAAATCACTCTCACGTATCTTCTGTGGATCTGTTCCACGATTGTGGAATGATCTGCCCGCTGCTACAAGATCAGCAGATTCTGTAGCCATCTTTAAGAACCGGCTAAAATCACATATCTTCTGTCAACACCTGACCCATTAGTACACACTTCTATTCTACTTTTTCTATTTATAAAAAAAACGTAGTTTCGCATGCTTTGGAAGGCTAACTGAGACCAGTTTTTATTGCACTTATGCATTGTTGTCCTTCCGTTGTTCCAATTGCTTCTATTGTCTACATCATTTGTAAGTCGCTTTGGATCATAAAAGCGTCTGCTAAATGACTAAATGTAAGCCTCATTTGCAGTTCAGACTTTGGTTCTGTGCTTTATTGGGCCACTGCTGAATATCTAGAAAAATCAATGCCTGCAATGTACTGTATGTAGGGGGGTTCCCTGTGTTACTGCGGATCAATGCGCAGTATCTAGCACAAACAAAAAAATGAAGCATGCAGATGGTTGAGTACAAACCCATCAACAAAGAGCCTTTCTGTAGAGTCATGTTGTGACTTGAAGAGAGCAGAAAGCATTCTGACAGCAAATATGCAGGCTAGCTGGGTCAACTGCACACTCATCTCAATGTTATCACTCCCAGAGACAACTTCAGATCAGAACAACTTCATTAGGATCACAGTGCTCTCAAAGCTGTAGAAGTTGGACATGGCCTCTGTAGTGTGATACAAATGAAGCAGCTTTCATCTTTATTGATCAGATAATAACAGTGGGAACTGCTGATGTACACTTAGTGTGACAAAGCATTCCACAGGCGCACCAGCTGCTACGAGGGAAGATCACAGAGTCGCAATTCAATGCCTTGAGCCAAACTTATAAACAGCATAAAATAGCATATAATAATTAGGGAGAAACAAGATTTAATATCCAAGATTTTTAATAAATACTGTATGTTCAATGTTGTCTGCAACATGCATTTACGCATAACTGCTGATCCATGTTAAATCACCACAATTTTCAAAAACAACGTTCAATCGCAAAAACATACAAAGACATGTACAAAGTCAACAAATTTAAGATTTCACAACAAAACAACTGGCCCACTCTGTATATTACATTTTTATGTTAAGAACATCAGTCACAAACATTTTCACCAATGAATTTCTACGACTTTTCACATAAATCAAGGGTGTCCAATCTTGCTCCTGGAGTGTTGCTGTCCTGTTGCGTTTAGCCACATGTGAACTAGTTAATGAAGACCTTTAGGATTACTTGAAAACAACAGATAGGTGTGTTTAATGAGAATAAGAGCTAAACTTTGCAGGACTGGACACACTGACACAGTGTGCTGCACTCTAAAAACAGTTGTGTTAAAAACATCACATTTTGTGTTGTCCTTAACTGAACACATCTTTGTATTATTTCTGGGGCAACGAATTTTGCGTTACTTTTAACTCAACTTGTGTAGTGTCTTTCATTTACTTTACATAATACAGACAAAAAAAAAAAAACACTAACCCTTTCTCTCAAAAGGTAGTGGTCTAGCTTTTGTTGAAACCAGTAACTTTGCATTGGCACTTAATGTATTATGGCTCCTGTATGACATATCGCTTATTACTCATAAACTCTTTGTAAGTCGCTTTGGATAAAAGCGTCTGCTAAATGTCTAAATGTAAATGTAAATGACTTGTTAAAATACATAACACAAACAGTGTGTTCATATTAACACATCTTGTTTAAGAGTGTGGGCCCCTAGTGACATATAAGATGTTCTATAATTGTTTGAATGAATGAACAAAGCAAAAGGTAAACAGTTAGTCAAAATATTGTGCACAACCTTTTTAAACTGCACTAACAGCTTTATAAATAAAATCCTAATGAAAAGCAGTAGCAGCATAACAACGAATTAAATGTATGAATGCAATTTGCAAACCGTTTTAAGGTGTGCCAATGCATTAAAATTTATTTAAAAAAAACAGTTCCTTTAAATACTGTGGTACAGACTTTTACAACAGCAACAACTGCTTTATAAAACAGGATTTAATACTAATCTAAGGTTTAATTAAACAAGCAATAAACCCTGATAATTATCTTGTTAACACAAAAGGAATGTCTTAGGAATGTTTTTCTTTCGCACCACTGATCCTCAGGTTGTCATTTTTTCTGCTGTAGGTGTGAATGAGCCCCTCCTCCACAATGGCTGCCATGACAATGCTTTGCTGGAGCACAGCCAACACACACATGAAATATACACCCAACAACTCATCGGAAAATAATGTGCTTAAAATCTGCTCTGACATTTACACATGCAAAACACACATATTTCACAAGGTCCCGACATTTCAGAGTATTTAGTAAACAGGTCAAGATCGGTCTCTTCACGGTACACTGCACTCTTAAATCCCTTCACAAACTCGAGAATTACCCTCGTATATTCATACTTCTGAAAGAATAACAATGAACAGAGAATCAAGACCAGAATGAAGTGATGTTTTCCCACATGTTGGTAGCATTATGTGTGCACTACACCTGAATGGAATGTCACTGTGGCTAGAAAAACCCTGTCCTAACATGATTCGACCCATTTCTGCTAACGTCACTAAGAACCTTCCGAAACTTGTTATTAAATGTCGGCTTAAAGAAATATTAACATACAACTGTTTTGAAATCACACCCAAAATATTATTGAAATATAGCAATAAGTTACATAAAACAAACATGTTTTAAACACAAAAATGCGGTTAGCAAACCTAGGCTATCAATCACTTCACTAAAATGTACAGTTTGTGCTTTAGATAAACCTAATAGCCAAAATATGAAGCACACAAAAATCATTGCCAATTTTCACAATGCTGCCGATCACATTATGCACATCATGCACTGTAAAAAAAACGTACATTTTCATAATTTTTCTGGTATTTATTTACAAGTTTTCTATGTATAATGTCAAAAAAACATTGCACATAATTATACTTTTTTTCAGATTTTTCATGCATTTTTAAAAATGCAGTCACATACGTAAAATAACAGAAGAAGGCCTCAAACTTAGAAGAAAAATGGGGAAGAGTCGTAATTTTACAGGGAAAACAGTTTTTTACAGTTTTCCAGTTTATTCCAGTAAATTTAACAGTTTATTTAGCTGCAGTGTTTTTGCAGTTTATTTTTGAAAATACAAGAAAAAAAGGGAAAAAAATTATTTTACGGTTTATTTCGAGCAGCTTCAGTTTTAATGGGACTTTTTTACAGGGTGGAATTAATTTTGGTGACAACTGGTGCCACTAAATGAAAAGGTAACCAAGCAGCTGAGAGGTTACCAGAGCCCCCAATACTTCAGTGATTATCAAAGATGACAAAGAAAAACAAACACAGCTCACAGTGGTCTTGCTGATCGAAATAGATGCCACATAAGTCATTTTTCACAGAGCCAAACCAAATATATACTTTCCTCTGAAATCATTTGCATGATCCATTTGTGTGCACAGTAGGAGCAAATGTGTAAAAGAGGCTATACTTATAGCATACATCATATCAGATTCATCTTCCTAAGGACTTATTTGCATTCACCTCAATTTCCCAGAGTTCTGAGCTTTCATCACAGAGTAGCCCTAGTTACGCAAGACAGGCTCCATTTCATCCAATACAGCTGAGCTACTTTCATCCGTTTATATGGACCATAATCTGAGAAGGCTAGCGGCTTTTCTCCTCTCCAAATCCACAACCTGGGCTAAAGTAGTGCCAGTGTACTCCAAGGGCCAATGGAACGCTCAGGCAGTATTAGCGAGTAAGTGTGGAATAAGGTCATGAAGGGGTTTCAATACTGCAGCACACAGCTGATGTCATTTGCTGGCCGACACAACCCACCATGAAGAGCCCTGGGCTAAAATGCATAAACTAGCACACAATCCACACCTCTCGAAATGGTTAAAACCATGCCAGGCCTCCGCTAACAGGTTAAACAACAAGACTGGTTAATGTACATAAAACTTTATCGATGTTGAGAGAAATTTAAAGTTTGGTCTTAAAGACGTTGATATAAAATTGAGACCAGTTTTGAAACAACCTGGACAGACAAACATGGCTTTTGGGCTGTTGTGTCAGACTACGCTATTTTGACTGAAAATCACATTCATGCAGCATAAACAGTGTGGAATCCACGGGACCGTTTATGTCCCGCAGTGTTCATACGTGCGTCACCTTTAATTCAACAGATGGAAATGGAAAACATGCAGCAAACTCTCACAGGACCAAAGTACCAAGATGTTGCTTGTGTTTACATATGTTGACAGTATGGAAAGATGAGATTTACTAAACCTAAATAACGCGATCACGTGAATTACAACATTCCAGTCAGTGTCAAAATTAAATTAACACGCAGATTTTCTCATGATCACAAACACATGCAATAGATCAAGTCCTTTCACTCCCTTCAGGCCCATAGTGGTAGTCTAATGAATTCATGATACTAGAGATGTGCAAAAATACAATACATTTTCATATTGAAAACATCTGGATCAAAAACAACAGAATGAAGCTGAATGCTGCTGAGGTCTTCATCAGCAACCAAATCTTTTCATCTAAACATGTGTGGCTACAACGACAATGCATTAAAACCATATAAATGTAAAACATTTTCAGTATCTCAAAAACACGGGGCAAGAAGCAGCCACACTTCAAAGGGACACTACACATTTTTTGACACTGCTGTGACCGCATGCATAATCTCTCTTTGAATGTGCTTTTCCGCCATGTTTTTCTGTCACGTCTCCACCCCACCAGCCTGAACAGATGGACTAACCTCCTCATGCTGGAGGACTCCCGGGCTTGCTGTGTAGTGCCTGAGGAAAAACCTCCTCACATACTCTGTCCCAAAAGTGGATGAAAGGTACATCACTATGTACAGCTCTACTATAGTGCTTGGGGGGTAAAGAGCGCACACCGCTTTTAAGTGGGAGCACACCGAGGCTGTGACATGAGCGTTGCTCTGGTTGTGTTGCGATAGAGGTGAGGGCGAGGGTGTCTATTTTAGTGTGACGCTGCTGAGGTTGGACTGCGAGTAAAGAGAAGTGTCATTAGGGTAAAACTGTCAAAGCAACAGAAAAGACCTAGCTGCCTTGGTTCTCTTCTCTTTCTGTGGATCCCTGGCAGAAATACTTCCCTGCACATGTCGTCTCAGTCCTCACGTCTTGGCAGCCGCACCAGAGTGTTACAAACTTCCAACACCTCTGCTTCTGCAACTCTCCACACCCTAATGCACTATCACGATGTGCTCAGAAACTGTCCTGTCAATGAAAGCAATTGGAGATCTCCAGTAAAACACCTACTTGCTTAAAGTCAAACATTTTGTTGACTTTCTTGCACTACAGTCAAAAAAGACACAATACATGATCTGGCGATAACAGAGTCCTGTCAGAAATTTCTGTAATGCTAAAGAAAATGTATGATCGTTTTACCCTCTGTCTAGTCTTAGTTAGCACGCCCACAGTTCATTCATTGACCACATGATGTATTTCTCACACAGACTTGTTAAAATTGCAAGCTTTTACCAGGTCACCGAAGAGAAAGTGGCATAATTACAGTTAAAGAATATAAAGTTGATATACAAGTAAAAATCTGTGTGGGAAGGTGGGTGAGATTCAATACAGGGGTCTTTCCCTACAGGTGCTTCTATAACGCTCGGCATTGGGGTATGCCATGTTACTTAAGGTTCTGTTGCTAAAAATGACTCAGCTATCCAGCAGGGATCAGCTACCGAGATGGCGGTCCCCCCTCGTGCCGTGCAGCCCCTGCGCATTCCCTCAAAAGTCAAATGTCACATGCTATCCGTCTTTAACTGCGGCATAAAACCAACAGACAATGGCCTCATGCTGGGTTTAGATGGACTTCACAGGGAGCGGCGAAAAACTGTTGCCTGTTTTACAGAAAGCTGGCTTTCACCTTATCAAAGTGGAACGGACTGAAAATAAAAGGAATTCTGTCTTGACCTAAGTGAGATGAAAAGTAAACAAGAACGATTTCATCTTGTCCTTTCACATGTGCACAGTACACAGACAGTAACAAACAGCAGTACGGAAACAGACTTTTGGTTTTCTGCCCTGATCTATCTGAAACACAATCTGTGATGATCTGTTTGCACTGAAGCTCAACTTTAAATTACATTTACTGTCTGCAGTGGACTGTGTTCAGAGCTATACAATGCAAAAATGTTCTGTGTCAGACAACTATTTTTCATCTATATATTTTTCATTTATTATTCAATTATACGTTTCGATCTTTACACAAAAAAATCTGTTATCTGTAAAATGTTGTAACTCCATCATATCAATATTCATCATTAACGTTTGGAAATACCAGAAAGACACAGTGCAGAGCTTTACTGATTTAATCATTTTCAACTGATTCTAAAAGTCTTTGGAACTATATCACAGTTTCAACAAAACCTGATAACAAAAGCTAGATAACTTTACCTTTGCAAAATGTCAACATCATTGGAATTCATAGAATCCAAAGCATCAACATTAAAACAAATGTATGCAAATGTTAAAAGGACACTACAATTGAATGTAGTGTTTTTAGGCCATGGCACATAAAAATACTGAGCAGATATGCATTTCAAATATACATTTCAAATGCAAGTATTTTCTTTCACGATGACTGATCCTGTCATACACAGTCAGACGCCCTAGAATGTCTAATACCAAATACCAATGCTTGTAAGGCATAAAACACACCTACAAAATGTTGAAATGCCAGTATGCAAGCAATGTTCTGATAGGGCAACTCTCACGAGAATGGACCGAAAAACCCCCCAGATTTTCATCCAATCAGATGCTCTCTCGAACCAGTATGTCTAATAGCAAACAGCAACACTTGTAAGTCATAGAAACACACGTACACACTCATCAAATTGTTGGAATGCTAAAATGTAAGCGTGGGTCGTAAACAATCTGGCAGAAGAATCAATGCGATTTAGGACTAAGATTTTCGTTTTGAAAACGCTCTTCGTCCACACTAGCGTTTTCAAGGGTTTCCCAAACACTGAAACATCGGAAAATGCTTACATCCATGTACTGCGCATGAGTAAAACCTTAGACATAGTGATTTCTGACAGGCGTTTATTTACTTTATGCCTTATTATGACGTGGAAATGTGGAGCAAAGACACCGTTTTTTTAAATGGACAGAAAATGAGGTTACTTAGAGATGTTGCTGCGGGTAACACACAAGACTATAAAGCTGCAAAAGCGAAAGTGAAACTTAACTCACGCTCCGCTGCCAAACAATAACTGCGAGTATCTAAATATTCCACCTCCTAAAAAGCAATCTAAAGTATGCATTAACTGACATGACATTCATGCTATCAAACAGGAACAGCCGAAACAACTGCGTCACATGACGAAAAACGCATGATCGTTTTTAAACCCCTCAGTTTTCCTCATCCACACAACAAAATGAAAACAGAGTTTTCAAATGTATCCACTTTAGAGAAAAAGAAGCATTTTCAAACAAAATTAGTCTGGACAGGGTCTAAAAAAGCCACACCTGAAGACCACAGCAACCTCTACACCAGTGTCTGTCTGTCTCTGCGTTCCTCTTTGTCAGTCTCTCTCTCTTTCTGAGCCCATAAAGGCTCCATTAGCATTTGGAGTGGGTTTTCCTTCGAAAGGAAAACTAGAAAAATGTAACAATACACAGCATTACGTAAAAGCTTCTTGCCTGGCGAGGATCATTTAAAACGACACCAGGACACTCGACTAAAAGCTTCATCTCTTCACAGCTCAGAGCGACCGGCAGATAATAGATCTGTATGATTGAGCTCCGCTCAGAAAGAAGCTGCAAAAGAAATCATGGCATATCAATGCTAAACTGTTCACTTAAATTCAGCTTCTCCAACTGATAAAAACTGGCCCTGCAGCCTACAGATAGAATAGAACAGATGAGAATAGCAACGAAAAATCAAATAAATAATAAATAAAGCAACAACAAATTAATTTGTGCATCTTGCTGTAATTTTTTGTAATTTTAGGGAATAGATTTTCTACCAGGGGAGGACTGTAAGAACGTAAAACACAATTCTTTTGTTATACCACAATTCAAACTAAGGAATACAAATGCACAAATGAATGAGTGAAATATCATAATACATTACAGTTTTGAAATACTATAAACTAAGCATTAAATGATGATACATCAAATGTAATCCCAGATATTGAAATAATATTGTGTCATCAGGTCACTTAGGGACGTTTAAGGTGGAGCTATAGTTTCAATTATCAAAAAACAAAACAAAGCATATAAACAAGAGGAAAGCCTAAAATCACATTTAAAAAAATGATGCTGCACTTACAATAAGTTTGATATTTTACCAAACAACACACTTAACACGCACAAAATGAAAGTTGTTGAAAAAAAGGAGAAATAACTATGCAAAGCATTATATTAACCATACTTAAATGTATGGTATTAGAGAAATCATACTATAGATCTGATCTTTTTTTATCTTAACAGGTTACAACACTAATCAGATTTTATCCGAGGTCTTCTGCCCTAACCCTTTTCCACGACACTGGAGCTCCCATTTCTCAGATTTCCCTTATCAAGCTGATACATTGTGCAACAATCTCATTAAACATTTAAGTGCAACTCCTTCCCAAGGCACTCCCAGCTCTCGCCTATCCATTCCCTGACCAGCGAGAGGAAATTGATGTTCACAGTGCCATGCTAAAAGCTGATGGGAGGAGAAAAGGTGAGTAAGTTATACGAGTGGCCCGGGCTTCTTTATGAGAGCAATCAATTCATATAAGATCCCATCCACACACTTAGAAAACCACAGCCCGGCTACTGAATTACTTCAGTGTTTGTTGGGAGTAGGATGCTGTTGCGTGTTTATGGATGAGAAGGCAGTTGTCAGGGCATTTGGACAGAATGACTTGTGGAGTCCCGTGCAGCTGAATGTGGTGCTTCTAATATATGCAGGTCAGAGGTGGTGCGTGGTGCATTCCCCTGATGGCCCTGATGGCGGCAGAGACCATTACACGTCAGAATGCAGACTCTAATTTATATGGCTTTAACAAAACAGCCAAACGAAATGGGCAATAGCAGTGCGTGCTGGATGATAATAAGATCACTGCAGAGAACAATAATGTTGTAGCTAAACTATGATCAAGATAGCAATGGCTTTGATGAAGAGGAACAAATGGTACATGCCTGGAAGTGAGTGTCTGCCCAACTCAAGGCAGAGGTGCCTACTGAGAGGGATTGTTTCCAAACAGTAAGGGGGCCCAACCTGTCATATGCTGCCTCATGTCCAACCCGATCATCTAGCAATAAAAACAGGCATGCATAATCCGTACACCCTGTGCTTTGTTGGCTCTTTCACGCTGTGCAATATCTAAATAGTCCCTCTTGTGCAAACGGTCTCCTTGCAATACGGCATAGAGTTAAAACGGACGAACTACAACTAACGTTACAGTGATTTAAAAAAATAGTGTCGTTGTCAAAAAACAGCAGGTTTAATGCGTTTCTTGGGACAAAATAGCCATGCAACCAAGTCTGTAATAACAAGTACCTTTACTTCCTACTTTTACCAATACAGCCGGCTACCACCCATTTTTTCCATGGGCAGATCTCATATTATAGACCATTACCGAACCATCAGACGCTTGTTCACTTCACTGCAGGGACACGTTTACAGTCACATCTCAAGGTTCCGCACTTTATAACAGTCAGTGAACCCGATCACTCTTCACATGCATGCGGTCTCTACTTACACATCACCGCTCTGTCCGTCGTGGATAACTTCGGATCATCATTCGGTTTGTTTTCGGACATTTCCAGTCAGATAGGTGTCGATTCACTCTGAAACTGTTCTCGATAACGAGCCGACGTAGTTCCTCGCTCAACAACACAACTCTTAACGTTACCCAAACGGGAGACGGCAGTGATATCTCTCGCCCGTATCACTGGCCGAAAATACTTGCAACAGGGTGACAAATTTCAACGCTGTTACTGTAGCGCTGTCTGATTTACTGCAACACTGTATCAAGTTCTCAGACCCCCCTACGATGAGCGCAACCAAACCGATAGACGTCAGGGGAACGCCCACCAAGGCGCCCGTTGGTGGATATCATCCTGCCGCTCGGAACGATTGGTCCGCTGGGATGTCGATTGTACGTGTCTCGCGTATTTGTAATGTTACGATTCTGTACTCGACTCCGAGGAGGGGAGTATAATTACAGCGTGTCGCTTCGCATTAGAAAGACTACCAAGAAACTAAGAAGCTTTACATTTCATGACCAGTTAAGTACAGGAATTCGTGCGCAGGAAGTTAAATGTCACATAATTGTGTCCACACACTGAAACTGTAGTCAGTTTTGTTGAACTGACCAGATGTATACGTTTGTGTGTGTGAGATAGGTGATTTCACACTATGGTCAGACATTAATCAGAACTCAGAGAAAATATAATTGAATACATCATCAGCAATGCTTAAGAGATCCCCGAAGCCACCGCATATGTAAATTGTGGCGTTTTACCTGCATGACGTCAGTGCGAGGATTTGCAAATGGCTTGAATAGGCTTTACTGGCACGATCATCTTCTGTTGCACCACATCACTGTCATTCAGATATGCTGATGCTACCGAGGTCTGAATGTTACCATGGCAGCACACTGAATCACATCTGACCCACACACTGAGCTGTGAAAACACTGATAGTAATGACCGATTTGTCATGAAGGGTCCTAAAAACTACTAAGGTGTCTGCTTCTGACTGCAGTTGTTAAACACTTGCATGGATTATAAAGCCTCGTTGTCCCTGAGGTTGCCTCTTTGACAAAGTACGGACACATACAAAAATAATCCATATCAATGGTTATTTATAATTCACAATTTATACATGTGTGTGGGGGTAGTGTTTGTGTCAGCAGAAACAATTTTGTTTGCTTGTATTTTCTTATTTTTATTGTTTCGAGAATGCAACCTTTGGCCAACTGAGGCAGCGACCAGGTGTGCTTTTTTATACAGGTATGTGTTGTTGCCTCACAAGTAGGTTGCAATGTATATACAAACTGTTTATTTACATACTAAATCTCACTATTCTTAAAAATAACGCTTCAGGTCTGTAGAACTGAAACACAAGCCTCAACAGTTACAATGGCGGCACAAACCACTATGTACGTTTATTGTCAGAGACTGTGGGGTCATTCTATTAAGGATAGGCCTACATTTGGCAATTGAAAATGTGATGAATAAGTTGTATTCTTTCATAAAACACAAACATGACCTAACAAAGCCCTTAAATGAAATATTTATTCTGTTATATCTCAGGGTTACCTGGTTTTGCATGTGATGATATATTCTTTTCTCAAACAAGTCAAATTTGTGAATACTGTTTTAGAAGAAAATACCTTGAGGAACTAAGGACACCTCTGGTAATGTCTTAACACTACATGTTTGAAAATTAAAAACATTGTACACATTAGTTGACAATTGACTGGACATGAGAAAGCAGAGTAAGAAGTGAGCTAGGAATAATACATTTGTATGTGCGTAAACCATGCTTGCTATTAGCGTTTTGGGCCTATGGAAACTGGAGCACTTCAGAAAACGTAACAAAACAATACCAGAACAACTTCCTTTTTCAGTATTTAAAGGTGCAATGGATGATATTAAGAAGGATCTATTAACAGTAATGCAATATAACTAGGGTGACCATATGAGCCATTTCTCCCTCCCGTCCTTGCCAGGATTTGGATGTGTCTTCCGGGAGTCGCATTTGTCGACCGCATGCGTCATCGAGGTTTATTACTTCAGGTTTTATTTTATAAAGTCATCCGTTATATTTCAAGGTAAGAATGACTACAAAAAGCTACAATGATTTAACGTCTTAAGCGATGTTAAATGTTAATTTTATAATGCTTTTTTTACTGAAATGTGAGAACCTCAATGACGTATGCGGTTGACATATGGTCACCCTAATATAACATACATTACTATGTCTTCAGATGTGTATAAAGACTTTACACAATGAAGCGTTGTGTTTTAATTACCTTAGCATGATCTTTTTCTATCTGCGTAGTGCTCACACCACGGGTGTAAGTGCTTCGAAAGGGAAGGCGGTGGACTGAGCCATTGGTTGCAGTTTGTAACCTACCTGCTAGATGCCGCTAAATTTCACAAACTGGACCTTTAAACACTGCAAAAACGTTTGAACAGAATACAAGAGAACATTTTTAACCAAATTAAAATGTAAAACGAAAATCTTTAAGATTTAATTGTATATGTAAGATTAAAAAAAACAAATTAAGTGTCTCCATGGATACATTCCTAAGAGAAACGCAAAATGGCTGCCCACACAAACGTCTTTTCATTTTCACTTATTTTCTTTAGCAGAAAATGATTGTTAGTGTCCGTGTTTGATCGTGCAGTAAACACAGTGGACTCCATCACCAGAGTTGGTGACTGACTCCCGGGCTTGATCTATAAACTGTAATGATGCTATTTTTCATGTGTCTAAAATAAAGAGGAAATTATTTTTCACAAACTGACCCAGATCTTAGGGCTAGATATATGACCAACATATGGTACCATTACTGAAAATACAGAACAGTACAATACTGAAAATAATGAGAAGGTTTGGGTGTGGGCGCAAAATCGATGCCCCTCAACACTGTGTTATATTGACCATCATAACATTACAACTGCATTTGTTTGAATAAGAAATCAAAAGTGTATATCAGTGGTTCTCGAGCTTTTCAGATCAGGTACCACCTTTAAAAAAATGTATTGTTCCAATACCACCTAATGACAACCATAAAAATCATGTCAATAAACAATTTAATTAATACTAGACCTGTGTATCCGTATCTTTACACATCAACCTCCAATTCTAATGTATTATTAATAATACAAACACTTTTTTATTTATCACCTGTTTTCAAACTAAAGAACATGTTTTTTCCGTGTTTTTCAAGTTAGTCTGCAGTAATAGTGTACACAAAACACTTTTCTGTAGTGCACTGTAAACAGGGCTCTGTAAATGACTTTTATGGGGGATTTATTAACTTTGTGGAGACTTGCAGAAGACTGCAAACTTATATTAAAGACAAACGATGTGGAAATCATATTTATCACAGAAGATACATTAATATATGTATACTTAAACGTCAAGAGAACAGCTGTGTACAACAAACAGAGACTTACTGTACATTGTACTGCAGCAGCTTTTGTCAAAGCAGCGAGTAAAAAATATATCGCAACACTCGCTTCATTGATTTAAGGTCACCATGCAATCAAACAGGTGTTTTACACATGTTGCAGTTATTATTATAAATGATTTATCTGTGCACACCTTTATTTTTTATTCATTTGCACTTGTAATCTTTAATCGAAAACATTACGCTCCTCTCCCCCTCTGAACAACAACTCTTCACCACATGACGTCAGCAACTAAATAGAGGTAGGACTATACTCACTGTCCAATGGCCAGGCATTTTTAGCCCTCCCCTGCAGGCCTGATTAACAACAAACCAATCAAAAAGGGAAGGGCAAAATAAAGCCCCGCCCTACATGTCTTTGTTATTTCAGAAGCTCTTTCACTCGGATACACGTCACGATACGGAAAAGAAGTCAATCGCAACTTCCGTTTCATGGTGACTGTAACCTCGAGCAGAGGCAGACGCACTTTGAATTAGCAAAAGTCTTGTAGTGTATTTTAGCCTTAAGACAAGCATGATAGTTAAATAAAAACAACTGAGAACTCCATCAAACCCAAAACAATAACATTTCCATATGTGTGGAAACCACTGACCTTTAAAGTAAAAGAGATTAGCCTACTTCACTTATGTGTTAAAAAAAACTCATAAACTCTATATGAGCCCCATGATACATCTCCCCTCTCATCTTTTCCTCTCTCCTGCGTAGTGACTTACACAGAGCGCATGAAAGCACAGCCTCCCCATCATTCAGCAGATCAAGGCTTTGTGATGGATGTCTTGTCATGGATGTGTGGCAGTAAACTCACGCTATATGTGACTACACTGGAACCAGTGCATTGGGGGGTACCTGGTGCAGCTTGCTTATGTGTGGGAATTCAAGCGTACGCTAATGTGAAGTGGTGTAAAAGGTGTTGCAGACTTCCACTAGTTGTGAAAACGTTCACTGTAGGATCCTGTTATGAAAACTGTAATTGCTATCATGCTAAAGAGGCACAATTTGATACACTTGAAAATAGAATTTGTTGCCTGTGTGGCGTGACCCACAATAGCATAATTTGTCAGAAAGTAAAACCAAATGTTTTAATGTTACTGTGTTGCTAATCCTCACTTCTCAATAGTGTCAGATGTTGCAGTAATCCAGCCAGAGGTTTGAAGGCACAGTATTGCAGAAATTGCTTTATAAGTCATTATTCTGCACACACTGATGTCTGAAGAAGCAGGAATTACATATTTACAGAAGTTTGTCCACTGCTTATCTTAATTTAATTATATTAAAAAAAACTTCACATGCCCCTTGTATTTGTGTATATAAAAGCTGTTAAGATTTACATTTATTTACTAATCAATCAAAAAAGCAACAGATGGTGAGGTTATAAGGCCATTAAAGTAACAGACATTTAGCTCTTGCCATAGCAACTTCAGATGAAGTCACACTCGAGAGAATAATTTAACCACCATACCTTGTTATAAATGGTATGTTCATTCTATTGCACAACTGGATAACACGGTAAAAGAGTCCCTTTAGAAATCATAACCCATGCAATGAATTATTCCTATAACAACTAGTTTTTACATTTAAAGCCTCACAGTACTTGGCATTAAAACTATGGAGGACAAAAAAATGACTTAAGTATAAATAAATAAACACCGAAATAAATAATTAAATCAATACATGAATGAAGCTTCTGTAAATAAATAAATAAAAGTATAAATGCAAAAAGAAATGTAGAAGTAAATAAATTTAAAATACAGAAAAAAATGTAGTATTACAAAAATGGTACAAAGTTGATATTCTTGACAGATTTATTTATTTACGCATTTATGTATTCATTTACTTATTGATTTAATTATTTATACATTTCTGCATGTATTTGTCTATTTATTTATTTATTTCTGCGTGAATTCTGCGTTAATTTATTTATTTATGCATGTATTTATTTATTTATTCATTATTAATTTATACTTATTTCTGCGTTTATGCATGTATTTATTTATTCATTCATTTATTTATACTTATTTCTGCGTTTATGCATGTATTTATTTATTCATTCATTTATTTATACTTAAGTCATTTTTCGTCCTCCATAGAAAACATCTCTCCTCTGGGTTCTTCAATAAAGTAAAAAAAACGGGTTGCAGTGTTCATTGGCAATGTCTGATTGACAGCTTCACATGACATGCTTGTTGTCTTCCTGGTGTTTAACTACATCACTGACAAACAGTCTCAGTTACCTCAGTGACCTCATCTTCTTCATTACGTGACCATTTCACTGAGGTAACTGAGACTGTTTGTCAGTTTCTGCCAATGTTACTTGCTTCTTAATATTTTTAAATAATATAAAAAATGTATATATTCATGTATTGGGGGAACACTTTTACTTAAAGCAACAGTATATTAAAGCTAAATTATATTCTAGGAGTATTTCTGGGACTCACAAATCTGGCATTATCAGCTACCAGTTGAGCTATCAGAAAAGCTTGTTCACGCCTACGCTGTCAATTAAGACATTTTGTACTGACTTAACTGTACACCTTGTGATATTTTATTCATGAAATGGTCACAGTGTTGATTCTTGTGCTGCTAACATTTTCCTCTTTTAATCTTTCATCATTGCGATATCAAAATGATAACGAATCATTATTAAATGTAGCAAAAATGTAAAAAATAAAGTCACTGAGTAACCTTAAAGTTTAATTAACATGTTGACAGTTAAAGTTTCTAATAAAAACCCAGCATTTAGGATTTTGCCAGAAAATGTATCTAAATGAGGAGTGCGGTAGAGCATAGTAGAGCTCATTAGTTTTGCTTGTCTAACAGGAACACAGAAAATAAGATCCCTGTCTGATTAGAAAATGAAGATATGTGTGTGTTATTGCACATAAAAATGGCTCGTACGCAATGAAAAGTGGTTAAATCTATACTTACAATATTGTTTATAGCAGAACAATCAGTGATAATGCTATGTTTGAGAAATTCAACAGCCATCAGAATATTTATTTTCAACAATGACAATTGTTAGAAATGAGGTTCATTATAAAAGCAAAAGTAAAAACATAATCACAAGCCTTGTTGATAAAAAACTAAGCGTTTGAGTTTAATCATTGAAGACCTTATAGACGGTTTCATCGGACGCACGTGCACAAGACATATTTTGCATCGCTCTAACCAAAACTACAGTATATGACAGCAGTTCATCTTGACTGGGTAAATAATGACTGAACAAACAGATTTCTATTCCTTTATATTTTCTCCCAGATTGCTGAACTAAATGTGAGAAAGTGATGACGCAAAATTCAAACATCCTCAGCATTCCGAGGGCCAACTGGTCTTGCCTCAGGGGAATTTGTCTAATAGACCACAGCATTCCAGGTGTCACTGAGGAAAGTTAGTTAGTTTGTCTGAAGACTGTGAGACTAAAAGAGATTGACTAATTGCATTGTCGATTCAAGGCCCCCTGATATAAGACTCTTACACTTAAAATTGCTAAGGTGTTAGGGGAGAACAGTAAGTCTAAGTAATGATTGCAGAGGGATGTTCATTCTACAGTGGCTGAGACAGAACTGATGTGGAAGAGCGCAGATAGAAATAAACAAGTTCTGAGGAAGTGGGCTTTGGTGTTCAGGGTCCAGGTGCATTCTGGAATGTGGCAGTAGTGTCGCTTCTCTGCATGAAAGTGGTTTGGTCACACAGAGTGCAGGATGAATCAGTCAGTCTGAGGAAACATTAAAACATTGTAGGAGGGGATGCTGGCACTCAATCTTGAGTTGACTGGGGTTCATCATTTCTATCAAGTGTGTGTGTGTCAGGAAACTCACAGGAAGACATGGCAAGGGAACCCAATTGCAGGCAGACACAGACGGTAAGGTGGTAACAAAGATATTTATTATAAAAATAACAGGACTAAACAACAGGCAAAACAAAAACCCACGAGGGGGAAAACAGGACAAGAATAATATATAACTATAACAACGTATAAGGACACTGACTCACTAAACTAATAAAACAAACACTTGAAACAAAACACTAACACTGACTGAACTACACTTACTTTGACGGAGAACAGGAACAAGAACAAGACGAGGGCATGAAACATACAAGAACATTCACAGCTTACAGGCAAGGTAAGACCAACGGTAACATCGGGTATCACAAACAATGAACGCGCACCAGACAAAGAAACATGAGGACTCTTTATGGGGAGGGTAATTAACACAAACTATGAAACAGGAGGGTAGGAAACGATGACGCGACTCGGGGAGAGTATGGAAGGCCATAAGTGTCAAAACCATTATGGAAGGCCATAAGTGTCAAAACCATCTCTCCCCACAAGAAACAGAGGATTCTGTATGATTCCACCTCTAAACCAAGAAATACCTGACAAGGAGAGGTGAAACCATGACAGAACCCCCGCCTTAAGGAGCAACAACCTGATGCTCCTCAAAGGCACGAACAAGACAAGGCAGACTGGGACAAAGACAAGACCAAACAAAACATGGAAAACAAAATCAGGGGCAGACAGGCAAGAACAATGATGGGATTGGGGTGACTTAGTAAAAATAACAAACAAGGGAGGGGGGGTGGGGGGCAAACAAGAAAAAACACAGGGGACTGTCCAGAAGGGGTAGGGCTGGGTGGGGAAGTTCCAGCCCTTGGGGACGCGCCAGGGCACGGAGCCCCAGGAGGCTTGACAGGGGAAGTCCTTTGGGGAACTGTCCTAGTCCCCTGCAAGACTGTTGGGCTGGACACCGGCTGGAATGCGGACGGGACACCGGCTGGAATGGACACCGGGAATGCCGGACGGGACACCGGCTGGAATGCCGGAGGAAGGACACCGGCGGAATGGCCGGACGGGACACCGGCTGGAATGCCGGACGGGGACCGGCTGGAATGCCGGACGGGACACCGGCTGGATTGGAATGCCGGACGGGACACCGGCTGGAATGCCGGCGGTGGAATGCCGGAGGGACACGGAATGCCGGACGGGACACCGGATGGAATGCCGGACGGGACACCGGCTGGAATGCTGGAATGCCGGACGGGACACCGGCTGGAATGCGGACGGGACACCGGGCTGGAATGCCGGACGGGACACCGGCTGGAATGCCGGGGGACACCTGCCGAGGGGACACGGCTGGAAGGCCGGACGGGACACCGGCTGGAAGGCCGGACGGGACACCGGCTGGAAGGCCAGGACGGGCCACCCGGCTGGGCAGCCGGACTTGACGGCGGGCAGCCGGATTGACGGCGGCTGGGCAGCCGGGATTGACGGCGGCTGGCAGCCGGATGACGGCGGCTGGGCAGCCGGACTTGACGGCGGCTGACGGCGGCTGGACTGACGGCGGCTGGGCAGCGGACTTGACGGCGGCTGGGCAGCCGGACTGACGCGGACAGCCGGGACGGCGGCTGGGCAGCCGGACTTGACGGCGGCGGCTGGGCAGCGGACTTGACGGCGGCTGGGCAGCCGGACTTGACGGCGGTGGGCAGCCGGACTTGACGGGGCTGGGCTAGCCGGACTTGACGGCGGCTGGGCAGCCGGACTTGACGGCGGAGGGCAGCGCTCTGACGGCGGCTGGGCAGCCGGACTTGACGGCTGGGGCAGCGCTCTCTGACGGCGGTGGGCAGCGCTCTCTGACGGGCTTGGCTTGGTGCCGGTTGCTGGACCGGGCTGGTGCCGGTTGCTGGACCGGGCTTTGGTGCCGGTTGCTGGGCCGGGCTTGGTGCCGGCTGCTGGACGGGCTTGGTGCCGGTTGCTGACCGGGCTTGGTGCCGGTTGCTGCTTGGACCCGGGCTTGCCGGTTGCTGGACCGGGCTTGGTTGCCTGGACCGGGCTTGGTTGCGGTTGCTTGGTGCCGGTTGCTGGGAGGAACTCGCGGCCGGGCTGGCCGCTCGGACCGTCACCTCCCCACGGCGCCCCCCAAAAAAAATATATGGGCCTGCGGGGGACCTCGGACACCGACCACCGGACTCGGGACCACCGGATCGGGACCACCGGCTCGGGACCACCGGACTCGGGACCACGGGGACCACAGGACTCGGGACCACAGGACTCGGGACCACAGGACTCGGGACCACAGGAACTGTTGCCGGTTGCTGCACTGACCTGCAGGACAGCAACTTAGGCCTGGACGTCCTCACCATGGCATTCTCCTCCCTCTACGGTCGGTCTGGCCCACGGCTGGCTCAGCCGGGCCAGTGGGGGACCGAGGGAGTAACTGGGTTGGAGGTTCCCACGACGTCGCCCCGAGTCTCTAGCCACCACTCATCTCGGACTCCACCAGAAGAACCGGCGGCCATGGAGCTCGAGCCAGAGGGTACTGAGTCCCCCAGGGCAGCGGCGGCCAGGACGAGACCCTCCGCAGCGCTCGACCGTGGAGTGAAAGTCCCATGTGGAACCCCACCCCCGGGATCGCTCCGGTTGGTCACGTACCTGACCATGTCCGCAAACCCTAAGGGAGCCAGCAGCCTCTTCTCCGACGGTGTGAGGCGCCGGGTGAGGCAGCAGTTGAAGATCGTCTTCAACTCCGCCTCACAAACTCGGTCACCTCCGCCACCGCCGAGAATGCCCTGGCGAACTCCTGGTCACCGTAATTCCCCTGGCGGAATCCAAGCAGCAAGTGGGCCTGGCGAGACCGCAAGGACGACGTCGTACCGTCCATGCTGCCTACTGGGTTCGTTTCTGGCGCGTTCATTCTGTCAGGAAACTCACAGGAAGACATGGCAAGGGAACCCAATTGCAGGCAGACACAGACGGTAAGGTGGTAACAAAGATATTTATTATAAAAATAACAGGACTAAACAACAGGCAAAACAAAAACCCACGAGGGGGAAAACAGGACAAGAATAATATATAACTATAACAACGTATAAGGACACTGACTCACTAAACTAAAAAACAAAACACTTGAAACAAAAACACTAACACTGACTGAAAACACTTACTTTGACGGAGAACAGGAAACAAGAACAAGACGAGGGCATGAAACATACAAGAACATTCACAGCTTACAGGCAAGGTAAGACCAACGGTAACATCGGGTATCACAAAAAATAAAAGCGCACCAGACAAAAGAAAAATGAGGACTCTTTATGGGGAGGGGTAATTAACACAAACTATGAAACAGGAGGGTAGGAAACGATGACGCGACTCGGGGAGAGTATGGAAGCCATAAGTGTCAAAACATTATTGGAAGGCCATAAGTGTCAAAAACCATCTCTCCCCACAAGAAACAGAGGATTCTGTATGATTCAACCTCTAAACCAAGAAATACCTGACAAGGAGAGGTGAAACCATGACAGTGTGTGTGTGATTACTGTACTCTGTGTGCTGTTGTTTGTGTGATTGCCTGGGTAACACTGATATGCATCAGATTATTTTGTGCCCACTCTGATTAGCTTCCCTTCACTCATTTTAACATTTGTTTAAATCTCGTTTAATTTGTCTTTCTAGTCAGAAATGATCCAAGCAGCTGAAAACAAAGTGAACTTGATTTTCAGATTTTTGTGTGGCCCTTTCTAGACATACCAGAATTTTTGCTTTTTAATCACTGAAAATTAGTTGAAAATTCATTGAAACATTGCCATTATTATAGATAAATCACAGTGACTCTAAATAGTAGCAAATCAAGCATTTGAGTTAATTTTCTCATCATCTTAACATTAAAGAGGTCAAATGACACGGCTAAAACGAATATTATGGTTTGTTTTAGATGTAATGTTATGTGTTTACATGCTGTATGCTGTATTTAAATGCTGTATTTTCCACACACCGTGCATGTTTGTATCTCCTCTTTGCCCCGCCTCTCTGAAACGCGCAGATTTTTGCTCTGAAAGCGAGGTGTGCTATGATTGGCCAGTTAACCAGTGCGTAGTGATTGGTCGAATACCGCAAGTGTGAGGGAAATGTAACGCCTCTTACCATATTCGGAACATCATGTTCCCAAGCAATTGTGCTGTGGCAACTGGTGATAAAATGTCATCGTGACTTTCTTATATTAATTCGAGCCCGAATCTGATACGGAAAAAGAAGATGATCAAGCCGATACATCAACTTTGCCAGCGCGACTTGAGCAGGATGTAAAGGATTGGTAAGGTTTTATTTAAAAAAATATTATGTTTTATAGCTAACTGTTTTGCCTTTTATATACGACGTTATAAAGACTATAAACAATCAATCATATACATCATACAGACTTTGTGTGAGATAGAAACAAACTCGCATTACAGCAGGGAATGGTAACATAATAAATAACGCGAGCGCTTTCGGCCTTCTTGATCAACCAGTGTTACGCCACGTCTCGTCGCGACTTAACAGAGACAATAAACCCCATTATAAACACAACATTTGTTGGCTCTAGCTGGAACATTATTACTGATTATTAGGACTTATGTTGTCTTTTATCACGTTGCAAGGGTGTCTGCATTTGCAGATCACAAACACACGACAAGCTCAACTCGCGTTAGTCCGTAACAAAGTCTTTTACACTGAAAATATACTTACGGGCTGCAAATCTGAAGCACCAGCGAAGTTGTAATGGTTGTTATGGACCCACTTTTTAACCAAGGCTTTCACGCATAGCTGGTCTTAATCTCTCTTCCACGTTCGTGAAGCAATCGTCGGTGAAATGCGCTGCACAAACTTGAACATTCGGATTGTACTTTTCTGGAACAGTGTTGTAAATAAAATGTAACCATTCGTTTTAAGTTGTCTCATCTTTTGGCATGGCAAACAAAGAGTCTTTCTTTTCGCAAGGAAACACAGCGTCTCCACGACATGGCTGCGGCAGTGACGATACAATGAGATTTGCAAGTACGGCCACTTTACTTGCGTTTAGATTTGGGCGGTCTTAGTCAAATCATGTTACGAAGTGACGTACATTTACCAGGGTGTGGTTACACGAGGCGTTTCAGGCAGGTCTGGGTTCGCATTCGCTTTTAGATAGAATGCATCTTTTGTTCCGACACTATGATTTAGCAATTTTACGTGTCTAATACATGCATGGGCAACTTATAACACACCAAAGACACAAGAAAACCCGTATTCGCGCCATATGACCCCTTTAATAGATTTTGTAATTGTTCTGGTGTGCACAGTCATGAAACTTTTTATTTAACAGTTAATAATTTCTGCTTTTACTGCATGATTTCAGAACATTCAAATTGTACCTTATTCTGATATAAACATGTTGTGCTCACATCCATTAAGTTTTAAAAATATAATAAATGGCAGCAGGTAAAATGTGACATTGATCACACAAATGAAAGGGATGCATTTATATTTGTACTATTTTAGAAGGATATCCTAAAATGGCTCTATATTTTTATTTTGAATGCAAATGATTTGCAAATGATTTGCTAAATAAATTGCATATACCAAACATGTTGTGGGTTTCATGTAAGCTCAAACATGTGCATTTGAGAAAATGGTTGTTTAAAGGCCATTCCACCTTGGTAAAAAAAACAATGTTGAAAATGTTGTTAACAAATATGTTAACATTTCCTCTTTTTTGACCTGGTTCTTTTGTCTTATTTCTAGTTAAATTGATGGTTCACAAAAATGAAAATTCTGTCATCATTTATTCACGTTCAATGTATATGACTTCTTATGTAGAAGACAAAACGGAAAGATATTTTGAGAAATGTCACAGTGTCCATACAATGGAAGTCAATGGGGTCCAGTGTTGTTTGGTTACCAACATTCTCCAAAATTCTCCTCTACTTTTGTCCATAGTGAAAAATAAATATACTTAAAAGTATTTGAAAAACATTTATTTAATCCTAAGTATACTGCAAATTTGTACAATTTTGCAAGTTTGCTAATTTGTGCAATGGAAGTCAATGGGGTCCAGTGTTGTTTGGTTACCAACATTCTCCAAAATTCTCTTATACTTTTGTCCATAGTGAAAAATAAATATACTTAAAAGTATTTGAAAAACATTTATTTAATCCTAGTATACTGCAAATTCATTTACGCTTTATGTACTTATTAAAAATTCCATGCGATTGTGCTTTTGGTATACTAAAGAGGTATACTTAAAGTCTGCTAAATTGGAACAACCTGTACTTAATGTACTTTCGTTGTGCTAAGGTCCAACTAAAGATACTTCATTTGATTGTGCTTTAGTGGAACTAATGCAATAATACTTTAGGTACACTGTAAAGATCTTGCATTGAAAGACTGACCTTATAAAAAGTGTAATTGAAAACACATTTTAGGCTTAATATTAAGAAATGTGCATTTTGTACAAGTAGTACTCCAAATAAAGTTTACTTATTATTTTATATCAGTAAGTCTGTGTGTTTTTATTCTGTCGTGGGGAATGCTGGAGGGTCTGTGTCAGCTCAGACGGTTCTTCCTGGCTCGCGTTTCACGACCGAAGGCTTGCATGGTGATTCCCCTGTGTGAAGGCTTTCCCGTAGCCCAGTGGTTAGAGCATGACGCTAGCAACACCAAGGTCATAGGTTCGATCCCAGGGATGGCACATACTTAGAAACAAATGTGTAGTATAATGCAATGTGAGTCGCTTTGGATAAAACCGTCTGCCAAATATGTAAATGTAAATGTTTAACAGGAAACAGAGACGGAAGCTGTAATCATCATCTCACGTCATCTTTACCGTTCCCACTCCTGCATTTTCATTACACGAAAACTTCCAGACCGTGAATAGATATCGGCCGGAGTGGACAAAGGTTCATGTGTTTGATCACTCGCCTTCCCCTTTACAGAACACCACATCACACAGTACTGAAGAAGAGAGATGAGCAAAACATGTGAGTTTACCTCTTCTAATCTATTTTGAACTCTATTTTTCTACATTGTGTTTGACAATTTATGACATTAGGCAATTGGCTGATTTATGACAGAAACTTGATACATCTTTTGTAAATTTCGGTTGACGCAAATCATGTTTCATAAAGATTTCAAAAGCTCTGTTAACAGCTAAAGAACACCTGTGATACATGATTTATTAATTTGCATAAGTGTAACGATTTCTTTTATTCTTTTATCAAATTGCATAGTTTTAAACTATGTAACCATAAGCTGCACAGTAAATCTACTTGTGTAAATCACTTGTAAAATAGTTTGAACCTTGAAAGTATAGGCTTAAAATACAACTACCTATATAGGCAGGCAAGGCAGGTTTATTTATACAGCACATTTCATACACAAGGGCAATTCAAAGTGCTTTACATAAAATATACCGTAATCTATCTGTATTTTCTATACAATCTATCTAAATGTCTAATATATCTTTATAAATCAAAACAGTAAAAAGTGTTTACTGTAAATGAAAAGCAACTATATCTCATCTCTTAATAGCTGAAGATCTTCTGATCATCTATGAGTCTGAGGCAGAGCAGTGGGCATCATACCTGCGCTTCCACTTGGCAGGTTCCATTCCTGAGTCCGGCATCTGTTGTTATGACATTGCTATGGTAACCAGTCGCAAGGATGACTTCCTACGACTGGCAGGGTACAAATGCAAGCTGCTTATTCTGTCACGGGGCATGATGGAGGGTGTGTGCCAGCTCCGACGGTTCTTCCTGGCTCGCGTTTTACGACCGGAGGCCTGCGTGGTGATTCTCCTGTGTGGAGTGGAAAGCATTGATCCTCTGCTGGAGCTGGTTCCACTGAAGGGGGAGAGCTGTCTTCAGATCTCCAGCGAGCAGGAACCCCAGGAGTACTGCTCGGCTGTGACAGAGATAGTA